>PVKU01000898.1:259215-375136 GCA_004027475.1 Anoura caudifer | reverse complement strand
GTCTGCCCTGAGCTCCAGTAAACAAGACACAGCCATGCCAGTTCTGCAGCTCTGGTTTCCTTGCAAGGAGGTGAAGGACTCACAGGAAGGGCGCTGGGGTGGCTGAGAGGGACCTGAATCTCAGAACCCTGGGTCTGCTGCCAGCCTCAATGTGCACCTCTGGACACAACACTTCCCCATCTGGCCCTTAATGTCCTCCCCTGTAGAAATGAGAGAAAGGGGTTCATGCAGGAAAGGGGAGTAGGTTCACCTTGTGAGCCAACCTCTGTCAACAGAGGCTATGGAGAGGTTTCTCGGGTGGCATATGGGTTCAGCATGGCACCAGGATGAGCCGGTAATGTCTGCCATTGAGAGGTGAGGGGAGGGAGGTGACAACTCAAGGCCCATGATTTGACATCCCTGGATGAGATCCCTTATAAAGCAATTCCTTGATGAGTCTCCATGAACCTTCCTTTCAGATGTGGAACACACTCAAGTGGACTCCCTAAATGACACATGTTCACTCAACCTCTGCTTACATATTTCCTTTCTCAGAAAGCTTACAGCCTCCTCTGGCAGCCCATTCCTCCATGTACAAGATGCTAAAATCTCTGCTCTCTACTCTTGCCCGGGGACCAACTCTGCTACCGTAGAGAATAAGCCAGTTCTTTGTTCTACTTTACACCCTTGCTGAAGAAAACTTACTCCATATCTTGGCTCCTGTTAAAGACTTAGCTCCTTCCACATGTGAGCAGGTTTCCAAAGAATGACCTGTTCTAGAAACATGAAGTTACGGCTGTGCCCTACTCACAGTGTGTATCCCTGACTACATTCCCCAGACTCCCTTGCAGCTAGGAGTTGCCATGTGATTCAGTCTGGCCAATAAGATAAAAACAGAAGTCGCCTTAAAAGGGTAGAAATTGGCCCTGGCTGGTGTGGCTCAATGGATTGAGCGCCAGCGCCGGCCCGTGAACCAAATGGTTGGATGTTCAATTCCCAGTCAGAGCATTTGCCTGGGTTGTGGGCCAGGTACCCAATTGGGGGTGCACAAGAGGTAACCACACATTGATGTTTCTCTCCCTCTCTATCTCCCTCCCTTATCCTCTCTCTCTAGAAATAAATAAAAGCTTTAAAAAAAAGGGTGGAGATTCTCCCTCCCACTCCCACTTCCTGTTATCTGGAATGTACATATGATGGCAAGAGACTACTTTCCACTAAATGGAATGCAGATGCAATAGCAGGAACCTGAACAGCTACTTGGACCATGAGGCAAAGTGCTAAGAACAGTGGAGCAGCAAGATAGAAGCAGCACTGAGTACATGAAGAACACAGACCAACCATACCAGCTCTAAAAGGATAGCCTACACCCTAGAGACTTCTTTCATAAGAGAGAACAAACTTCTACTGTGTTTAAGTTCCTGGTTTTTTAAAATATTATATGAACATTGAACCTAAATGCAAGATAAATCAAGTCTGACTTCCAGCCAAGATAGAGGCATAAGTAGACACACTGTGCCTCCTCGCACAACAAAAATAAGGACAACAAAAATTTAGAAACAAAAAAAAAACAACCAGTACTACAGAAAACTGAACTGTATGGAAGTCCAGCAACCAAGGAGTTAAAGAAGAAACATTCATCCAAACCGGTAGGAGGGGTGGAGTCGGACTCATGGCAAAGCAGCAGCTGGCGGACCCCAGGCATGCAGTCAGCAGCAGGCAAACCCAGCAAGGTGGCAGATTGTGGAGGGGCTTGGTGCACAAGGAGGCTAGTGGACCAGGCAGTCCCACATTAGCGCACAGATAAACCAGGAAAAACTGGGGAGCGAGACAGACTGAGCAACCCAGGGTTCCAGCTCAGGGAAATAAAACCTCAAAACACGGATTGAAAACACCTATGGGGGTTGAGGGTCTGGGAGAGACTCCCAGCCTCACAGGAGAGTTTGTTGGAGAGACCCACAGGGTCATAGAACGTACGCAAACCCACCCACCCGGGAATCAGCACCAGAGGGGCCCAGTTTGCTTGGGGGAAGCAATGGAAGTGACTGAAATCTGGCAGAGAGCAGAGCAAGCGTCATTGTTCCCTCTCGAACCCCTCCCCCACATACAGCATCACAACCCAGTGACGTGGGTTGCCCTGCCCTGGTGCAGCAACACCTAAGGTGAACACCTAAGGCTCTGCCCCTAATATGTAACAGGTGCATCAAGACAAAGAAAATGGCCCAAATGAAAGAACAGACCCAATCTCCAGAAATAATACAACTAAGTGATAAAGAGATAGCCAATCTATCAGATGCACAGTTCAAAACACTGGTAATCAGGATGCTCACAGAATTGGTTGATTTTGGTTGCAAATTAGAGGAACAAATGAAGGCTATGCTAAGTGAAATAAAGGAAAATGCACAAGGAACCAATAGTGATGGGAAGGAAACTGGGACTCAAATCAATGGAGTGGACTAGAAGGGAGAAAGAAGAAAAGAATGAAGAAACAAGAATTCAAAAAAAAAAAATGAGGACAGCCTTAGGAACCTCCAGGACATCTTTAAATGTCCCAACATCCAAATTATAGAGATACCAGAAGGGGAAGAGGAAGAGCAACAAGTGGAAAGCTTATTTGAACAAATAATAAAGGAAAACTTCCCCAATCTAGCAAGGAAATAGACTTCCAGGAAGTCCAGGAAGTTCAGAGAGTCCCAAAGAAGGTGGACCCAAGGAGGAACACACCAAGGCACACCATAACTACATTATCCAAGATTAAAATGAAGAAGAGAATTCTAAAAGCAGCAAGGGATAAGGGGACAGTCACCTAGAAAGGAGTTCCCATCAGACTGTCAGCTGATTTCTCAAAAGAGACCTTGAAGGCAAGAAGGGGCTGGAAAGAAGGATTCCAAGTCATGAAAGTCAAGGACCTCCATCCAAGATTGTTCTATCCAGCAAAGCTGTCATTTAGAATGGAAGGGCAGATAAAGTGCTTCTCAGATAAGGTCAAGTTAAAGGACTTCATCATCACCAAGCTCTTATTATATGAAATGTTAAAGGGACTTATCCAATAAAAAGAAGATAAAACATGTATAGTAAAATGACAGCAAACTCACAATTATTAACAACCACACCTAAAACAAAAACTAAGCAAAGAACTAGAACAGGAACAGAACCACAGAAATGGAGATCATATGGAAGGTTAACAAAAGGGGATTGGGAGAAGAGAGGGGGAAAGGTATAGAGAATAAGTAGCGTAGACGGCAGGTAGAAAATAGACAGGGGGAGGGCAAGAATAGTATGGGAAATGTAGAAGCTAAAGAACTTCTAAGTATGACACATGGACATGAACTAAAGGGAATGTGGGGGGGAGAGGGTTTGCAGGATGGAGGGGAGTGAAGGGGGAAAATAGGACAACTGTAATAGCATAATCAATAAACTATATTTAAAAATTTAAAAAAGATAAATCAAGTCTAATTACAGATGATGAGAGAGCTTGGTTACCTTCACACGAAGCAGAGCACCCTGCCATTTGTAGTGGGAAAGAAGGTAACCCAGTTGCTAGGTCCTGGGATTTCAACATATAGCTCGTAGCATGCACTAATATCTGCCCCTAAGATAGTCAGGGTCTACATTTTCAAGGTGGTTGTGCTTTTGCAAAATCAGTGGAGGACTGATTATACCAGTGGATGATATACAACGGGCCACCATTTATCAAGCACCTACAATATGCCTCAAGAGCTCAGTTCAATTCTGCAGTTATGATTTTAGCCCAAGCTGGAAATAGCCCCATTACAGATGAAGTCCAAAGACATCTAAGTACATTGGGGCTAAAACCTAGGACTCCAGCCCTTGGCCTGAGGTGCTTTCCATTATTCTTCACTGTCTCCTGAAGATTCTCCGGAGGCTCAATGGGCTGAACTTGACTGCCCCTGGAAGTGAAGAAAAGAGGAAGGGAGGAAGGAAGGAGGGGTGGGGGGGATAAGCAGAGGAAAGAGAGGGAAGGAGGGGGAAAATTCTTGCACTTCTGCAAGGAAGATGTTTATAAGGAACTCAGGGAAGAGAGAAAAAGGCAGGCGGTAAAATCCAAAAGGGGCACCCGTGAGAACATCAGGAATTGTAGCTGAAATGGTTTATTTCTTACACCAATGGTTTTATTTACATATTATTTTATATACTGCTTTGAACAGCTGAAATCATTTAGCATTTAAAGGAAAGAGAGAATGTGCAGTTTATTGTATGCCAATTACACCTCAATAAAGAGGGTTTTTTTAACGCACCCAAAAAGAGAGAGGAGGGAGGAAAGGGTTAAGGCTCTAACATCACGGCTTCTCATCGCAGCCCACGCTCTTCTCTGCCACAGGGAAGGCCAGCCACGCTGACCACAGCAGCTCCATCCACGAAGCCACAGGCCTTCTGTGAAAAGGGCCACTTCACCTCCACGTTGCTGAAGTCTCCTTAGGTGAAATGACGTCTGAAAGCTTCCAAAATGAGTCACCCTCAAGCCTGGCCACCCCAGAACCATGTTCCGCCCACCAGCAATTTCAACAAAGAAAAGCAGTTGCTATACACCCCCTCCCTGCTCTCCCCACAGTGGGATGTAGGGCAGCCAGGCTGGCGGGGCCTCAGGACAGACGCCATCCTGGGCTTGCTCCCTGCATGGAGGTGGGTGACCACAGGAGGAAGGGGAGCCCCACAAGAAGGGTGCCTCAGGCACAGTGCCCTGTGCAGCTCCTTCAGTGGGTGGACCACAGAATCCCTGACTCCCCCACTGAGTCCCTCCCACAAAAGTATGGCTGACACAGGACAGGAGGCTGAGGCCCCCCTTCTCCCACAGCCTGACTCAGTTCACCCCTGAGATCCTCACATAGCACCCTCTGGACTGAAACCAGGGAGCCTGAAACAAACCCTCATGCAGATCAGAAGTGGTGTGCACTCTGCCTGGCCTAGGTGGGCTCTGGGCGACTCCATCCTAACCTCTCCAAAGTCAGATGCCCCCGAGTCCAGACCAGACAGGTCATGAACCTGAGTAACAGTGGGCCAGATGAGGCTGGGCTGAAGTGGAGAGCACATGCCCAGCCCAAAGGGCAGGGCTGCCACGTAGGAATAGAAGCATAGCCAGGGGCAAATCGGCCCGCTGTCTGCCTCATTGCCCCTTGCTGTAGAATGGGAATAATAATAAAGATGCCTGCATCACAGAGCTGTTCTGAGGATTGGAGGAGCAGATAGATGGACAGACAGACAGACAGACAATAGATAGATAAATAGATAATTCAGAACAGTGCCAGGCATGTAGTAAGTGAAACAGAAGTGTTTGCTTTTGTTATTAGAAAATGAAGATTCGGACATTTTTTAGGGGAACTCTCCTGATTTTTAAATGCGGACAACTTCCTGAGACATATTTTTCAAAATCACCATGTGGGCCAAAGAAAATATATCGGCAGACAAGCCTTGGTCTGTGGGTCACACGCTGCAACCTCTGCTCGGCACGTTCCCTGCTTCCCTCTAAGGCAAACCCAAGTCCCACGGCACAACCACCAGTCGGAACTTGCGATCGTCCCACTTCTAAGGCGAGCTTCTAAGCCCATGAATCTCTTAATGGGAAATAAATGTTTGAATCAACCTCCACCCGACTCCCACACCAAAAGGACAAGAACTACTAATTCTTACCCACCACATCCAAGTTGCCAGTTTTATTTCATAGCAAGGGGGAAAAAAGACCTATTTAAAAAAAAAGAAAAAGGAAAACCAACAAAGGCAAACTCGAAAATGCACTGCTATTGACTTGGGCAACAGCCCTGCCGGTCAGAGAGGAAAACAGCTCAGTTCTAAAACCCGTCCCAGACAGGAAAATTATAGAGCAGCGTCGCTGACATACCCCTGCCCTTTCTGTGTCATTCCCTCATGAGGAATGCAATTAAATGCCCCTCCCCCACAACAAACAAGAAAGACAGAAACGTCAGCACTGGAGCTGAAAGGGACTGACCTCAGAGAAGGACACAGGGGAGGCAGGGCCATGGTGGGGGGCGGGGGCGCAAGTGGGGGAGGTTAGGGCTTCCATCGTCATGCCCATTGTACAGATCAGGACAGAGGGCACACAGAGGAGATGGGGTGTAAGCCTGGCCCACTGAACACAAGGGGCACGGCTGTCCTCACACCCTCACAGACAGCAATTCAACAGACCGCTCCTGACACCCACTGTGTGGCTGAGCTCAAGGCAGGTTCAAAGGGACAAGAGAAGAACAGCACACACAGTCCATCCTTGATGCCTCTCTCACCAACCTCAGTAAAAGGTCATCAGATCTCACGTGGTCCCTGCTTCCCAAGGCACTCTACAAAATCCAGGCTCCTTGCTGGTGCTGCATGACAGTCATAGCTGGTCCCTGCCATCCCACCTCAGGGCCTTTGTACTTGCCATACCCACTCCTGAAGCGTTCTTTCCCAGTTGCCCACAGGACTAGCTCTTCCACCAGTCACCTCTTCTGAGAGGCCCTCCTTGACTGCACTATCTAAACTTTGTCCCCACCCAATTTTCTCTGCTGCCTCACCAGGTCCCATTTTCATTCTAGCATGTGTGTCCCTCTAAAAGGGCTTTGGTGATTGCTGGCTTTGTTTGTTTACTGTCAACATCCTCCATCCCCAACCCCACACACACACCACACCAGGGAACTCCAAGCTTCTCGAGAGCACAGGCCATGTTGAAATGCCCTAGAGCAGTCTGTGGCACGGGTTGACACTCAGTGGTGTGGAATGGGTGACAGAGTTCACTATCTACCCTAATCAGGAGAACCACGGGCAGATGGGCCAAATCCTGCACCTGTGGGCAAACCAGGTGCTGTGGGACTATCGCAGAGGGTGGGCCCAAGGAGACACCCTAAAGAACACAGGAAGCTAGAAGAGGTTGACCTAAGCACACTGGAGGTCCTGGCCCCTGTGCTAGGCTTGTTCCATGCATCTTTCACTGCATCTTGACCACAATCCCAGGTCATTAATATTACCACTGATCTTATCGCAGAGATAAGGAAACTGAGGCAGAGGTTATATAACATGCCCAAAGTCATATATACACCCAGTAAATTTGAATGCAAGGAGTGAAATGCCAAAGATGACCTTTGAAGATGTCCATATGCATGCATGTATATAGGTGTGTGTGCATGCAGCATATTCCATGTATGTTTGTATATGCATGTGCCATGTGTGTCCACCCATGTGTGTACTGTGTGCACACGTGCATATGTGGCTATGTGCATTATGTGTGTTGTATATGTGTGCATGTGTACGTATGCCAATCATTATGTTTCTCTTTCCTCCTCAGCAAAGGGTTTCCTTTGGCCCTGATCTTAGTAGTCAGTCTAAGGGCCACAGCAAAGAGAGAACACCAGGAAGTCAGGATTGTGTTTACTTACAAACTCGCAGGTCAACCTATGTGAAACCAGTATTTACTTATTTTGACTTACAAAAATGCAGTTCCTTCCCTATGGTTCCACCCAATCTAACCCAAGAGTCACCCTTTGTGTGGAGTTTTAACAGGCAGGTGGGCGGAGGGGAGAGCACCCAGGCCAGACTCCCCAGGAGGCCGGCAGGCACTTCAGTTCGGGTCCAGCCTTATCTTGAGCACATTCTCCAGGCACACCAAGGGGCAAAGAAAACTGCTCTGAGGTCAGACTTCTGAGCATCTGCCTCTGCAACCCGGCCTCTGTGTGCAGGCACCACAACGCACAGGACAGGGAACGCACGACAGTGAGTGGCCTAGAAGCCCAGCCTCTGAGCCAGCAGCCTGGGTGTTCGAAGAAAGCTCTGAACATCAGCCGTCTCTTGAACCCGAACCTGCCAGCACCTCTCCCCTCCCACGTCCAAGAGGTCCCTGGAGATGCCTTGGCCAAACCATAGAAACAGCAAAGAGCAGAGGTGCAAGGTCGCTTTATTTATCTAACTCTCTCAACTTCTCTCTTTTTAAAAATTCTCTCCAGAAGAGAAGAGACTTCTGAAACTGTCAGAAGTTGTGCCTGATAAATCTGAGGGCTGTAGAGGAAGTGGTTTGTCCTTCCTCCTGTTCATGACTTCTGCAAAAGATAACACACAGTCTGGGGGTGAGCTGTCAGGCAATACCACGGCTCTCACCAGGACTCGAGCAAACCCTTTCACCTGAGAATGGCTGCCAGCCTCCAGACGAGGTTATGGGTGCAGGCTCCTGAAGTTCCCTGCCCCACACCCATCTGCTGGGGCTGCGTAGAGCAGGAGGAGCTCAGAGAAAGCCCTTCCCCTCTCTAGGCCCCCCACAGCTTTCAGAAAAGTCAACATGGAGCCTTGACCCAGCAGCTCTTGCACTCCCACAGCAGCCTGGAAACTGAACTTTAATTATTAGCCCATTTTCCAGGTGGGACAACTCGGGGGGTCATAATGCACATAACATGCTCAGTTTAATCTCAATAACTTGCCCTATGTCACAGCTACAGACTGTCAGAGCCTGAACTTAGGAAAGTCTGATTCCAATTTTGGTAACAGCAACAGTAATAAGAGTAATAATAAGGGCTCTCTCTTTTTTTTGCAGGTACTTCTCTGTGCTGAGCACAGAGCTAACACTGGACATGCATTAGCTCACCAAATCCTTTCAGAAGCCCAGGGTACTGATACTACTACTCACCCCATTCTACTGACGAGAAACAAGAGCTCAAAGAGGTTAAGTCACTTGCCCAAGGTCACACAGCTGGCAAGTGCCAGAGCCTAGGGTGAACTCCTAAATTGCGGCTCTGATCACCAGCCAGGGGGGCTTTTCACTATGGAAGGCTGATCCTAGCACTTCCAATACCAGACAGTTCTCTCCACCACCTTGGGCCTAAAGGTTTCTGGTCCAGAATGACCTCGAGGGCCAGCCCCTTCAAGTTTCTCCTCCAATACCACAAGACGAGGGAGTGGCCATTTCGTCATTGGCAATGAACTAAGCCCCACCCTGGTCTCTAGCCTGGCCTTTCCCAGGTTCTCAGGCCTAAGGATGATCAAGAGTCAGGGCAAAGAACGAGGTGTTTTCAAGGCTGAGAAGGAAGTAACTAGACATTCGGGGGCATTCCAAGGACTCAGCTTCCATGTTCAAGTCCAAAGTCCTGGGCCCAGCACACAGGACAGCTCACCGTGGCCCACCCCACTCAACTCATTCCTGGTGCAAGTAGCATTTCCCTGCCCTGGACCTGCCACACCTCCAGACTTGGCCACCGCCTCTCTGCCCGGAGTGCTGTCCCCGTGTTCTCTGCCTCGCCTGAGTCCACCCCTTCTGATCAGCAGCTTTCTCCTGGGGAGCCTGGCACCTCACACAAGCTCCTGTCACCCTTGTTTACATCCAAGTCACACGGGGCATTAGATCCAACCATCCACGGCGCTCTCTCCCCAGGCTTGGCGCAACGCCTGGTACCCAGTAGGTACTTTCTAAGTGCATACTTCAGGCACGATGCCTGAACTCCAAGTGAGAAACCCCTGACACGCAAGGAGGAGGCAGCACACAGGCACTGGATACATTTCCTCACTACGTCCTCACCCTACCTTGTGCAGAAGACTCCATACTAGGAGGACAGGGGAGGACAGGCCTAAGACTGGAGGCCAGCCTGGTGCAAGCGTGTCTTTACTTCTAGGGCACAGCACGTTGCCTGAATGTGTGAGTGGGTGGCTGGGGGAAGGTATGAGGCCACTTTAGCTTATTTCAGACACCAGAGCCTAGCTGACCTGGGGGAAAGAAGAATTACGGCCTCTCCCCACCCCGAGGCCCCTGCCTCGGACCTGGTGAGTAAGACTGACAAGCATAATAGGGGGCACTCCAGAGAGCCATGGAGTGCCCCCTATTATGCTTGTCAGTCTTACTCACCAGGTCCCAGGCCCACAGGAGCAAAAAGAGAGGCCCAGGAAAGGTAAAACACTAAATCCCTCCTCTTCCCAGACCTGAACCTGGGTAGAAATGGCATTTTGAGGAACAGCAGTCAAATCCCCCTGCCTTCTCATGGGGGATGAGAGGGGACACCCATGCTGAGGGGTGGCAGTGGCTCCCGTCTTGGGGGTCAGCATCGCTGGAGCTGCTGTGTGGTAAGCCCCAGCGCTGCATGTGCTCGCCCGGTCCCCCACTCCCTGATGAGGCTGCGGGTGCCGTGTGCCTCTTTGGCAGGTGGAACCTGAGGCCTGGCACACACAGACACTGAGGGACTCACCCAGCCCCCATGGTGAGTGTCAGGGACAGGAAGCAAACACAGGTCCAAGTCCAACACCCACACTTGGGCTGGGCCACACGGGCCAGGCAGCACCATGCAACCTGACCAAGCCTGTGGCCTGACAAACTGGAAGCCTGTTCAATTAGAGAAACTCTCTGTGCCAGAGAAGGTCCCTGTTCCTGCCCTACAAGGCCAAGTGCACCTCAGAGGGCAGTTGGGGGGTTTCTGTCTCTCTGTTTCTTTTCCTGTATGATCTGGTCATCTCAGCTAACCAGAGACTGGCCCCAAAGAGGCACAGGAAAAAGGGAAGCGCCGGCCCCGCCACAGAACTCCTGAACTGGCTGCAGACACTGGCCTTGGCTTTCCCGAGCTGGGTGAGGGAACAAGGGCCTCTTTCAGAGCTGGCCCCTTTTGTTCCTGTTCCCAGGAGGAGACGATCTGACGCAGGGACGGGGTTCTGAACAAATTCAATTCAGCCAAAGCATGAGGAAAATGATGCCACGTCGAGTCTACACACTCGAAACCCTGCTAGCCCCTTTCCAGTGAGCCAATCCTTTGGATGGGGCCAGCTTTGTCACTTTAAAACCATGCAGCCAGCAGCCTCATTATTTAAAGATTGTAGGTTCATAATGACAACAGCAGCAAGTACTGAGACCTCGCAACGTGCCCGGCACTGTGCTTCATGAGCAACGTCACCGTTAAGCCTAATTATAACCCCAGGAGGCAGGCACACCACTATCTTTCGACAAGAAAACTAGGGCTCACAAAGCTTAACATCATTGCCAAGATCACTACTAGCAAGCAGCAGAGCTGGGATTTGAACCCTGTAACTATACATACATCCCTGGCTGCCAATCAATAACAACAATAACAAAAAAAGCCAAATAGATTTCTTTTTTTATAAAATAACAAGAGAAAAATGGATAAAAAAAGAGACAAGAAAAAGAAAAAAGGTATCTTTCTTCATCACACTTATTTACTGGGCGAAATTACCCTGTGCTTTTGTACAAGGCTGTCTCCCCTTCCGGAATGTAAGGTCCTTGAGGAGGGACCATGTTTTGGTCACCTCACAGGCCAGACCCTAGCTGAGCGCCTGGCACACAGGACCCCCTCAGCAAACACCTGTGCAGTGAGAGAACACATACGGCCCTACCGTTGGGAGTAAACTGTATTGTGTGCACCCAGCTGCTCAAGGACAGCCTCTGCTGCAGGGGGACAGGCTGCCTTCAGCACAGATGTGAGCAAGGACTCAGAAGAGGGACAGTTCACTGAGCTAGGGCTGCTCTTCCCAACGTGCCTGCTACAGGTGATGAGCTAATGGGTCCAGCCCAAGAGGACCCCACTGCCACTCATCAACGTCACTTGTTAATTTCACTCCATTCATTCAGCCATTTCTTCATTCACTCATTGAACAAATATTTATTGAGTGCCAACCACCACCAGGCACTGTGCTGGGCAGCACTCCCAGAAGTCAGTCCATATAGGGAGCAGATAACAGGAAAGAGAACAGATAGAGCAGGGCGTAGCAGTCACAGACAGGGGCACACACCCTGCACCCACGAGGGATGCTTCCTGGAGATGGTGAACACTCAGCTGGGTCACAGAGACCAAGTGGCACCTCCCCCCTCTGCCCCAGCGCCTTCCGCAAAGTTCTGTGTTTCTCAATGAAGATCCACCCATACCAAAGACTGCGCATATATGACGTAGTGCCGTGTAGAGGGGGAACAGCACACACAAATGAATGTCCTAGAAAAACGCAGTGTTAGCACAGGGGACATTTTATTTTCTTCTTTTATTTGTATTTTCTAATTATTCTATGATGAACCTGAGTTCCCGATGTAATGAGGGAGAGGGAGATTAACGGCTTTAAAAAATAAATGTCTACTGCTAGGTATATGTCCAAAAAGAACCGAAAGCAGGAACTCTGACAGATGTTTGCCCCCAGTTCACAACAGCAGTAATCACAGAGCCAAAAGTTTCGTGCAACAACCCAAGTGTCTATGAATGGATGGATGGATACACAAAATGTGGCCTAGTCATCCAGTGGAATACTATTCAGCCATAAAAATGGAATGGCGTTTTGATTAATGCTACAACATGGGTGGGCCTTGAAAGCATTATGCTAAGTGAGGTAAGCAAGAAACAGCAGGACGGTTTTATATGATTCCACCTACATGAGGCACCTAGAATAGAGGCAGCCAGGGGCCGAGAGAGTGGGAAGGGGGATCTAGTGTTTAAGAGGTACAGAGTTATGGAGGGGATGACGACAAGTTTTGGGTGTAGGCAGTGGGGATGGTTACGTAATGTTGTGAATGTACTTAATGCCAGTGAATTGTACACCTACATATGGTTAAAATGATAAATGTTATGTATATTTTACCACAATAAAAACACTCACAATCTCAAATGCCTCAATAAATAAATAAGAAAGACAGTGTTACCAAGGAGCAGATAAGGTGAGAAAACCAGAAGCCATCCTGGGGGAGGGATGACAACCAGGCCAGTCTCTCTCCCTGGGCCTGTTTGCCCAACTGAAAAATAAAAACATCAGCCTAGATAATCTCAAAAGGCCCCACCAGATCAGATGTGGATTCAGTGCCTGGATCTGTTCTTCAGTCTCCTGGCACAAAGCTGATTCTAGGATGATGCTGGCAGGTGTACACCTCCAGCTTATGACACCAACCCTGAGATGTACCTCTTCGAGGCCAACGGGCTACAAACACCTCCCAGGAACAGCTCAGGCTCAACCTGGCTCCTCCCCTCATTATCTAAGTAACCATGCTGGGCCACCCTCCCCTTGAAGCTTAGGCTTTCTCACCTGTTAAACAGACTGATAAGAAAGGTACCTTCTCTATACTCCCCCTTCCTTTACATACTGGCCAGGGCTGTCCTGAGAGGTCACATGGGTGAGGCAGACTGAGCCTTAACTTCGTCCCACAGCTGGTAGCCTGGAGAAGGCTACCCCAACCAGTGACCAGGAGGGCGAGGCAGTCCTGGGCCGGCCTGAGCTCAGCAGGGAGGCTGCTGAGCTGGAGAAACAGAACTCTCCAGGCCTTTCCTTGTCACCCAAACACCACCTACTTCTCTTTACATAAGTGGAATCTTATAAGGGTGGTGACACAAAGAACGCACAAGATGTCCCTTGAGATCACAGGAGAAGTGTCATGCCTAGGATAAAGGCCATGGGCTCCAGTCAGCCTGACCTGGGCATTAATCGCAGCTCCATGACCTGCAGCTGTGTGACCCTGGAGGCGAGGGGCTGTCCCCAGTCCGGTAACATGGGGATAGTGTCCAGCCTAAGGGATTGCTGCAAGGATGTGATGAGTGCCTGGTGCATAGTAGATACTCAAGAAATGGTGGATTCCATTGTTTCACCCAGCCAGCCCTTGGCAGCCCATCTTCAGGAAGGGGAGAGACCTCCATACAGATAGCACACTTTAAAAAAAAAAGTTAAGAGTCATCAACATACACACAACCACATCCCACCAAACTGACAAAAGTGGTGAGAGTAATGAAGCAAACAAAAGGGCAAGTTCAACTCCTTTTTTTGGCTTAAGAACAACAAATGCAAAACTCAGTGGCAAAGAAATCATCCCAGCAAAATTTCATGTCTAAATTTGAAATGGCCCCACAGAACCCTCTCTCTCCAGTCATTTATCAAGTTTCATTCCAGGGAGTGGCTAATGACGGGTGCCTGACTAATGTCGGAAGAGTCCAAGACAAGGAGGGAACTCATTTACTAGGGTCCCTTTACATGCTACCAACCGAAGAAGACTCTTGCTGTCAGCCTCCTTAGTCTCCTGTATCTGGGGGAAGGAGCACTTTAGAACCGTACGCATCCCACTCCTCACACAGGGCCTTGGCTCACTTCAGCTGAGTCTGCCAGGCAGCCTCCATAATACAGACTCTGTAAAAACACCAACCTCTTACAGTGCAAAGGATCCATGCTTCTGAGTCAAATTCAAGGCAATCAAATTCAAAATCCACCATGTCCTTTTTGAATATTCTCTGGGCCTTTTTTTTTTCCATGCTGGCTATTCTTTACTCCTTGACCGCCAGGGGCTTGGGGTCATTCTGTCTCCCAGCTTTACAGGTCAGGGAGGTGAGGTGGCCCAAGAGCTCTCTGAGTACCCGGCAGGGCTAAGTGCTGAGCCCACCTGCAATGTGGGTGGAATCACCCTGTGCTCCACCACAGCATGCCTGCAGCGATGCACTCTGCCTTATCAAAGAGTGAAGAACTGTTCTAAATCTTAAACATTTTAGGGGCGAGAAGTGCCAACCTTGAAACTCCAGACTAGGATAAAAGAAAAAAATATTGCACCGTAACCAAGAAGACTAAACACAGCTCAATGAGCATTAGAAAATGCTATGTGGACAAATCCACTTGCCCAGCCAAAGGAGAACTCTGAATAAAAGCCTTGATCTTTCATACTTAATGAAACATTTAAACATTTTTAAAAATCATTTACATGTTTATTTCCACGCAAAGTTCTATTTCCTGCTAGTGGAGTGTCACAGGCCTCCAGCCTGGTTTATAACCTGGAAGGGGGGTAGAATCCATTAAGAATGCCTGTATTACACATGCTACATTTTTATCTTACCGTTTTACCATTCATCTTACCATTTTGCCAGCAGAAGGGTCCACATATTTCATCAAATTTTCAAAAGGAGTGTATCACCCCCAAAAAGTCTGAGGTCCAATGTCCTGGCACACCATTTATCTGGTAGGGAAGATTCTGTCACTTTGACTGTTTGGGACTGCCAGACTCACCGACCAACTGCCCTGATGTGAGAATGGAAACAAGACCAGGAATAAAAGAAAAAGTAAATCACTTCCCAAAGCAAGTCGTGGGAAGCATAAGTAGGCCAAAATGTGAGTGGATGAGACAGAGGAGTTCTTAAAAAGGAAAAAAAATTTCAAAAGCCTCCAAAAAATGGTAATGATACTACAATTTCATAGGCCTCTAGGAAGGAAAGAGGGAGAAAACCAGCCTTACTCAAATTGGACCCTGTCTTCACCAGGGCTGTGCGCTCCCTGAGGGAGGGGCCTCAGCTACACAGCCTCCCCCCCTCGTGCCAGACCTAGCAAGTGCCGATGCCGGACCTGGATCAACATCTGCTGGATGCTGAGTAAACATTCTACTTCACTGGTTCCTCACAACCCTGGGATGTGCGCATTGTAATTTTCAGTTTCACAGACCAGGCTCCAAGAAGTCACATGACTTACCTGAAGCTACCACCAGTAAGAAGCAGAACCAGGATTTAAACCCAGATCCATGAACTGCTATGCTAAACCCATGTCCTTCCCCCTACACCACACTTTACTTAGATGTCAAACTTTTAAGCCAAAGTCATCTCTCAACAGAGAACTCACTGGCGTGGAGCAGGCTCCACAACACCATTTGCTTCTCTAAGAGTCTTTTAACGTCTCCTAGTCTCCAGTTCTTCCTAACCTAAACTGTGGGAGAAGTGTTACATGCCAACAATTGATTGCCTGTCTCCAGGGTCACAGGGAAGGATTGACTGTGCCAGAATTGACTAGCAATGTCTACCCTGAGCAGGGCAATAGAGAGTGGTAGCACCTGGGTCATATACTTGCCATCCCAGAACCAGATGACCTGCAGGTTCTCTTCCAACTCTACCTGACTCTGATTCTAATTATAAAAATTGTAAAGGGGGAGGGGTGGAAAAAGGAAAGGAAAGACTAACGTTTTTCCAATACTAGCCACAGCTGCATTCAGCAAAGCCAAAATTGGTTGCTCCACGCACACAACCCTGCCTTGCCACGTGAGAGGAGGTGGAAAACATCAGATCTGCTGCCTGCACACCCAGTAAGACACCCCCATCCAAGCCAGAAGCAGCAAAAGTGTGAGTTTTGTCTGGCTTGGCTTGGGGTGTAAAACACCTCGTCAGTAGGCAAAGACAACTCAGACAGCTGCCTCAGGGTTCATTTCCGGGCCTGACCTCTTGCCCATCCTGAGCTGTGGGAAAATTACACCACCTTGATAAGCCTCAGTTTCCTCACCTTGGAAAACCTTCACAGGATTGTCATAGTAATTAGCCTAATAGTGCATCAAAGTCCTTAACACAAGCCCTTAGTAAGTGGGCAAAGAATGGGCCACTGCTACCCTCATCACCATCGTTGTCATCATCATCATGGTCGCACATCTGTCTTCCACATCTGTCTTCCACAGCGTCATCACATTTGTCTTTCCAGGGAACATATTTTCAGAAAAGGGTTCAAGTACGAGAGATTAATTTTTTTCCTACGATTAGCATTACAGCCTGTTTGATTACTAGAAACTCTAAAAGAGGCTCTGAAAGCAATTCCTTCCCCCTGAAGCTCCTGGTGTACCAGCCAGGACCCTGGGAAGAAACAGATGGCAGACATGAGATGGTCTCATTTGAAGAAATTGTAACAAAAGGACAACATAGCAAGGTGTGGGCAGAGCACAGTGAAAGCGCACAAGATGGTTTTTCTACCTAGTGTGACCAACTGTCCCAGACTGCCTGGAACTGAGGGGCTTCCTGGAACACAGAACTTGGCTGTAAACACCTGGGACAGTCCCGGGCACGCCAGAACAGCTGGTCACCCCATTTCTACCCCATGTGTTCCCACTGCTAGGCCTGAAGGAACCAGGGGAAGGAGCAGAAGCCCTGACAGGGGTGACAGGACAGGAGCTACAGCGAGGGACACTGCCCACCCATAGCAACCCTGAAGAAAGGCCTGCATCTCCCTCCACAGTCCCCACTGGCCACAGGGCACCAAGGAGAGCAGACAAGAATGGAGCATTCATCCTTCCTGAATGGCCAGAAGGCTAGGCCTCACCTCTTCAAAACCTCCACAGGGGACCTGGTGGGGACTCAGAGCTCCCAGTCCTCATCCAGCAGGGAGGAGCGAGACCTCCACCCTCACTGGGATGGGAACATTGGGATGGGACAGCCAGACTCAAGCTCCGTGAAGCCACCTGCCAATGGGATCAGTTCTTGATATTCAGGGTTCCAAAGAAGCAGCCTGCTCCCCGGGCAGTGACGCCACCGCCAGCAGTGAGAGTGAGGCCGCCACGACACCGTAAGCTGCCCCCCAAAAAGAGGGCCTTCCTGGGCTCTGTCTGCACGGGGCGCTCTGCCATCGGAGGCAGAAAGCCTGCTCAAGAGCAAAGGGCTATAAAATACACACACGTGTGCCCGCTGGCACGCTCCAACTGGCCACCACCGTTCAGGCCCTGTGCATGTGTCAGGGGCAATATCGTTGAGAAAATAAAAGCAACTTTCAATTCTGTTTTTAAATCATATTTCCCAAGATCAAAATCTTATTTCCCAAGCACTGCTGCTGAAAGCTGAGTGAAAACTACCAATAATATCTCAAGCCTCCCAACTGTAGTTTCTTTCCTGCTGAAGATGCGGTCGTGGAAGCTGGGGTTGGCGGGCCAGGGTTGAGGGTCCATTCCAGGTCTCAGTGCCCAAGGTGCCTCAGGTCACTCCCTGGAAGTTCTCCCAACAGGACATCTCCAAAAAGTCACCAGACAGAGCCAGGGTTTCCTAGAAAACCTCAGAGGCTTTTCTGTCCCTTCAAAGACTGCAATGCCTGGGGGGCCCTGAGATGCGCCACATAAGCAACTATACAGTCATCCCTCAGTATCTGCAGGGGACTGGTTCCAGAACCCCCAGAAGATACCAAGATCCAAGGATTCTGAACTCAAGTACCTTACATAAAATGGTGCAGTATTTGCACATGACGGATGACATCATCCAATATACTTTAAGTCGTCTCTAGATTGTTTGTAATGCCTAATACAATGTAAACACAATATGAATAGTTGTTACACTGCCCTGTTTAGGGAATAATGACAGGAGAAGAAAGTCTACAGGTTCAGTACAGACTGAACCATCACAACCCTGGTAGGCCTAACCACATGGTAATGATAGCAACAATGTAATTTTTTTTTAAATATGTTTGATCCACAGTTGGTTGAATCTGCAGGTGCAAAACCATGGATATGGAGGGCAGACTGCATTCAGCCAAAGTCTCCTACTGACATTGGGTATACCTGGATGAAAAACCCCACCTTTGAGAAGTTCAGTTAGATCCTGGCTGGGTAGCTCAGTTGATTAGTGTCATCCTGACACAGCAAGGTTTGTGAGTTTATTCCTGGTAAGGGCACATGCAAGAAGCAACCAATGAATGCATGTGAGTGGAACAACAAATTGATGTTTCTCTTTCCCCAAACCCCTTCCTCTCTTTCTCTAAAATCAATATATTAAAAAAAATTTTAAATAAGTTCAGTTAAGCAGGAAGCACAAATGTAGGCGGGCAGAGGTAGCAGCCATGGTAAAATTGGTGGTGATGGCAGAGGGGGCATTATTGAGGACTAATCCTATGCCTGGCACTCTGCTTCCTGGGTCTTATCTGCTGTATTCTTTAGGACAACTTTGGGAGGTGGCTACTGTTATCCCCAGCTTGCAGATGAAGACACTGAGAGCAGGATCACACCGCTGGTTACCTGGCCTAATGTGAAGTGTCAGAATCCAAAATCCCTGGCCAGACCCCATTGGGAACGGGCTGACCTGGGGAGGCAGGGTCTTTAGCACCTCCACCTCGACCCAGGGGTTTCAAAGTATCTGCTGCTCCCCAGTTGGCAGCACAGACCCCCTCAAGCGACACTGCCCTGACTGCTGATCCAGGTGTGTCCTGTGCAAGAGCGCCCAGCCAGGGCTCGGCTCCTCTGGTTCAGAGGGTACCCTGCTTACTTCTGGGGCATTAGAAGAGCCCCCTGACCCCTGCTCTTTGTAACACTCTCTGACCTAAGACCCTTGCCCCTTCGCTGCACCTGCTGGCAGGACCCACACATTCTGCAGAAGCTTCTTTTTTATACCTTTTTTTGTAGTGGGGTTCAACTAGCTCAAAAAGTGGGAGGACCCAGTGTGCTGCCCTGCGTGGGGTTTGAATCAGGCAGATGGCCTTTTTAGAAGAACACATAGCCCGGTCACCTACCCTGGCCACCCTTCTCCGCACCCTTTCCCCCACCCAATCCCGAATGCTTTAGTTTCACACAGGATGCAAGAAAGCAGGTTTCAAAGTCATTTGCCTCACGTCATAACTTTCTAATGCTGGTTTTTCTCGCTTTTTCTATTGGCATGATGCAATTCCCCTTTCAACAATCCAGATCTCTGAAGTCCTGAGTCATCAAGTGAAGGTAGCATCAGCAGGGAGGTCAATCTGAGGGATCAAAAGTGTGGGGAGCTTGCCGAAGCCCTGGCCGGCGGGATTTCCTTCCAGGGTCTCTGCTGGCTCTCAGCCCCAAGCCATGCCACACGCAGAGATCAGAGCTGCTGCAGCCCCACACACTTCCTGGTCACTGCCTCTGTGCCAGTTTCCAAAGAAGCAAGGCGACATCGGGGCAGGAGTATGCACTCCAAGTTCTGCCCCAGACCAGCCCACAGCCAGGGCCACTCTGTCCCAGAGAGCTTCTCAGGGTGGGTGGACTGTTAAATGAGTTACCACAGGGGTTCTAAGCTGGCAAAGTTGCCCCCAGGGGAATGTGGCGATGTCTGTGGGCATTTTTGGCTGTTACAACTGAGGGGAGCAGTATAGAAACATCTGGTGGGCTGAGGCCAGGGATGCTGCTCAGCGTCCTACGATGTCCAGCATGGTCCCCAACAGCAACAGGGCCAAAGTTAAAATTCTTTGAGATAATGTATAAAAATGGCCTCGCATTTATGAGTAAGACCGCATCCCGTGTGTGTCAAATGTACTCACCTAAGCAAATGCATAGATGGCTACACCCCGAAATAGTCACATGGGGGATTCTAAGTGTCCTCCTTTGTTTTATAAAATCATCATTATCCCTGCGATTATTCTGGTTTTAATGTGTAAGTGTGGACATGCAGAGCAGTAGCGAAGACAACCGCCTCCCAGCTGGGGAAGTACTGAGCTGCAGGAGCAAGCCCTCATCCTGCAGGGAGGGGGTCAGGGGAGACTCCAGGGGCCGGGGGCCAGCATGGCAGCAGAGGGGAGAGGTGCTGTGCCCAAGCTCCTGGTGTGAGGCTGAGTCAGAGGGCCGCTAGGGCAGGGTGCGCGCTCCGTGGCAGACTCTGGACTTCAAGCTCGCCGTGGTCAAGTCATCACAGCCGACTCTGACGGGCAGCTCCTCGGGGTCAGGCAAGTAAACTGAGGCTTGAAGAGGCCAAGTTCACTACCCCAAGATCAACAAACAGCAGGTGAGGAACAAACCTCTGCCACAGCTCTTCTAGAGGTGGGTCTGCAGAGATGGCCAAACCCCGCAGTGTGAAATATTATGCTCTGTCCAGACCCTCCCCCTTCTGCAAGGCCCACCTCTCAGAGCACAGCCAGCCCTGGCCACTGGGGCCTTTCTGACCCTCCGCTCTCGAGCCCTGCTCACAGGCCACACGCAGTTATACTCTGGAGCAAGAGGACTTGGGTTCAAATCCCAGTTCCAGCATTAATAGCTGGGTAACAAGGGACCTCTTCACTCCAGGCCTCAGTTTGCTTATCTGGAAAATGGGATGACAACAACACCTCACAGAGACATCAGGAGGATGAAACAAGCTCATCTACATGAAGGGCTCAGAACAGTAAGCACTGTGTCAGTGTTCACTGTTGTTGCCACTGTCTTACTGGTGATTAGTCCTCGCTGCCCAGGCTCCTGTGTCCCAGCCTGGCCAGGAGGCAGCATGGCATCCTGGGGAAGACCTCTGGCTCTGGAGCCTGGAGGTCTGGGTTCCAGTTATGTAGCCTGGAACTCTCAGGGCCTCCGTTTTCCCACCTGTAGCTGGAGCCTCCGGGGCTGGTATGAAGACGAAATGCACAAACAAGGACTCAGCATGGCTGGAGGAAATTACCGCCACTGTCCTGCAGTCACCCCTGATCCATCTGACCCTGAGGCTGACCCTGCCTGGATCCCCAAGCCCAGTAGCCACTGGACTGCTAAAACAGCTCAAACTCTTTCATTTTCCCAGCCCCAAAGGAAGCCTCAGTCACAAGGTCATGAAACACAAGCCAATAAGAGCAACGAACAGATGTCACAAGTCATTTCCCCTTTTCAATGGGACAGCCCTGCCCCCGCCACTCCACAGCTGCCAGCCCAGGACCCCACTGCAGACACAAAGCAGAGCACCACTCCTGCCCTGGGCCTTGGCCCAACGGTGGCAGCTTCTCCAGAGGCAGAGGGCCAGCTGGGCCTTCCCACCAGACCTCCAACAAAGAAGATTCCAGAAGGGGAGCCCTTCAAACCAAAGCTTACAGGACAGACTTCAGGCCCAGGATTCAGAAAGTACCAGAAATCTCTGATGGCAGCCCATCAGAAGCTCCAGACTGGCAAGCCAGGACAGGCAGCTTCCCGGGCAGCGCAGTGGGCCAGGAACTCCCAGGCCTGCGTCCACCCCGAGGCTGGCTGCAGGTGCTGCGTACCCGGCAACACGTGGGGTCTGCTGCACACACTCCACTCTCTCTTTTGGCCTCACCAGCCCTGGAGAAGGAAGTGATGTGACATGCTTGGCACACGGCAGGCCAGAGACAGGCAGGAGTACAAGGAGGTGGCAGGTGGTGGTCTGAATGTGGCTCTTCCCTCACCCCTTCCAACAGGAGGGCCCTCCCAACCGGACACCAGCAACGGCCTCAGTCCTCCCCTCATTCATCCATTCCTTCAGCCAAAGGAAGTCTGCTGAAGGGGAGCCTCAGCGTCTCCATCCGTGAAACGCAGAGAACAGCAGCACGACGGTGGATTGTTGTTGGGACAGCACAGCTCCTGGCAAAAAGAAAGCTCCTGAGTGGCTGCTGCATTGGTCACTATTGTGACTAACACCTGGCCCTGGTGACTTAGGTCCCTGCGCTTTCAAAGTTTCCGTTCAGGGGCATCCCAGGCTCCCCTGGTGGCCACTTCCCTACCTGTCTGCATCATGAGCAAGGTCCTCCCAACTCAAACACGCCTTGGTAAACCCAATACTAACCTCACCCTGCCTTATGGCCCCCACTCCGGGAGGCAATCCTACCTCCATCTGTACCTCCTACACTATCTTATACTGCCCAGGTGCCCGTCGCTCAGGGAGAATGTCACAAACCACCTGAAATGTGCCCCAGCTGCTTTGACCTCTCTTCCTCTGCTCACTGCTCTCCCTCTGCCCATCCCCATCTCTGCCCGACTCGACCCTACTTCTGTCTGTCCAGATGTGTCTCTCTCATGAAGTCCTTCCTAAAACCACCTGCCCCCCCGACAGCACTTCTTCCTTCCTCCAAAGAGCAGACAAGGCATATGTGCCCCTTTTTAACTGTGAGCCTTTGGGGAGCAAAGATTACATCTGACTCTGCAAGTGTAGTACCTGAACTACTCACTTTATAAGTGCAGTACCTAGGAGCACTCAGTTGCAAATATAGGATAGCTGGGAGCACCCCCTTTGCAAATGCAGTACCTGGGAACTCCATTTGCACACACAGTATCTGGTATTTGATTCACAAACTAGTACCTGGTGCTTACCCTTTACAAGTCCTTGGCATTTGCTTTCCAACACCAGTTCCCTGAACTCACTTGACAAATTCACAGAGGAATGTCTGCCAAATAATGGCAAATAGTAAACTGACAAGTTCACTGACTTTCAACTAAGATGTTTCCGCAAGAGGCTGAAATCCTTCATGTACAGTATATCCAACAAATGCACACACTCGAGTGTGGGGCAGACCTGCCTTTGCTTCTGAATTCTACCTACTCCCAATCCCCCCGGTGCAGCATCTGTAAAATGGGGGTAATGCTACCCACCTCATGGGGTTGTATGGAAAAGTAGAGCACTGTGCCTGGCACACAACAGGTGGGCAGTAAATGTCAATGTAGCCAGGAGTGCAGTGCCCCATCCCTTGCAATAGGTTTGCCTATCCTATTTATTCCCCAAGAGAGAAGACTGCAAACTTCCCTGACCTGCCACTAAGCTCAAACCCAGAAGCCAGAAGAGACCATGTCATGTGAATGTCCTTTCCAGGGAAATATCTCTGCTGCTGATACCCTGGAGACCTCCAGACTACTGTGGTATCCCCCCCGGCCTGGGTAAGAACAGTCATCAGGCCATAGTCTCCTTGGTTGTGGACACAGCTCACCCCGCCCCAGCCTCCTCTGTGCACGGGAGAGCTAAGTGATTCAGCTGTGGTCAAGGGACCAGTCAGGCCCACAAAAGGCTCCACCTGGTGCTCGCTGCCTCTCCTGACGTCCAACCCAGTGAGGCCCCACAGGAGGCAGAAACCCAGACTGGACTGTGACAGAAGCCAGAAGCAAACTGTGTTACATGAAGCCAGCCAGGTGTGGGGGCTGGTTGTCACAGCAGTTAGCTTGCCCTGGCTGCACCCACAGACAGCACTGCTGCCCACTGAGCCCTGTATGAGCGCATGCCGGCAATCAGATCGACCTGGGCTGGACAGTGACCCAAAACCAGAGGCAGTGGGCTTTCCCAGACTGTGCTCCCACTGGCAGCTTTTCTGGGCCTCCAAGAGCTTGGGGCTGGCCCAGGACACCCAGGAAACTACTACCAGTTCAAGTGTTATCTCTCCTCTCCTGGTGACCCCATCTGAGCCAGCCCAGCCCCAGGGAAACATCAGCTGCCCCACCTCAGTCCTGGGGACCAGGGAATTCAGCTCTTCTGCTTCCCTCCAAAGTGAGTTTACTGGGCCTAATCTGTTTATGTGCTTTCTTGATAACATTTCTGACAGCAACTTGAAAGCAGGAGAGCCAATGACAAAGGAAGGCACAGGAAGGTGCTGGGAGGCAGGAGTCCTCTGGGTGTGAGTCCCAGTCCTGCTGCCCAGCCATTTGTAAGGGTCTTCAGGCAACACACTTGCCCTCGTCTCTGCCCTGCAGGCGAATTCCAAGGTCAATATGTCTGGATCCTGGGGCCCTTGGAACACAGTATGGACAAAAAGAGTTGGTTTTTGAAAGTTTTGCTGGGCTTTTAGTTTAAGAGTCTCTTAAAGCATTGCTCCAATGTGCTATTCTTCACTATTTATTGGGAGGGAACTGGTTTAAACACAAACATACATGCTCACACACACCAGAAGCATTAGAATGAAAACTGCACGGGACAAGGAGCTGCCTGTATGCCTAGCGCCTGGCACATTCTAGGCACTCATGAGTATTTTTTAATGGATGGTAACAGCTGCTGGAAACCAGGGAATGACAATTGTAGAGCACTTGCTCAGTGCCAGCCACTTTACTGGGTGATTTCTAAGTACGGTCCAGCCTCAGGACCTTTGCACTAGCCATTCTCGCTACCTGGAATGCTCTCCCTCAGGATACCACCTCACCTCCTTCCCTCTCCTGGCTGCCACACGCAAAGCCACAAGGCTCCCAGTCCCCAAGCCCCGAATATGCCACCTGCCTGCCTGCTTTCTTTTCTCCCAGGCCCCTGTCACCCCCCAGCAGAAGATTCTGTATTTACTTGCTTAGTGGTTTACAATCTGTCACCACCACATCAACGCAGGTTCCAGGAGGGCAGAGATTGCTTGTCTTCCAAGCACCCACAACAGTAATATTCATCTGTCAAATGAACTTCCATCCCTTACCACACCTAACCCTGGGGTTAATGCTAAAAGGAAGTCCCATTTTGCGAGTTTTACAGATAAGGACAAAGTTTAGGAGACCTGCCCAATGTCACCCACCAGCTAGGAAGTTGCAGGGGAGGGATCTCAGCGGGCCTATCTGACTGCTCTGCTGGGTCTGGCTGTTCTCTGTCCACCTCAGTGCACACCCCAAATGCTGGTTTAAACCATTCTGACATCACAGGTACAAAGAAATAGCGACTAAACATGGGAACCAATTTCAGTACCAGAAATACTTGCTCTGCGGTCCCCTTTATCTCAGCAGACACAGCCACCTCCATGCACGCCGCGTGCTCACACACAGACACACACACACACCTGGTCACCGTCACCCCTCCTCGGGGAGAGCTCTGCTAATGGCAGCAACTGTTCCTTTCCAATGCTCCTGGCCTCTCTCGGTGCCCTGCAGCATGCACTGGGCGCCCTGTCACCAGGGCCAAGGGCTAGGAAAAGATATTCTCACTTCCTCCCTTTCTCTACCTCAGGGCCACAGGGACAGGCTTCCATCCTGGGGAAGCAGGAAGTGCCTGGGGACAAAAATGATGCCCTCAGGTGGAGCAGGAAACAGCTGTCCTGGGCTACACAGACCCTTGTCCTTGGGCAGAGGTCAGTCTGACTGATCAGAGCCCCCTGCTCACCTGTCCTCAGGTCCTAGTGGGGCCAGGTAGCCAAACCCTCTAAGGGGCTCCCTGACTGGTGACATTAGCCAGACAGAAGCACGCCTCCAGGCAGCAGTGACCCCAGACAGTACACTCTGAGGGAGGGTCAGCTCACCCTTGCAAAGCAACTCTGGGCCTAAATATTTTAACATCTACCCAGGAAGTAAGCAAACAACATTCAATTTATCAAAACAAACAATTCCACTGAATAAAAATGGAAAGTGTCTTGTTTAAAACAGCAAAAGGTTGGGACTAACCTAAATGTCCAGCAACAGGGAATGGCCTGTGTTAATGTAGTGCCCCTCTCCGACGGGACGCTCGCCACACAGCGGCGAAGAAGAATGAGGCCGCGGCATCGACACTGATCTGGAATGATCTCCAAAATACACTGTCCGGTGAGAAATAACGGCTCAGAACTGTGTATATATACCAGAATGGTCAGCAAGGACACACAGGAACAGGTGAGAGGGCTCACCGAGGAGAACTACGGGCTGTAGGGACATGAAATAAGAGAGATGGTTCATTTTCCCTCATGTGCCTTGTTATGTTATCTGAATGTATCTGATGTGTGCATCACTGTTTCAATTTCCAAAACAAAAAAGTTATGTGTTTTTGGTTTTGTTTTAAGAAACTTGACTGTGCCCACTGAGGAATTTTTCTTAAACTGCTTTCAACGATTTCTGGCCTCCGCACAGACCGGATCTGCCAAACACCCTGACCTCCCCGGAGGCAATGCTCATCGCAGGAGGCTTCTCCCTGGAGACCCCCGGTTTTTAAGTAGCAGTGACCCCTTCCACTTGCACATAGTTTCACAAAGCTCTCTCCAGGCAATTAGGAAAACAGGAATTGGAAAAGTTGTCACACCCCTGTTCTGTGCTGGCCACCCTACTACATGCTTATCTGAATTCTTTCCAATCCTTACAGCAATCCTGTCAATGAGGTAGACTTGCCCCCACCCTGCAGAAGGAGGAGAAGCCCAGCAAGGGAAAGCACATGCCAAAAGTCACACAGCCAGGAGGTCATAACCTCAGCATCCAGACCCAGAGCCAAGAGAGGGCAAACCCGGAGTTTGTTTTGCCCCATGGTGGAGGCACCCTAAACCACTAGGTTGCCTTGCTTAATAATCTCAGTGAATCCCTTAATCAAAGGCATAACTCAGCCATCTCAAAGGCCCATTCTGCCAAACACCATCCACACAGGCCAAGCTTGGCTGGCCTGGAAAGAGGCTGCCCTGCTCCCCCAAGGCTGGCCTGGAGGCACCCAAAACAGCTTTGGTGATGTGGCCATCAGGCTCTCCCTAGCCTTGCCATACACGGTACCCCAAAAATGCCCTCCTCTCGTTGCCAGGTGAGTCAGCAGGCCCTGTGCAGAAGCCACCTGCAGGCCATAGAGCCCAAGCCGGAGACACACATCCACCTTGCCCATCTCCATCACCAGCTCGGCTGCAAAGCCCAGCCACAAACAGTGAAACCCCTTGCACCTGCACTGGCACGATTTTGCCTGCAGCCAGAAAGGGCATCTCAGAGCACACCAGACAAATGAATGGCAGCATCAAAACATACTCCATCCTTAAAATGTACTTATTTACCACAACCTGGGGAAGGCAGACTACATTTGCTGTTTGCAGAGAATTTATAGTTTCCTTCTCCTCTCTGTCTCTGCCCCTCCTCTCCACAACCTCCAATCAGACAAGTTATCTGGGAAACAAATTCCATACATTCAAAAATCTTATGATAAATGGTATTAAAAGAAAAAAATCTATTGTGTGTACTAACACCACAATAAGCATCACATCAATCAAAGGCCGGAAGCAGTGCACGACACAAAGTGCAAAAATGAGCACACGCGCACACACAAGCACATGCAGACGCACTCCCATGGGACACACGACACAAACTGCGATCCTCACGTGGAAACACAACATGCGGACGAGCTCTCTGCTTAGCACTTGACACCTAGATGCTTAGTAAGCACAAGTGCAAGTTCAGAAGAAGGCTGCTCTCCCCAAAAAGCACCAAACTAAAGAAACCCAACAAGAATTAAGGTGACTTCTCTGTCCCTCTCTGTGATACGAAGACCAGAAACATTTTGGGCGGAGCAGCAGAGTGGGGAAAAGTTAAAAACAAGTTGCTGGTGAATTAAGGCTTGAGAATAAAGAACACCTCCATCACCTGCGCTCCATCGCTGGCAGGTCAATGAATAGAAGACTTCCAGTTGGATCCACCATGAGATGCTGTGCGAGGCGTGCACAAAACCAGGTGAAATAAACTGTGAGCGGCTTGTGTGTGCTTCCCTGGTGCAGAGGAAACACAGCACACAGACAAAAACCCCTTCCAGTGGACAGACGTGTCTAGCAGGTGATCAAATTTGAGCCAAGCGCACAACAGCAAAATGGACTCTGGTCCCACTAGACCTGGCTGCTTATGCAGGACGCCTGCTGTCCACCACCACGAAAGCCCAGGGAGGCCCAGGGACTGGGAAGTCTGGATGCAAAAGGGGAATTCAGTGCAAGGCCCAGCTGCAGCCTGGGCAAGCAAGCCCTTCCCCCACAAGGTGTGGTCGTGTACACCCCAGGAAAGGGGTGGACACCTCCCAACCACCCCTCACACGTCAGCCAGGTCACTGTCACCTTTGTGTTTCCTTCTTTGTTTATGAGCTTTCCGGATCCAAAGTCTCAAGCACAGAGTGCATCAGGCCCAGCACTGTCACAGGCCACGTCAGGCACTGTGGGCTCTGCAAGGATTTAATCAGTAACTGGCCCAGGAGACAGGCACAGGGCAAGCTCCAACCTGACCCCACAGAAGCAAAGTTTATAGCGAGGCCAGGGGTGGGGCTGCCAGTCCTTGGGGCCCCAGGTAGAGCCCATCTCCCCCAGCAGGGACTCGGGAGAGGTCCACCTGAAGGGCACAGCCACCTGGAAGTGCCACCCAGGTGGGCCTGGGAGCCCCATGTGCTTCCACCCCAGCCAGAGACAGCTGTGGTCCTGGAAGCCTGGTCTTCATCTCTGACAACGATTCAGTTAATTGGATCAGTGTAGACAGACGCCAAAGACAGTTTGGGCAAAGAGTGTATTTGGTTTGTTTATTCGTTTGAATCCAGATCAATCACTCTGACTCTTGTTCCTGAAGCCTACATAATTAACCAGATAATTACCAAATGGTTCTGAGCTGCGCTATAGAGATGGCTTAATGTACAGATAATATACATTTCATGAGAGGATATGAAACATACTTGGTATGTCAGCAGCTTGAGGCTGGGCCAGGGAACTCTGCAAAGCCACAGGCCGACAAGGCTTGTTGTTATAGTGAACTACACTCAAATTCACCTTTGTTTCATTTGGGCTAATATTTCTCAATAGAGTGCTTGGGCCACACTATAAAATGCAGACACATTACATAACGCCCAGACCTCAGAAAAAACCCTCAGGGTGCTTTGTTTCCTAAGGCTTAGACACCAACCAGGTGCCTCCCCATGAGAGGAGGTCCTGAGCAGCAGTCCCAATCCCACCTCTACCGTGGAGGCAACGGCTTTGATCAAAACTGCTCTCGGCAGTCCCCCCTCCATGTTCACAGGCCCTGGCACAGAGAGCCATACACCCCACTGGAGCCCATGAGGAGGAGATTTAAGGACACCCCCTGCCCTGACCGAGGGGCTGGGTAACAGCGGACAGAGGAAGAGGAATTATGCCAGCTCACTGGACACTTGCTCAGAGTTCCTCATTCCATACTTCCCAACGCCAGAGAAAGGCTCTGCTGAGACAAATCTTGCTCCATGGATAGCCCTCAGTCCCTAGTCCTGAAAATCACAGCTCCTCTCCAGAAAGGCCCAAGCTACGTAAGTGCCACCCACCTTGTCTGGTGAAGGTGGGGTCAGGGCCTCTGGCTGCTTAAGAAGCCAGTGCCTGGCTTCAGCCTTTCCTCCTTCTCTCCCTCTCTCTCTCTCTCTCTCTCTCTGTCTCTGTCTCTGTCTCTGTCTCTCTTTCTCCATCTCTCTCTCTCTCTCATTTACATCTTGAACAATAAGAGGTAAGTCTGGGGCCTTGAGCCTCCAAAGCTGGCTTCCCCCAGACCTGTGGCCAACAGCAGCAGAAGTCGCACTCCTGGCTTCTCCCAGGGGAGCGCAAGAGAGCTCGGCCTGTTCTCCCCACAGAAGATCACTGTTTTCCCATCCACCTGCCTCTCAACCCTTTTCTTCCGTCCAACTCCCCATCATTTTGAGGGGTAGCAGAAAAAAATAAAGCCCCTCTGAGCCAGGGAACAATTCTGAAGCCAGATTTGGGAGCTCCAGGTCCCAGGCAAGGAACTACTAAGGACACTAGTTCCTCCCTGAGTCTGAAATCCTGCGTGAGGGCAAATTTTCTGAGGCTCTCCCTCCATCAAATGAAAAGCCAAACACTGAGGCCTGCGGCTTGCAACGGGTTTAAAAACATGCACGAGCCTGAAACTGGGCCTGGGCTGCTTCTCAACAACCAGTGATCCTTCCTGAGAAAGCACCCTTTGCAGACATTGCACCAACGTGCCCACAGGAAAGAAAAAATAGGTGTTCTCAGCACATCGGACCCAAAATTCAGAATAAAAGTCCTCCAGTGCTTCAGTGCTCTCAGGAGGGGGAAAGCTGTTTCGAGAAGTGCGGTTTCTTCTAACTTTTCCCCCTCCCCATTCCTTGGAGCATGTGTCATGCACGGCCTGTGACACACTGCCAAGGGAACATGGATGCCGAGGAAATGTCTACACACGCTACACGTTTGTGACATGCCATGTAAGCGACACCCTGTTTCCTGGCTGGGTTTTCTTGGCACAGGTGCAGGCAGGCGGTGAATTCTGCACCCCCACACACACTGTGCTTAGTAAACAGACTCACTGTGGCCCCAGGGGGGGAGTGTGCATTCTGGGGAAGACCTGTCACCTCTCCATAGAAGAAGGAACCCCCTAAGCAAGGCTCAGGCCCAAAAAGATTTGGTGCTTTAAACTGCCCTTGTTTCAAAACACAAAGCATCCTGGTTCAGTCAGGCTCCTGCTCGCCACCCCCGCCCAGCGACCCACCACAGCTGTCTTTCTCCACCTTGTAGATTTGATTTCAGAAACAGATCAATGATTTCTCCTCCCCCTCTCACCCAGCTGACCCAGACCCAGTTATGTATTTAAGAACAATTAACAATAACAAAATAAACCCCCCAGCAACGAAACACACGTCTACACATACTTCACAGACAATGCAAGACCAGAGCCCCACAGGCCAGCTGCCACACTAGAACTTAACCCTCAGCCCTGGGTGGGGAGGAGATAGTCCAGGACCCCTGCCCCCTCCCCCTACACTTTCAACCTCCCAACGTGCCAAAGAGATTTTTCAGAAAGGGAAGCAAGCACCCAGTTTTGCCTGCCACCCTGGGCAGAAAAAAAAGAGTAAAAGACGGGTACAGCAAAGAAAGGAATTGGTTTCTGGAAATTCTTTGGGTTTGGGGGTTTTGAGGTTGTTGGGGGTTTGGGGTTTGGGGTTTTTTGTTTGTTTTATTTTTTGGTTGTTTTGTTTTCCCATCCACCGCAGGCTTTCAGAAAGGGAACCCTCACCACCATCAGGGCCCAGCCTCGGGTCTATCCCACGGTCCTATCCGTAAGAAACCCAAGCGCTGTGCCCAAGAGGTCCCCAATGCTCAGCCTGGAGGCGGGGGCGGGGCGGGGGGAGGCAGATCTTCTCCAGAATTCTAAGGATCTCCCAGAGCCGCCGGCTGGGCAGAGCTGCGGTTTTCAAAAACCAGCCCAGAGCCCAGGCCAAGAGTCGGGCGCCGGGTTCTCCCCGCCCGCGGCGCCCCTTGGCGCCCCCCAGCACGCAGCAGGCCCCGGACTCCAGGTGCAGAGGTGGGAGGGGGCGCCTCCCGGACCCGGAGGGGAGGCGCAGGGGTGCAGGAGCGCGCCGCGCAGAGAGACTCACCGTGGCGGACGCCAGGCTGTTGTCGGCCAGCGTTAGGTGGTGCGGCTCCCAGCGCCTCAGGAATTTCGAGGTGAGGATCTTGCTGAGAAAGGTCCGCGGGTGCCGGATGACACAGACCTGGATATCGCCCTCCTGCAGCAGTTTGTACCTCATCCCGTTGCACAGCAGAAGGGCCCGGCGACAGGGCACGGCGCCCATCTTCGTGCCCTCGGGGGCCGGCACGTCGCTCCCCAGCAGTGGCTTGGTCTCCTCGATCTGCCGGGGGTCGCCGCCGCCGCCAGCGCTGCTGGTCAGATCCATGGTCGGCCGGGCCGGGGAGGGCGCCGGGGGCGGGGAGAGGGGCTGTCCCGGCTGCGGGGCGGCGGGGCCCCCGTTCGGCAGCCCGCACCCCCCCACCGCTCAGGAAGGTGGGGGGGTGTGGGGCTGGGGGCGCCCACAGGGGAGGGGCCCGCGGCGGGCGGGCGGCTGGCGCGGCCGGCTTTCGGTCCTTCCCGCGGGGCTCGGCTTCCTCCTAGCTCGTCGGGTGCATGCTCACGGCGGCCGGACCGGCTCGGCGGGCAGGCGGGCGGGTGGGGACGCGGGCAGCGCCGGGGGGCGGCGGCGGCGGCGGCGAGCGGGGGCCGCGCGGCGGGCGTGTCTCGGCCCCGCCACCCGCTCGTGTGTACAGTACGTGTGTCTGGGCGGCCGTCCGCGGGCAAGTGTGCGGCGGGGGCCGCGGGGGCCGGCTCAGTTGAGAGATTGCAGAAGCCGCTCCGCGCCCGCGCGATTGGTCCCCGCAGGGTCATGTGCCCGCCCCTCTGACGTCAATGGCGGCAACGGCGGCCGCCGCCGCGGCTTCGGCCTCTCGCAGGCGGAGTCGGCCGCCGGGCGGGGACGCGAGGGGCAGAGGCGCGGCCGGACAGGAGGGGGTGGCCCCTGGGGAGGGGGCTGCGGCGGGCGAGCCCCAGCAGGCCCCCGCCCGGCCCCGCCCGGAATGTGAGGGTGGGCGGGGGCCGTGGGGCGGGGCGTGACGTCACGCCCAGCCGCGCCCCCGCCGGTGCTCAGGTCCGTGCTGAGCTGCAAGGCCGGCGGGCGGGACCAGATTCAGGAACCAGCCGAGGCACCCCTAGACCACAGACTCCCCACCCCGGCGGCCCTGATCGGAAACGTAAGCACCCCCAAACATTGTCAACGCGGACGGACGGACGGACGGACGGCCGAGGTGCAGCCCGGTGCAAACCAGAGGGACTGGGCCTGGGCTGAGCTGGGCTAGAGGGCATGGGGGCTTGACCACTTGACCTCTGATACACCCTCCACAGCTCAGGCTGCCCCTCTAGCTGGCCAGATGGGGCCGTCAGACCGGGATGTTTCCTGAAATTGAAAATGTTCCCTCAATTACACAGATAATGAGCCCACGTTGCCCTGTCTCAGCATATCAGACTCTGCAGACCCCTGGCCTTTTGCAGATGTCTACCCGCCTTAGCCTTTGGGGTCCTCGAGCCACCTGGGAAGAGGGGACAGGCTACTCAGCACCCCCTCCTTTGTCCTGCCCCTGGAGTCTGGCCCTTCTAGGAACCTAGACAACAAAGTCTCCCCCAAAGTTCCTGGACTGTCCCCTCCCTTCCTCTTCCTGCACTCCAGTAGCTCCATCTTCTTTACCTCTCCCCTCAGACCAGGATCTGGACATTCGTGTCTGCATCCGTAAGCCCACCACCATTCAGAAGAGAGAATTATACTGGAAGCACCTTAGTGGAATGAATCGCAGTGTCACTCAGGAACCAGAACTGAAACCAAAAGGTTTCCTTTCTGCCATTAGGAGACACCTAACGCCATCCAGCAAATGCTCTGCTCCTCTGTCAGGCTTTCTCATGTCCACACACTTCTGCAGTTAATACCATCAAACCCCCCAGATTTGTGTCTTTTTGTTAAGTGAGGGTGCCCCATATTGAACGCAGGGGTGTGTGAGCATGTGTTGAATCACATCATGAATGCCGCAGTTTGTGCGCAGAGTCCCTGCCGTGGGATTATCTCCTCCCCACTCTCTCCCAGAACCGACAAGATGGATGGGCTCCCCAAAGACCCTCTCCCCTGAGCCTGACCAGGGCTGGGGGCAGGGGGTGGAAGGCAGGGCCCAGTCCCTCACAAAATAAGACTCAAATGTCCAGGCTGCCCAGGAGATGGGTGGAGCTGTCCTCCCCTTGGGCACCCTGAGGGAGGAACAGTTAAGTAAGAAAATGAAGTATTCCGCATCTCCCCACAGTTTGCTGGCATTTCACTCAAATTATAAGCCTCAAGAGCCTTGAGAAAACCACCAAGCAAGAAAGGGGCAAACCAAGCCCCCACCTCATGCTGTAAATGTGGGTGCAAGGGATTGTTGTGACCAAGAACCACCCAGGTCATTCAGGGGTGGGGTTAAGTCAGTTGTTCAAATCTTTATTGAGCTCCTGTTATATGCTGTCACAGGAGTAATTCCTGTAATAGCCACAGTATCCAAAGCACTTCCTGTGGGCCACCAGTTGTACATGCATGCACCTTTCCTCTGTCAGAGCAACCTTATGACGTAGCTGCCATCATCACCCTCTCTTGCAGATGAGGGTACAGAGAAGCTGAGCTACTTGCCCAGGCTCACTTAGCTGGTCAGGATTGGACCCAGGTATGGAGTTCAGATAAAGCATAATAGAGACAATGACCAACAGCACGTTGCTTCAGCTCCAGGAACAGAGGGAGAACAGATAATCCAGTGGTGCGAAGTACATGTCCTGACTTCAGGAGGTCTTTAGGAATCAGGTAAAGAAGGGGAATGGTGCTCCTGGAAGGGGGGTGGGGGTGGGGCAGATATGAAGAGGTGGGAGTTTGCTTGGCCTGTGCAGGAAACTAGCTCCTTTGCCAAGGCACACAAAGTGCCCCAGGAATGCAGGGCAGAGGCCTAAGGGATGAAAGTATTGAATTCAACTGGTTATCTTTAAATAATAATTTTTTTAAATTTTAATTTGAAGTCAGTGACATGGAACCCCCAAGATGCTGTAAGAAGAAAAGCTTCCTGAGGCAGAAGTCAGGAGTTCTGCTGGTTGACAGCAGAGCTGGCTCCAGGCCCACACATGGCAGGTGAGGGCTCCATGAGTAGGCAATGACTGGTGGTCACACCTGCCTAGTACAGCCTGGTGCTTCAGAACGTGCCGGCCACAGGACCAGGTCAGTAAGCTGAGACGTGATGAGATGGGATGGCACTGGTGTCCAGCCTTCTAGACAGGGACTCACGTAACTCACTGCCCAGCCTCGCACCTCCCACCATCCCAGCTTCTTGACCTAGAAACGAGTCTGAGTCCAACTGTCAGATTCCATCAGAAAGCCCCTCCCTGCGGACACCCAACCTCTGTAGGAGATAGCCCCTACAGCTTTCATGGATAAATCATGTACCCAAGTCATCTTCAATGCTATGGGAACCCAGACTCTCCAAAAAAATGGTCCCAGGCCCTGGCTGGTGTAGCTCAGTGGATTGAGCACAGGCTGTGAACCAAAGGGTTGCGGTTCAATTCCCAGTCAGGGCATACGCCTGGGTTGTGGGCCAGGTCCCCAGTGGGGGCCATGTGAGAGGCAGCCACACATTGATGTTTCTCTCCCTCTCTTTCTCCTTCCCTTCCACTCTCTCTAAAAATAAAGAAATAAAATTTAAAAAAAAGAAATCCAGCAAATTATAATGTCATATTAAAAAAAAAGATGGTCCCAGCCCCTCAGAGTTCACCCTCCTGGCATTGAACTTGACAGGTTTACAGAGCAGCAGGGAGAACACAAACTCACAAACCCTTCACTGTCCTTGAGCTCCCACAGGCCAGTTCATTCAGCCAGGTCACCAGACAAACCTGTTATTTTCTGCATTCTTTGCTGGTAGTCCCTCCTTGTTTGAGCCAGGTTCCAAAGGACCATGCTGTGCTCTTACCTGCTCACTGCATCACTTGAGTTCAGCGGCCCACTCTGGGCTCACCCCTGGGCCGCAGTGGTGGAGAGCCTACACTGGGTCAAGTGCAGTGCTGGGACCTGTGGTTGTAGTGAGCAAGTAGTAAACTGCCCTCATGAGCTCACATCTCCACTCTCAAGTCCCTGAAGTCTCCCCTTGAGCTAAGTCAGAGAGGAAAGGCAGACCTGCTGCCCTGGCTGCCCCCACAGGAATTTGATGAAGTAGCGAAGTCCCTGGTGGGGGTGGGGAGCATGGCTGTGGATGGTCAGCCCTAGGAAAGGTACCCCTGAACACCCTCTTCCAGCAGCCCTGTCCCTTCCAGCAGACACTCCTGGAGATGGGTGTCCTCCCCAGAGTGGTCTCCAGTGGAGATCCTCAACAGCCTTTGCACCACTCCCTCCTTGCCCCACCCCACCAAAAAATGGCAGACAAACCCAACTCTGTGCCCTCCAAGAGGGCAGGGTTCACTCCAGTTTTGCCCGTCACTGTGTCCGGTGGTGTGCGGGTAAATGTGTAACAATCAGCTTGCTGCAAAAAAGGAAAGGCCTGGTTCACAGCGCTTGACAGTTTCCATGGTGTAAGTATTCCCACCATGGCTGATTTCAAGCTACCGACATGCATAACTGAACGTGGAGTTGGAAAGAGGTGCCCCCACTATGGAGTGTTTCCACCTCACAGACATAGCAGACCAGGAGACAGCAAACCAGTGGCTGGGGGGCCAGATTCAGCTCTTGGCCTGCAACACCTGAAACCTCTACTCTCTGGCCCTTGTACAGAAAAGGTTTGGCGACCCCTGCGATAGACATAAATAACCTCCAGAACAAAGATACCAGTGAAACATAGTAAAATAATTAGGAAGTGATGTGTTTTATTACCTTTTAATATATAATTTATTTAATGGTAACTTTATATAATCTAATTTTATTTAATGGCTGTTTGACAATCAGCTTGCAAGCTTCCTGATAAATTGACGGTCGAGGTTAGCTCCAGCATGCCGCTACTCAGGCCTGGCCCAGAGAAGGTGCACGCTGGTTATCTGTCGAAGGGCTGGAAATCTGACTGCAATTCCTACGTTCTAACCACTGCACAACATTGCCCTGCTCCTTCATTCTTTCACTCCTTTCCATCAAACACCTATCTGTTAGCAGCTACTGAGTTCCAGGGACTTTGTTGGATGCTACAGATCCACTTTACCCAAGATGTTCCCATCTTGGAGCTCACAGTCGAGTGGCGGGAACTGCCTCCCAACTCCCCACAGGAGTCGTTTCCCCGCAAAAATCACCACCACCCTAGGAAAACAGTATGCCAAAAAGAAAACAACGTCTTCCTCTTCCCTTTCCCAACTGTGTATATCTTTGGTTGACTTCTTACAAAGTGGGGTCATTCATAACAGCACCCTTTTCCAGAGTTGTAGAAATTAAAGGAGGTAGTCAGTGTCAGGCTCACAGCCTGGCACAGAAGGAGCACTTTGAATGAGCTTCAGCTACTTCACATCCCCACCGGCATTGTAGGACCCATGCTGACTCCCCAAATATGGACTCTCCATCCAGTCCACTTCTTGGACCTTTCCCATTTGCCCAACGGCTAGAGTGCAGACACTCCAGATACAAATGCATGCAGGGTTCCAACCTGAATGCCATTGACATTTGGGGCTAGATAAGTCTTGGTGGCAGGCAGCTGTCCTGCACTCGGGAGGACTTTCAGCAGCATCCCGGGCCTCTACCCACAGATACCAGTAGCATCCCTAATTTGTGACAACCACAGTGCCTTCAGGCATTGTCACGTGTCACTGGGGAGCCGAAATCACTGCTGCTGAGAACCCCTGGTTTAAAGGAAGATGTTTTCCCCTCCCTTGCAGTGGACACAATCTGCTCCCCCACCGTCCTGTGGTTTGCAGTCTGGGGGAGACCATGCTGCTCACACTCATGGAACAGCACGTTCCCCCTCAGATGCCACTTCTGGGGGCTGGAGCAGACTCACCGCCAGCTTCATCAGCCTGCCAAGGGACACGGGGACCCATAGGATGGAACAAGGTGCAAGCTCTGTTGAGTCCTGTTTTGGGAGCCTACTAAATGGCATGAGGCCACACTATAATAAAATGCCAAGCACCAAAAGCAGGTAACAAAACTGTTTATTCTCAAGTGGTCCCAATTTCATAGCTACTCATGCTATTGCTTTTGGGAAACTCTCTGGAACCTCCTAAAAACTGATTCAAAATTACATCAGCTGGGAGATCATTCCCAAGCCTCATCCTTAACAGGCATGAGACACCAGTATAAGGGGACACACATTTCGTACTGATGCCATTTAATGTGCTGATCACATAATAAAATGTGCCGTTTTTCCAGTATAAGGAGAGTAGTCATGTTTTATCCTGAAGTTAATGAACATCTTCCTCCCTCTTCTGAGCTGATGTGAAGTCAGCCCATTTTCTAGGCTTATCAGCAGTGAGGGGAAACGGGGCGGGGGGGAGCCCTTTTTCATTTATCAGCTGATTACTGCACTGCTCACCCACCTTCTCTGGTTTCAGAGGACAGAAGAAGACATCAAAGGAACAGGAAGTACCATCCTCTCCCCCTTTCTGTCTCACTTTCACCAATTTCTTAAGTCTAAGGTTAACTTTTTTAAAAGTATTACGGAGAAATTATAGTTTATCTGGAACTAACATTTTTTACACAGAGTCGATTGATTGATTGAGTTACATACACACACCAAAACCTTAATAGCAGTCAGCTCTGCATAACTAAGGTCAAGGTAGCCAAGGCAAGATCAAGGGTTTGTCTAAGACCCCACAGCAGAAGAGTGTAATTGAAGGTCCCTTCCTCCCCCTTTTAAACAAATGTTACTGAAGTGTAACTTCCATGAAATAGAATGTGCCCATTTTCAAGAATAGGCTGGTAGGTGCTGATGAATGCATTCACCCACATAACTGACATCTTGATCAAGACACTGGAGCAGAACATTCCCACAGCCCCAGAATCTTTTCGGGCTCCTTCTGGCCACAGCAGCCCCTGACCCACTGCCTGTCACTATAGACAGTTTCCCCTTCTTGAATTTCATGCATATAGAATTGAAAGTTGTGTACTCTGGGGGTCTGACTTCATGGGCTCCGTGTCACAGTTTCCAAGATGTGCTCCTTTTGTCACTAATATGTCCACACAGTGGACGTAACACCTCTGGGTAAATTTTGTATTCTTCTTTATGCCATCCCCTGAGTTTCTACAGTGAGCATGTATTAATCTATTTTAATTATTAAAAAGACAAATGCTGTTTTTTGTTTTTTTTTTTTTAATTCACAGGGACCTCATGAAGAACCCAAATGCCGAGCTGCTGCTGACTAGTGGAAGCAATGCCTGGCATAGCCTCATGGAGAACTGAAGGCCATGGATCATATTTTTAAAAATAAAAACCACTGTGTTTTTCAGATTAATTGCCTCTGTCTCCCACACCAGCCTTTGCGGTGAGCTGCTCAAATTGACCAATTTAAATGTGACCTCCTTTCTTTACCTTCCATCCGCTCTGAGTCAGTTGCTAAGAAGCAATAAAGGAAGTGGAGGGGGTGATGTGTTACATGTGTGGGGAACATGTGGCTCTTCCAAAACTTAGCTTCCCCTCCCTTTGCATCAGCCCCTCCAGACAACCTTCAGATGGGCAAGGGTGATGGTATCACCCTGTTTCACAGATTAGGAAGCTGAGGCAAGATCATCGGTTTGCCTTGAGATCTCACAGCAGAAAGTGGGACGATGCTATCCATTGGCCCCGGGCAGGATGGCAAAAAGCTTGAAAGCACAGACTTCAGATTTAGATCCCAGCTGCCCATCTTCCTTAGCTGAGTTACTGCACTAACTAAATCACTTAACCTCTCAGAACCTCTCAGAACCTCAGTCTCTTCATCTAAGAAAGAGAGATCCAATAGAGATATTCACAGTGGAGCTAATAAGGTAATGCATAGATAGTGCTTCGAAAAGGGCTTAGAGGAAGTTGGGGCTCAATAAGTGGTAGGGAAAAAATGGTTTCTCAACTCCCGCTCTTTACTTTCTTCAACCACAGCATAAAATGAAATGATTCCAGCCTGCCTGAGTTGAAGGGAAGAAGACATTTTCTTGTAACTCCAGGAAGATCAGAGTCTCACAGATGCAGAGAAATGAGAAGGCAGGCCCCAGCATCCAAGCGTTAGCCAAGACACCTTGGTTGCAACAGAAACCAGTCAGGGTAGCTTCAACAAAGAGTCGAGATGGGCTATGAGGAGCCAAGGTGGCCTCGTTAGCACTCCAAAGGCATAAAGTGCCCAGGGCTCAGAAACGGCCAGGAGCCAGCGACCCAGGGGCCTTCTCTCTGCTTCATGTGTCTGCCCCTCTCCTCATCATCCTTCCACACATCCTGGCTTTCTCTGTGATGTCTCTTCAGCGCAAAAGAGGTGGCCACTTGAGAGACCAGCTGGGGTCAAACTAGGACACATCTGGCCCAGTGCCAAGGCAAGGACTTGGTTGGCTCCACTTGGGCCACATGCCCAACCCAGCTGGTGCCAGAGCCAAGCTCTACAGATACAGCAACCGCTCCCTAGAGGTGCAAAGGGAAGTCAAGAGGGTCACTGTGAGCTGGGCAGGTGCCCCCAGGAAATGTCTTACTACAAACAACCACTTTTTTCATTGTGCCTCCCAACTTTGTGCACTTCTTTGTTAATAATAAGATCCAATGTCCACGCAGGACTTGCTGCGCGTCAGCCACTGGTGTAAGCACTTTGCATGTGTTAACTCCTGTAAATTAATCCTCACAAGACCACTTTCAGGGATCATTTCTATAGTTCATCAAATTAATCCTCACAAAATTGCAGTGAGGTTTACTTTGTCCATTGTACAGATGGGGAAACTGAGGTGCAGAGAGGTTAAACAACTCGCCTAAGATCACACATGAACTCTGCCAGTCTGGTACCGGACCAGCTCTCTCTTGGCCACCAGGCTGTGTTGCCTATTTTAGCACCAATTATGTATTTTACATTTCCTGTGTTAGCCCATGTCTCTCAAAATGGAGGGAAGAAAAGATGAGGAAGGGGAAGAATGTGATATCTGACATTTCACAATAGCATTTAACAGTCAACAGTCGGAAATGCTGGAACTTTGCTGGCTGACCTCGCTATTTCATTTTGACCTGGAGTTGGGGTGGGCCGTGGGGGTGGGCATGGCAGCATGCATGTGCTCCAGGACACTTCCCTTGTCCTGGGACCACCTGAGGCAGCATCTGGGGCTGCATTATGTCTTACCCTGCCCCTACACACAGTAGGCTCTCAGGAGGGTTTGCTGTTGCTGAGGAAATGTGTTCCTCACTTTACAGTTCTCAAAGCCTTTGCAGAGACAGGCAACGAGATAAGTTAAAATCTTATTCCTGTGATGCCATGAGGAAGGGGAGCCAGGGAAACACTATGCATGGAGAAACCAGCAACACCCCCCAGCCAGGCCAGGGGAGGCACAGGGCCCACAGCGAGGTCCGCACAAAGCCTCCCCGCTCCCCTCGGCCTCCTGTCTGGGCCTTCTGTCTGGTCTCTCTGGGTGTTGGCTCCCATGCCTGCTGGAACACTGGCGGCCTCTGCTTGTATACCTAGCGCTGGGCCCAAAACGGCCTCCTCGCCCATCCCCAGGGCTAAGTGTTCACTGTCACCCAGCTTCCCACCCCAAACATCTAGGTGAGGGATCTGATTGACCCGACCAGTCTTTGTCCAGCCAGGCCTTGGAGTTCTGGTTCCGCGCCCCAGGCTGCAGGCTCAAAGAAGGAAAATAAGATGCCCAAGGTCTCCCAGACAGAAGACAGCTGAGCCAGGATTCCGGTCTGTCAGTCCCCAAAGGAGTGTCCTGAGACTGCTGTAACAAAGCACCCCGAACAGGGTTATGGGGAGCTTAGGCAACAGAAATTTACTTTCTCATGGCTCTGGGGCCTGGAGGTTCAAGATCAAGGTATCAGCTGAGTGGGTGCCTTCTGAGGGCTGAGAAAACGGTCTGCTTCAGGCCTCTTCCCCCAGCTTCTGGTGGTTTGCTGGCAATCTTTGGCTTTCCTTGGCTTGTAGACAGACGTATTGCCCCAATATCTGCCTTCATGTTCCAGACACTCTCCCTGTGTCTGGCTGTGTCCAAACTTCCTCTTTTTATAAGGACACAGTCATGTTGGATCAGGGGCCTACCCTAGCCCCGCATGACCTCATCTTAATTTACTCCATCTGCAACAGCCCAGTGTCCAAATAAGGTCATGGTCTGAGGGACGGGGGCTAGGACTGCAACATCTTTTTGAGGGACATAATTCAACCTGTTACAGAGCCCAAGACCTGCCACAGAAGGGCCACCCGTTTCTGCCCCAGGTAGCTCTCACCATGGCACGCCCCAGCCCCCAGGCCTCCTTTCAGCCCCGTTGAGTGTTGCTCACCCTGCTTTCTCCAGAACAGGCGTGGATACCGGTCTGCCCTCCTGGCCTCACACTCACACCAGAGCAGTCATAGGGCACAGTTGTGATTCAGGAGGACCCACTGTGGGGTCCCCAGGTGGCACATGGATCGACTCTGGGGAAGCTGGTAGGGAGGCTCCATGCAGACGGACACCCAGTGTCTGTGCTTCTCCACCACACTCCAGTTTCACAGTCAATTTTAGAAGCATTAAACTGAACAGCTCACAATGGGCTAATGAATTTCGTTCAGCACAGACAACAATGACCCAGGAGTCAAAGCCGGCCAGTGGGACCTCTGGCCTGTGGTTGCACTATGGCGGTGGTCCGCAGGTGGCTGGGTCCCAGGTCAGGGATGCAAGTAAGTGGTTTGTTTTCACATGCATTCACTTTTCCATTTTGTTTAGCTAAAATGTTAAGCAGATTTCACTCAGAAGTTAACTAGCCAAGTTTGCCCTGAGGATTAGTTTTGGAAGCCCTGGATCTGGGCTCAGGGAGGGAGAGCCCACTCTGCCCATCCCTTCAGTCATGACAGACATCGCCAGTACCTTGGGAAGTGCTACCTGAGACTGCAGGCCAGGAAGCAGCAGGGTGCGGACTGGACAGTGTACACTAGACCCTGTGCATGCTTTACTTTGATTTGGTGACTCGTAGTTTTGAGCCTTTACCTGGTGTTTGCCATCTTCAAAGGAAAAGTGCTAAAGGGGCCACCGACACATTCAAATCCCAGCAACCTCGACCCTCTCCTGTAACCCAGCAGGCAATGGGATAGACCATTTGCCTTGCCAGACCTAGAACAAACCCCTAGGGGACTCCTGGGTCACCATGCTATTATGCAGATGGGGAAATGGAGGTTGAATGAAGGGAAGGACCCTCACCCAAGACCACACAGGTGATGGATTGCAAAACCAGGCTCAGAGCTCCAGACGCCCTCAGCCCAGAGCTCCTCCCACCCATCTCCAGCTTTTCCCCTGTAGCAGCTGAGGAAGGCGCCACGTACCTGTGTGTTCCTCGTCTGTCTGCTTGCTGTCTGAGTCTGTGCTGTCGGATCCCCTGGGAGGCTCATCCTTCTCTTGTTCCGCCTGCCCCAGCCCCTGGAGCCACGCTGTGTGTGCCTGCTCCATCCCTAATGATATGTGTGTTGCTTCCACCCTCTCTAGGGACTTCTGCAGCTTTTCACACCTTGTCCAAGCTTCCTCTGGGCCTCCCTCCTGATGTCACCATCCTCAGCCCCAGGGGAGGGGCTGATCCAGGTTCCTGGCCCAGACTCCCCCTGGCCATTTCCACTAAGCCCCCTTGGCTCTTGTTCCCATCCCCTTATTCTGCCACTTATTCAGCAACTGCCTGGTGCTGGTGGTCTTTCCTGAGGGTCTGATACACAGGACAGACCCAGCAAGTGAAGTGAAGACAGACCCCCCATGGGTGGCTACAAACCAACGTGGCTGTGAAAAGATGTAGCAGTCAGGGACTTTTTAAATTTGTCACAAAAATGATATATTTTCACCAGATAAGATATAGATAAATAAAAAATATATATTTTAGAAAATATATAAATAAAAAGTAAATAATAAATATTAGGTACCTAATATATTCTAAGCACCACAGACATATTAGCTCGTTTAACCCTCAAATGAGAAAATCTATAGGACAAATGACTTGGTTTCTTCAACAAATAAATGGTAAGGAGCCCTGGCTGGCATGACTCAGTGGATTGAGCGCAGGCTGTGAACCAAAAGGTTGCAGTTCAATTCCCAGGCAGGGCACATGCCTGGGTTGTGGGCCAGGTCCCCAGTATGGGGCACATGAGAGGCAACCACACATTGATGTTTCCCTTCCTCTCTCTAAAAATAAATAAATAAAATCTTTTAAAAAACCAAATAAATGGTAAGGAAAAAAGGTGAGAGGGAAATAGTATTTAAATGAAGAGACTTAAAAGTTCATTGGCTATAAAGAGAGACAGACAGATGGGTGGACATGTGGCAAAGGAAGTGCAAACATGTTAATGGTTGAATCAGGGTGGTGCAGGAGCTCACTGGACATTCTTCCACCTTCACTGGATGTTTGAAAACTGTCCTAATAAAATGCTGGGGGGGAGGAAATATTAGCCAAAAGGAATGTGTGGATACTAATTCAAGCATATCAAATTAAAAATACATTTGTGGGACAAGTGCAGATTGTTAGATATTCAATGACTTGATGATTAGATATTAGATGATTTTAAGAAATTATTTTCAAGAAATTTCAGGCATGATAATAGTATTGTGATTTCTTTTTAAGAGTCTGTCTATTTGGCCCTGGCCAGGTGGCTCAGTTGGTTGGAGCATCATCCTATAAAATGAAAGGTTGTGGGTTCAATCCCAGGTTATTGTGTGTAGGGAGGCTACTGACTGATGTTTCTCTCTCACATTAATGTTTCTCTCTCAAATCAATAAACATATCCTCCATTGAGGACTAAAAAATAAACAAACTTTTAAAAGAGTCTATTTGAGATCTGCTTTAAAACAACCAGCAGGGGAGGTAGAGATGAAACAAGATTGGCAATGAATTGCTAATTGCTAAAGCTGAGTAACAGAGGCTCATTAGACTATTCCTTCTTTTGTAAAGGTTTGAAAGTTCCCATAATAAAAAAGTTTATTTTCGGGAATAACCACTCTGCTGCAGATACTGTTATCTTGCTGGGGAGGAAACTGTTTACACGTGTGAGGTTATTTGCCCAAGATCACCCAGCTGATAGAACCCTGAGCAGGGATTTTAAAAAATTCCTACCTGACATCCCATCACCCACTCTTCACACTTTGGTGAATATCCTTCTAGATATTCTATGCATATAAGAGGATTTTGAAACTAAAAAAAAGGGTTGTGAATGACTTAGAAGTATATATTTTGCCTGACCCCATCTCTACGCAACACAGATGATGCTGGTGCGTCCTGAAGCGTGTCCTTCTGACATGTCACTAGGAAAGGGAGCTAACGAACACAGGTGGAGTGCTGTCCAGGCCACGCACTGTCACCTGGGCGGTTCGGAGGAGGCCCCTTCACCCTCCAGCATTAACAGTAGGCCACACTGTTGTCCCTGTTTATACAGAGAAGGAAACAAAGTCAGAAAGGAGAAGTGGCTTCTCCAAGGTCACAGAGCTCATGACTGCGAGAAAACCTGTGCACACATTTGATGGTGTGACTTGGTGCAGGTCCGTCTGCGCCCCTGGCCTGCAGCCGCTGGATGGCAGCAGGCTGTCTGCTTCGCGGACCCTGTGCCACACCTGCGCAGGAGCGGTGACATCGCCCTGAACGACAGAGGAGCACATGAGGGCCATGGCTGGGGTCTGAGCCCCTGCACCTAACGGCTGCTGTGCTAAGCTCCCTTTTTGAAAAAAACTGTGGTAAAACACACATAACATAAAGTTTACCATTTTAACCATTTTCAGTTCACCACTTTAACCACTTTAGGTGCACAGTTCAGTGGCACTAAGTACATTCCTGTTGTGCAACCATCTCCACCATCATCTCTAGAACTTTCCATCTTCCCAGACTGAAGCTCTGCCCCCATTAAACACAAACTCCCCTCTCCCCTCCCCCAGCTCCCGGCACCCACCATCCTGCCTTCCGTGTTTCTGAACCTGACTCCCCTGGGTCCCTCGTGTGAGGGGCATCATACAGTATTCGTCCTTTTGTGACTGGCCGGGTTCACCCAGCACAATGTCCTCAAGGTCCATCCATGTTGTAGAATTTCCTTCCTTTCTAAGACTAAATAATATTTCATTGTATATACAGGAGTGACCAAAAGGAAGTTTACAATTGTTCATATGGAAAAATATATAATGCAAGAATAAGTGATAATATAAGAACAAACTGTTTGTGTACTCACAACTGTGGGCAAACCTACTTTGCCCACCCCTGTACATACGCCATATTTTGTTTACCCGTTATCCGTCCATAAACATTTGGGTTGTTCCTACCTTTCCACTATTGCGAATGCGGCTGCCGTGCACATGAACACACAGCTCTTCAAATCCCTGTTGATGTTGTTGTTTTCAGTGCGTATGTGCCCAGAAGTAGGATTGCTGGCTCCCATGGCAATTCTCCTTTTCACCATTCTGAATCGCTTTTATGCTACGCTGTATTTTTTGCCTAATTCTAAGCCTTTCCACATGGCCATGATTTTGTCATTTTGGTGGGTACTCATGGGTCCCAGAGAGACAGAGTGGTGCCTGCCGGCTTTATGCAGGGGGCCTCCTCCCGACACCTCCCCCCACCCCCATTTCTGCCGGGTCCACCTGAGTCAGCTCATCCCTGGGACTCAGCTTCAGGGGCTCAGACTAGCTTAGGGCCCCGAGCATACCTGAGATTCCCCTCCAAGCCCAGTTCCTAATTGGCATTATGTAATCTGCGGGTCATCACCTGTGGCACATCCCCCCACCCCCGCCCCCCACTCTGAAGGCAGTTGCTGTACCTCCTGTTCTCTGCTCTCTCCCTCCCAAGGCCCCTTCTCAGTCTCGGGGTGAGGTTACATGAATGAATGTTACAGAAGTAATTAAGTAATTACCTCCTCTCCTGGGAGTTGTTTCCAACTTTTCAATATTATTAACAAAGCAACAACAAAGAGAGGATGTTCTTCATGCTATTGAATCAGTTCTTTAAGACATATTTCCTAGCAGTGGGAATAATTCAACCTTGAATTTGGGAGTGGGGGCAGGAAATGAAAGGGAAAGGCAGATGGGGGGCCATTCACTGAGCAAGGGAGCCAGAAAGAAGGGTACCTTGGTGAGGGGAGCGAGGGTTGGAGGAGTGCTCCTGTCCCACCCCCATGAGTGGCGGCTCTTCTCCTACTTCACAGGCAGTCCTTGCAGGGGGTTGAATGGTGGCCCCAAAAGATATGTCTACCCAGAACCTGTGAATGTGACCTTATTTGAAAAGAAGTCCTGGCAAATGTAATTAAAGATCTCAAAATGAGCTTATCCAGGATTGCGGGAGTCCTGAATCCAATGACAAGTCCTTAGAAGAGACAGAAGGGCAAACAGACCCAGAGAGGAGGCCATGGGAAGGTGGAGGCGGAGGCTGGAGTGGTGCAGCTACAAGCCAAGGAACGCCAAGGACTGACAGCCAGCAGAAGCTAAGAGAGAGAGGCACAGAACAGATCCTCCCTTGCAGTCTCCAGAGGGAACTGACCCTGCTGGTACCTTGACTTCAGACATCTAGCTCCTGAACTATGAGAATACATTTCTGTTACTTTGAGGTACCAAGTTTGTAGCAATTTGTTACAGCAGCCACAGGTAACTAATACCGTCCCCATCTCTGCAGCCCCTTCCAGAAGGACACAGACACCGCTTCAGGCTCCAGCGGGGCTCATCTCTGAAGCAGGCTAAGACATCCCTGCTGAGTGCTCAGCCCTTCCAGAGGGAGGTCGTTGGGTGTGCAGGGGGTGTCAGTGTCGGAGGACAGGACGTCCAGCCCTCAGCCCACCGGGAAAGCCAGACCACTAACTGGGGTGGGCGCACCCCTTGGCCATCTAGCTGGGAAAACAGGATTAGATTCTTTTCATACATCACACACACAAATAAGTCCTGGTGGACTGGAGCTAAGATGTGAGAAACAAAATGTGCAATTATTTAGAAAACATAAGAATTTCCATGACCTTGGTGTAGGTGAGGATTTCTTAAACAGGATAAACTTCAGGGCTTGAAGCATTTGACTGCGTTCAAAGAAAAACCTCTGTACATCAAAGGGCACTAGTGTGAAGACCAGTATGGAACAGCAGACAAGTCTTGCAAAGCAAGCCAGTTTCCAGGTTTTACAAAGAATTCCCACAAATCAATATGAAAGATACTCTCAACTCCAACGGGAAAAAATGGGCAAAGGTTCAAATAGAAAATTCCCCAAGGCAGAAACCAAACATATAAAAAGATGCTCGACTTCACTAAAAAAATTGGCAGGAGGGTGCAAATTAAATGACGTCCTGCTGGCAAATGCGAGTTGGTACCGCCAGTTTGGAAAGTAATCACCCCCCTTCTCACTATGGTATGAAGGGAGCGCCCCCACTCATGTGTGAAGGCACTAACTCCAGCACCTCAGAATGTGCCTATGTTGGGAGACAGGTCTTTAAAGAAATAATTAGGATAAAACGAAGTCACAGGGGTGGGCCCGAATCCCATATGCCTGATGGCCTTATAAGAAGAGATTAGGACACAGACACACAGAGGGAAGGCCATGTGAGGACACAGGGAGAAGACGCTGTCTGCAAGCCAAGGAGAGAGGGCTCAGAAGGAACCAGCCCCACAGACACCTTGATCTTGGACTTCCAGCCTCCAGCACCAAGACAATAATGTTTCGTTATTTAAGCCCCTTAGTGATATTTTATTATGGTTCCCTAGCAAGCTAATACAGCTGTCCGCCACAGAACGACTCACCAATTGTGGACCATCCCTCCAAGAAAATACTGTAAGAGAGTGAACAGTATCAACAAAAGCCAGCTACAAAGTGCAGTACAGAATGATTTACATAAAGTTTGAAAACGTAAAAACACTACATCTCTTTTTTGTAAACATCAATGAGTAGTAATAGTCTAAAAACTCGCCTGGAAAAGAAAAACACCAAGTTTTATCCCAAAGGGGTGATATATCCGTGGGAGATAAGAGAACACCTGAATGTAAGAGCCCCCTGAAGTCGAGGCCTCAGAAGTATTTAGAATGTTATGCTTCTTTAATAGGATTGAAGAAAATAAAGTAAAATTCATTCATTCAACAAATACCAAGTGCCCACAAGCTGAGGGGCAGGGTTGGAATCCGTGCAAGAAAAGCACCCAACAGTCAGAGCAAGTGCTCTCTTGCTGCCCCTCCCCTCTGGCACACCTCGCCCCTCCCCAGCCGCCACGACGGCATTGCTCCACACGCAAGGTGAGGTTCAGAGGGCGTCATTCACCCAGGTCTGCCAGAATGCACACGCACGCGCACACACACACACACAGACTTCAAAAGAGCAACACAACAGCAACTTTCTCTATTTTTTTCCATAAAGAAACAGAAAATTCATCTTGCACTTTGTGGTAATATAGAAGAACAAAAACATGTCAGGAAAGAAGTGGCCAGTGAGACAACATGCACCCAGTTTCCAGTGAAAATGGCAAATTAATCTCAGCGCCCAGTACACTCACAAGGGCCCAGGAGGAAATTCAAAGACTAGATAAAGTGATGGAAAACATTCAACGTCAGGAGTGGCCAGAATCCCTACTCCCAGCCCACCCCCGCCTGCACACGTCCTGGGGCTCTGAGGGTGGAGGGCTTCCAGGAGCTGAGACAGGGTGTTGGGGTTCCCACCAGAGCTGGCCAACCCAGAAAGCCCCACAAATGACAGGGAGCAAGAGCTGTTCGGAGGTTGCCTGCAGAATGGGAGAGGGGACCAGGGGGAAGAATTGGGGGACACCAGAGCCATGTCGGGGAAGCCAGGGGATTCCCTGGATGGTGTGAAACAGACCACTGGTGACTGCCTCTGCCTTGGGCCAGCTGACTAACTGTCCAAGAAACTACCATGCAAGTGTCATTTTAGTGGGTTTCCAACTTTTTTGAATGATGCCCCGTTCTGGAAGATGTGGAGAACTAGAAAAGGAGAGCTGGTGTGTGTGATCAGCGTCAGAGCCATCGGTGAATTCACTGAGGGCCTATTTAGTGAGCACCTACTGACACAGGGGTGACTCTGTGTGCAGCCCGATTCTGGGCCCTGGGGTGCCGCCGGGGGTGCCTGTGTGAGAGGGGTGGGGTCTGACAAGCAGGCGGACCGTCCCTCACCCCGGCTTTAGCAGCAGTATGTCAGGAGGGGCCAACAGCCCATACAGCTGGCTGCTCAGACTCAGCTCCTTGCCCACCCCCAACAGGTCTCTGTGAGACAATGGCACCGTCTGACTCTGAGGCTGACCTGCGCATCCTGGTTTGCCTGGACATGCCTGGTGTTAGCACTGGATGCTCAGTGTTCTGAGAACCCTGAGACAGGGTTTGGAGCTGGGTCCCTCAGAACCCACAGTGCATGGGTGGGGCAGACGGAGAAGTCAAAGGCACCCCGATCAAAGCACTTTGAGGAAGTCCCCAGACGTGCTCTTTTTGGTAACAGCAGCTGGTCCTCAACACTGGGTCAGGGCTAGTGAGTGAGGCAGGCTGAGCCACCCCCCGTGTCAGTACCAAGCCAACCGTCCCCTGGGAAAAGCAATCTGGCAAAGCATAGTCAGGCAATGAAATTGTTCATCTCCTTTGACTGATAATACTTTGCTTGAAAGTCTATCCCAAGGAAATTACCCTATTTTTTTTATTACTTAAAAGCTTTTGGAAAGAAAATGTTCTCTGCAGCATTACCTGGAAAAGAAAAATAAACGTGAAGAGCCCACACAGGGCGATGGCTTCGTACAGCATGACCCGCCTGCCAGGGGTCGCGGTCGCACAGCTGTGGAAGTGCAGCCGACGGCTGCGAGGCGCCACCGAGAACTCGCACCATGTAAGCAGCGTCTTCCGGAGCAGAGTGAAAATCATGGGTGTCTTCTGCCTGCAGCTTTGCAAAATGTTTTTGAGGACAAGGCTGAAAAGAAACACGCAGAGTATTGGGTATGCAGGAAATAAGAGGTTTTTTTTTAATTAAAGATATTTTTAAATCTCCTCATGTTGTCTTTTAAAAAGCAAGGAGGGGAAGCTTGGAATTTGCTGCACAGATAGACCGTGCTTGTGGACAAAGAAATCACTCATGAAGGTGGTCTCTGCGGCACTGGCAGAAATAGCAAATGATTAGAAACCGTCTGAATATCCTTCAGGAAGGGTATGGTTAAATAAAAACTGGTATATCCATACAATGGAGTACTATGTCGCTATTAAAAAGAATGAAGCACTGTATGGTTACGGGATGATAATTACGATACATTAAGAAAGGCCAAGCACTGGGTTGCCCTGGCGGGCATGGCTCAGTTGGTTGGAGAATCGTCCCATGACCGAAACATCACCGGTTCAATTCCTGGTCAGAGTACATGCTCGGGTTGCTGGCTCAATCCCCTGTTGGAATGTGTGCAGGAGGTGGCTGATGGGTGTTTCTCTTTCCCATCCATGTTCCTTTCTCTCTCTTTCTCTTTCTCTCTCTCATGAGGATGAAATAAACCTTAAAAAAAAAAAGAAAGAAAGGCCAAGTGCAGAAGTGTGCAGAGAATGCTACTATTTGTGTAAAAATGACACACACAACCCTGGCTGGTGTGGCTTAAAGGGTTGAGCGCTGGCCTGTGAACTGACAGGTCACCAATTTGATTCCCAGTCAGGGCACAGGCCTGGGTAGCGGGCCAGGTCCGAGGGAGTGGTGGGCGTGCAAGAGGCAACCGATCGCCGCATCTCTCGCACATTGATGTCTCTCTCCCTCTCTTTCTCTTTCCCCTCTCTCTAAAAAGTAAATTTAAAAAACCTTTATGAAAAATGACACACACATACACATGCACCTATATTCCTACATAGGCACAGGTTTTCTCTGGGTGCCTGGAGACAAGGATGGGAGGGCACTTACCTCCGCGCCATGCATTCGGTATCTGTTGGAGTTAAATGTGCCCTTCCTGAAGTACAGGTGTGGCACAAGTAACACCCTTTTTTGCACAATCTTTTATTACATACTCATAAGCATGTAATTCTGTAACATAACAATATCATACTAGGCGCACACGCAAGACTTTTTTTATTTATGGTGTATTAAGTTATACCTTAATTTTTTAAATTAAAAACAGCCCTGGCTGGTGTGGCTCGGTGGTTGGAGTGTATGTCGTGCCATAACCAAAGGGTTGGGATCTGAGTCCCAGTTGGGGCAAATACCTGGGTTTCTGCCCCAGGTATTTCAGTCCCCAGGTCTGGCATATACGATCCCGGGTCCAGGTGCCTGCAGGAGGCAGGTGATCAATGCTTCTCTCTTACATAGATATTTCTCTCCCTTCCCCTCTCTCTAAAAGCAATGGAAAAATGTCCTTGGGTGAGGATAGAAAAAAAAATAATAAAGAAAATAATGGTGGGGCAGAGGACGCCCTACAAAGAACTAGATACCTCATCCGAGAAAGCTTTGGCACGGAGTGAATCTGAAAACATGAAAGGTACAAGAGACCTTGAGGATCATCTGCCTCCAAGTTGTCAGTTCACGGAAGAGGAAACTGAGGCTCAGAGCGGCTACACAATCAGCTCCATGTCACTGTAGCTATGCAGCAACCCAGCAAGGGAGAAGGCTGGGTGGCTCGCTCCAAGACGCCGCAGTCCACCAAGCACCCTCCCTGCTCCTCACCCACTACAACAGTGCAGGGTGACTCCACAGCCACCTGTGGATGGAAGCAAGGGAAGTGAGTGTAGCCAACCCTGTCCTGGGTGAGCGGACAGAGGAACCATGTGGTGTTGACGCTGGACACCGAGCCTGGTGGACATCGCCAGCCCGGCACTGTCACCCCCGGGAGGCACTTGGGAGCAAGCAAGTAAGGAGCAAGTTTGGAGGGGTGGGCAGCACCCTCCAAACTCCACGGTCAGAGGTGGCTGGACTGCAGGCTCAAACACAGCCTGCAGAGCAGGGGCAGGGAGCAGAGCCCTGGGGGCTGAGGTGAGGGGAGGGTGAGCGATCGGGAGAGGGAGCAGCATCATAGAAGGGGCTGGAAGGATAGGTCAGCCGGAGATGGTGGGGGCAGGAGAGCCAGCGGAGACTGGGAGGAGGGAGCATGGCCATGCTCGGGGGCGGGGGCAGGTGTGTAGGATGGGCTGGAGTCCCCAGGTCCTACACATCCAATGGCAGGGCCCTCACTGAGTCTGATGGAAAGTGCTGGGGCGTGGAGAGGGCAGTGAGGGAGAATAGAAAATGCTTCTCTAGAGAAAGTGACGTTCCATGTTTGTATCCTAGATCTCTGTATGACCTTGGGCATGTCGCCGGGATTCTCTGCGCCTCCATTTCCTCATCTGAAATGGAATAAGAATACCTCCCGGACAGGTGTGAGGGTCACGTGAACGCAGCACAGAACCAGGAGCCGCTACCAGGAATCACGTCTTGGCCAACGTCTACGAGAACCCACTTTTACACTAGACGCTGAGGGCGGCCTGGGGTTCCGTGGTGAAGGGTGTTGGCTCCTGGCTTCCTGCGGAGAGACAGACAAGTTACCAAGGCTCTCAGCACGTGGTGGGTGGGATTAGGGTGGGCTTCCGGGAGGGATGATGGGTGCATGAAGACCCTCAGAAAGAGCAGGTGCTCTCCTCAAGGAGAAGGAGGAAGACAACAGCACTGAGCCAAGACCGGGGCGGGGGAGGGGGGCAGCCTGACCCACTAGCCCACTGTTCTCCTGAGGGCAGAAGGGCCCAGGGCTGGCATTTGTCTCAATAATGTGTGTGGGAGCCACTGGCATTTGAGGGGGCAGTGGGCAGGGAGGCTAGACACCCTGCACTGTGCCGACCAGTCCCCTTGGACAAAAACAGCCCTGCATCCCACACGATAGACTGACGGCCACCAGGGTCACGTAGGCGACAATGGTTCCCTGCTGGGAATTATTGGCATTTAGAATCTAACGTCATTGTACATGTAAATGCAAATTTTCTTTCCTGGCCAGTATTGAGAGTCACTGAACTCTCTACGGGTGCAAGCACCGTGTCAACTGAGGGAAGGTTGTTCTTGTTTCGTTTGGACAGTGACCAAGAGCTGGTCACCACTTCGGAAAATGACGTCACCAGTGGCCTCGCCCACAGGGCACACCTGTGACCACCTGCGCTTGCGGCCAGTGACTGCCCAGGGCTTCTGGAATCTGAGCAAGAACCTGATTCCTTCTCGATTTAGAACTTGCCTTCTATTCAGTTGGGTCCAGTGTTTGAGTGGCTAGTGTTCCACTGAAGAAAACCTCCTTGCTTTAAATCCTCCTCCTTCCTGTTATAATCACGGCATTATACCGATGTCTGAGCAATCACGTGTACAGGTGAATTATATGAGTCTAAATTCAACTTCAGGATAGAAAGCCATGTTACAAAATATTTGTTTTATAAAACAAGCACCAGGTCTGAATGTTTGCAAGCCCCTGAGTCAGGAGATGGGGGAAAGTTTTGGTGATGGTGCCAGGAGTGGAGAGATCAGCCAGCCCGGGGCCCACCCAGGAGCACACATACCTCACGAATGAATCAGGAATGAATCAGGATGGGGACCTGAATGTCACACTTCCCCTCCCAAAGCTGTGGCCTCAGGCGGAAGCGTAATAAGCACCTTTGCCTGCTGCTGACCTGCCTACGTGGGTCCTGCATGAGCAGCTGAGAGCAGCGCACGGCCGCCCCAGTTTGGCCAGGAATGTGGAAGCTCTTTATGGCGAAGGAGACTTTGAAGCTGAATCCACCTAACATGCAGTCAGTCCTGAAGGAGTGTGAGTGACCAACATCACCGGCCGGGGAGGGCAGGGAAATGCCAAACAGAAGGTACTTCCAGATCAGCTGGCAGGTCACCTGAATAGAGGGCACGTTCTAAAGCCTGTGTATTTACACACACACACACACACACACACACACACACACACACACCACACACACGATGGCCTTAGTAAAAACGTCATTTCCTGTTGGATAAATGTGAAAACATTTGCAAACTATGGAGAGGACTGTCAAATTTCCAACCTGCCTGGAACCCCCTGGTTGGGCCCTGGCTGTCCCTTAGCGGGGTGAAGATGAAGAGCCAGCCAGGCATTGGCCAGGTGACCAACTCCCCATAAATCACGCCGAGAGACTGGAACTCAATCCCAGAGTTAATGGGAATCGGTTGGTGAATGCTGAGCAGGGAGCAACGTGACCAGATTTGCATTTCAGAAAGTCAGTCTGGCTACAGGGGGAAAGATGGACAGGAGGGGCCAAGATCAGAGGCAGGACGGCCAGGCAGGAGCCTGCCTGTGTCTGGGGAGTAGAGTGGGGGAACAGAGGCGGCCTGGATTGTCCAGGGCAGACATGACGGTGGCCTGGAAGAGCAAAGAAGCATCGAAGAAATTGCTCCTGTGTTGCCCTGAGCCAGGCTCCTCTCAGTGAGGCTCAGAATGGGAGCCCCGTGGATGTGGGGCACCCTCTGCTGGTCATTTCCATCGCCTGCCTGTGATTCAGATCTGCTTCCAGAATCACATATTTGGACGCTTGGGACAGGGAGGGCAGGCAGCGTGATGAGAGGGTCTCCTTTCTCCTCACGTGGTCAGAGGTTGGCCATGGCAAGGAGAAGATGGCCGGTCCCCAGAGATGAGAAAGTCACAGAGCAGAGGAGTCTACTCTTTTCATTTCCATGTTTGTGCCCCATCGATAGGGGTCTGCCCTGCGGACAGACACCACCACGCCACGCTCCTGCTGCGATTCGCAGGAACCACAAGCAGCACGGCATTAAAATTATTCCAGTGGATGTAACTGCTACTTGTACTTACTTATCAGATGGTTTTTAATGGGTATAACTACTACACATTATGAATATTTTATTGAATATTGTGTTAGATATTGGGTATGATTTACTAGATATTGAATTCACAGTAGCCCACAATAATTATAGTATTAAAACATTTAGTGACTAGAACTCCTCTTACTTACTCATTGAATCTATGACTAGACATTACCTAGTTTAACCCTCATTTCTATTATCAAGCCTATTTTTCAGGTGACAAAACTGAGGATCCCAAAGATTAAGTCCCAAGCCGAAAGGTACATGGTCCCACAGGTGCAGATGCTTGCCAAACCCTGGGCTGGACTCTGAGACCACTGCTCCCTCTCCTTTGCCTCCCTGGTCCCTCAGCTGAGCTAGAGCACAGGTGCCCCTAACACATGGGGAACCCTCGTGGCCCTTGGAGGAGGTGGGAATGTCCTAACTGGGCTTGTGTACGGCAAGCAGAGGGGAGCCACTTACCTTCCGCCATCCCTGGGGCAGCTCCGCAGGTAGCTCTACACTGGAGTAGCAACTGGAGTGGGGCTGATGCCGAAGTCACAGGGCCTGGCACATGCACATCCCGAATTCCTGTGTGCCTTCAGGGCTGCAGGGTGGGCCACAGGGGATCCCTAGATGTCCTGGAGCCCAGCACTCCCTCTGGAGGAAAACAGCACTTTGTGGAAGTGAAGAAGCTTTGGACAATCCTGTCTGTGTGATTAGGACTAATGATTTTAAAAAGGTCATTCCTTGGTTGGGAAAGAACAGCCTTTTCCAATAACATCCTTCCAAAGCAAACCATCTTTACTCTGTAGGGTGAGTTCCAGGCTGCCGGAGCTTCACAAAGATGCAGCAGGTCTGACAGAGCCCCTTCAGGTTTTCTCTCGGGAGACATACCTGAGACAGACATGAGGCGGTCGGGGAGGAAGGGGCGGTTGCAGAATAGCCCCCACGGAACGCCCTCTCCCCGTTTGCCAGGCCCTGAGCTGGCTGTCTCCCATTTGCTGTCTCCCCAGCTCTTCTGAGGTGAGTGTTCACTGTCCGCCCGCAGGGAGACCGAAGCATAGGCATGTTAGACATCTTCCGTGCCCAGGGTCGCTTGGCTGGGGAGCGACAGGCCTAAGACATGAATTCGGACTTTTCCCACTCCCAGACCCCCAAGATTTCCCCCGTAAGAGTGACATCTGTATTTGGCCTGTGGTCCACTCTGACTTCCAGATCTTCTTCTCCCCACTCTGTGCACTAGGCTGGTCCTATCCCAGTTGGCAGCCATGTGTGGTGCTGAAGTGCACAGGCTCAGGGACCAGCCTGTCTGGATTTAATACTGGGCCTGCCACTCGCTAGCACTGGGGAAATAACTCCACTGCTCTGTGCCTCAGTTTCCTTACCTCTAAAATAGGGATAATGAAAACAGTACCTACCTTCAGAGGATCACATGAAGAAAAAGTTCTTGGAACCTGGTATAAGATAAGTAAGTGTTCAACAAATGTGGCCTTTCATTCACAGGGGGGCAGTTCTCAGCCCTGGCAGATGTGGAAGAACACACCCAAGGGATTCTGATTCAATTGGTCTCAGGTGAAGGCCTTGTGTGGCAGGTTGTTGGAGCTCCCCCTGGTGATTCCGATACTCAAGCAAAGGTGATGTGAACCCAGCGTGGGTTTCCACAGCAGCCCGTGTCCTGGGTCCCCTGGGACAGCGGGCGGCACCGAGCAGGTGTCAGGAAATGCTGGCATGTGCTCAGATGCCGGTGGCATGTGCTCAGATGCCATTCTTTATTCAGCACCTAGATCCCCTCAAGTTTGGATCTCATCTCCCATCAGTGAGGAGGGAAGCCACCCCCTCAGGCCAAGGTCATCCGCCCTGAAACACAGACCGGCCTTGTCCCGTCCTGACAGCCGTCAGTCCAAACATTAAGTCATCCCAGCCCTGCCTCTGCCCAGGGCTGTGGAAGTTCCGCCTGGGCCGACTGACGGCATCCCTGAGAATTCCCGAGAAGGGACCCGCCCGTTTCTTTCTAAGTCACATGCTGCTGTCTCTTGGCTTCCTTGGAACGTGAGGGAGAAATCCAGATCTGTTGGGATGTGGGCTCTTTATTCCATATTACAAATGACTTCAGCTCCTTGGGTTGTTTTCTCATTTGAAAACACCTCCCTGGTTTTGTGGGGATTCAAATGACAGAAGATAGGGCAGGGCTGCTTTACGTGGTGGCCACACTGCCACAGTCCTGCTGGTTGTTGAGCTGGGGTGGCCCAGGAGGTGGCCCGGAGCACCCTCACTGATGAGGGGCCCCTGGCAGCACTGCAGGGGTGGTCAGGGAGGGGGACGGCTGCAGGGGCTTGAGGCCTGAGCCTCTCCAAGAGAAGGATCAGAGGCTGACAGCAGACGAAGTGCAGGTGGCACCAGTCAGCCCCGTCCCCTGCTCTCTGAAATGCAAGCATTTCTCCCAAATACGTAAGGAGAGCAACATTTCCGGAGTTCCTCCATGGGCTGGGCATGGCGCAAGATGCGTCACAGGTGCAACATGTGTCTCTGCCGAGCTGCCCTGCAGGCCTTCCAGCAGGCGTCAGCCTCTGTTTCCAAGTACAGAAAGCCGTGGCTTGGAGCCGGTGCGGGCTCCAGATCCATGCCCAAACTCGCCCGGGTGTGAGCCCAGACCTCTCCCATTGTCTGCAATGGGATGTGGCTGGCATGCCAGCCCGGGGTCTAAGGCCCCTCCCTAAATTGTCTATTTACAGTAACATGGAGGAAGAGGAGCCACAAGTGTAGATAGCCGAGTTCCCTTCAACACCCATTTACTCATTCTTTCACAAAGTATTTACTGGGCACCACTGGGTATTGTGTTAGGCACAGGGAACCCAATAGGAAGAAGACAGGCTTGGTCTGTGGGTTAATGGAGCTGGCATTCCAGGGAGTATGTGGGGAGTGAGGTGAGCAGGGAAGAGAGACAAAAAGTAAACAAATCCACAAAGATGAGAAATTATAAGGGCTGTACATCAGTTATCTGTTGTTGCACAACCCCCCAAGCACATGGCTTGAAAGGACCATCATTTATTTCCTCACGATTAGGTGATGTGGGCTGGGCTTAGCTGGGTGGTTTCCCTGCTGGTCTTGTCTATGGTCAGGTCATTTACAGCCCCAACTGTCCCCGAGTGGCTCAACCGGGGCTGGAGGGTTTCAGAGGCCAAATGGCAGAGGCCGCCTGAAGCCTGGCTTTGGCAGAACCACGTCATTTCTATGCATTCTGTTGGCATGGTGAGTCCCAAGACCGGCCTGGATTCGGAAGATGGGAGAGTGAACTCCTGACGGCCATGTTTTCCAAGCACCCGGGGCTAAGAAAGACCAGGATGATGGCCAGCACAGAGGTCAGGAATCAGGCTCACATACATAGTTGCTCTGCGTGAACAGTAATACTTCCTCCGAAAAATCAAATTAACTTAAATAAATGCAGAAACCACAGCAGTTCATGCAAAACTCAAACTTTCCAGCTTTTTGGGAAAAATCAGAAGGTCTGGCAACACGGGGCCCACATGCCACACGGCAGCAAAGTGTCTGCTGAGAGGTGCTGCCCCCATGTGGCATGTGTCACTTTCCGTCTGTCACCGTCCTCACTGCTCCTGACTGACTCCTAACCCTGAGGCTGAGGTCAGTTGCCATTCAAGACTCTTCAGCTCCTGCAGCTCGGACAGCTTCACATCCAGAGGGAAGTGAAACATCTGTCCTACCTGGACCTCCGTGCAAAGTGGGAAAGTGAAAGACGCGCTGAGAAGAGCCTACGTTTAGTTATCTCCACTGTGCATGCGATTTATATTCGTAGCAATTCAGCAGTCAATGCTCTGCACCTCTTCACCCCTTCAGAACGTCTTAGGCCTCTTCAGCGTTTCAACCCTTCCAATACAAAGTTGGGGGAGAGGAGCAGAGAAGTCCCCTATGGCAAGGTGCAATCTATGCTTCACTCTGAAGGATGAAAAGCTGGCGACCAGGATGAGTGTTGGGTGAAAAGGCACAGTATGTGCCAATGTCCTGTGGTCACACGGGGCCCTGAGAACTGGAAGATGAAATGTCAGGTGGCACAGAAATGAAGGTGGAGCACTGGGTAAAAAGCACTTCGCAGAGGTTTAGAGGCGGCAGCACACAGGCTGGGCTTCGCTCAAGGCAAGGGGACCGAGGCACAGGGTTCTAGGCTGGGAGTGCCAGGGTGGGATCTCCAAACACAGAGAAAGCAGACTGTGAAGGGAGGGGGCTGGGGTTGCGGGGATGGATTTTTAGAGAAGTTGAGAGGGATCGGCAGAGATCGCTGGTGACAACAGGAGGGTCTGTCTGTCATGATTCCTCGTCCTGACCCCTTCCTAAAGGAAACCTGGGTCAAGTGAGGCCTCCAGGACCTCAGGCAGGCCCAGGGACTCCCGCCGTAGCCTCTGTAGGCACATGCTGGAGTGGCTCAGATCTAGAGAAAAGCAGCACCAGTTCTGCTGCTGACATTCCGCCAACCCTGCAAGCAAGACGTCTGACCTATGGGTGGTTCTCAGCTCTGGCTGCACATCACAATCACCTGGGCCCTATTCCTGGGCCCTTCCAGACTAATCAAACTCGAACTTCTGAGGGGTAAGGTAAGTTTCCTATGGCTGCTGTAAAAATCACCATAAACTCAGTGGCTTAAAACACACATTTATTCTCTTACAGTTCTGGAGGCCAGAGGTCTCACAGGGGTCTCCCTAAGCTGAACTCAAGGTGTGGGCAGGGCTGGGCTCCTCCTGGAGGCCCCAGGGGAGAATCTGCTTCCTCTCCTTTTCCCACTTCTAGAGGCACCCGTGTTCCTTGGCCTGTGGCCCTGCAGCCCTGCATCCCTCCAAGTCCTGCCTCGGCTCTCACACCCTGTAATGACATTGGGCCCTCCTGGATAACTGGGGATCATCTCCCCATCTCAAGATCCCTAACTTAATTGCATCTGCCAATTCCCTTTTGCCATGTCAGGTGACAAATTCACTGGTTCTAGGATTAGGAGGTGGACATGTTGTAGGGAAAGGGGGCATCATCCCACCTACTAAAGGGTTAGGCATCTCGAGTTTTTTCCTGCACGAGCACGCTGAAAAGAGTTCCCCAGCACAGCTATCCCCTCTGGCCAGGTCTCCAGGCCTGGTGCTGCGGGGACCCTCAGAAGAGAGGAAACTTTGTCAGTGCCCGTCCCACTGTATTGTGCCTCATGACACAAAGAGGTGGCGTAAAGGCACAAGGACAGTTGCAGAGAGACCACAGGCCCAGGTACCACACCGACCTGGGTCCAATTCCCAGCTCTGCCTTAGGTGAGTGATGGGACTTTGGAGCAAGTGACTTCATGGCTTGTGCTTTTCTCGTCTGTTAAGGGAGGGTCCCAGTGATCTCGCAGGGATGTTGTGAGGATGACAATTAGCAGCAAAGGGCCCACCACAGGGCCTAGGACATTAAGCATGAGGATGGGAGGAAAGACGGCTAAGGGGAGCGGACGGCTAAGGGGAGCAGACGCCCCAGGCAGATGACACCCCTGCTCCTCCTCACTGCCTCCCTGTCTCCCTGCCTCCAAGCTGCGCTGGGGAAACAGCAGCTACAGCAGCTGGAGAATCCGGCTGGCCTGGAATTCTTAGTCAGTTTCCCCTTTCCTGGCCGCAGCTGATAAGTATATCCTGCTGGATAAAAATACATCACCCTTACGGTAAGATTCCCAGGCTGGGAACTCTCTCAGCACCCGCCTCGCCACCGGGGAGTCTGGCCCTACAAACAGTTTAGGAGTGGCTGGGGGTCCTCAGGCAGCACCAGTGGGCCAGGGACTTGCCATGACGTGCTCTGGGTTGGACAGGCAGCTGTGACCGCTGCTGGGGAGGCGCAGCCTGGGCTAGGTGGTGTGCAAAGCGCGGCTCCCGTCAGCCCTATCAAGAACCAGCCGCCCTGAAGGAGCTAGGAGACAAAAGCCCAATAAGGAGCACAGGACTTAAGAGTGTGCCGGCTGTGGCTCTTGGTACCAAGGCAGTTCATTTGCTTCTCCCCATGACCCTGTGGCCTCAGGTCCTGTCACTGTCCCCAGGACACTGAGGCACAGTGGGTAAGGAACTAGCCAAAGAATGAGTTGGTGGTGGGGACTGGGTTTGAACTGCAGTCTGGCATTGAACTGCTGGGTTGAGTCCTCTTGAATCTAATTTAGAAAAGTAGTTCAAAGGCTCCTTTTGACTTCCTGATGGTGTGAAGGAGATCTGACCTGCAGGTCCCCCCATACATGGACCGACACACACACACACACACACACACACACACGCACACACAGGGGTCGAGGCTGAGAGCCCCCTCCCAGCACACACCAGACCTGCGGCCCCTCCAGCCCAAATCTTGTCACCCCAGGGATGTCCACAGGGCACACCACCTGGGAAATGAAAGTGAGTCCCCCAGTTCCTCCGTCTTCCCAAACACACAGCATTCAGAGTGTTGATCTTTTTTTAAATTGGCTCCCTATGTTCTCTCCCTCCTTTTACTGTTGAGATAAATGTCACAGAACACAAACCATTTCTAGGTGTGGCACTTAGCACATGCACAGTGTTGTACAAACATTGTCTCATCACCCTGAAGGAGAGCCTGTGTCCACAGCAATCACTCCCCATTGCTCCCTGCCCTCGGCCCCCGCAACCATTCACCACCTGCTCTCTCTCCAGATTTGCTTATTCGGGACCCTGCATGTAAACGGAACCCTGCAAGCGATGGTCCTTTGTGACTGGCTTCTTTCGCTCAGCACGTTTTTCAAGGCTCGAGCATGTGTCAGTGCCTCGTTCCTTTTCATGAATGAATAATAGTCCGTTGCATGGATGGACCACATTTTGTGTGTCCATTCATCCACCGATGGATGTTTTATTAGGGCTCTTTCTTCCTTTTGGCTAGTGTGAATGGTGCTGCTATGAATATTCGCATACCAGTATTTGAGTCTATTTTCATTTCGCTTGGTTCATACACCTAGGGCTGGAATTGCTGGGTCACACGGTAACTGTTTAACTTGTTGAGGAACGGCCTATCAGTTTTCCAATGGCTGCACCACCTTACATTCCCTCCAGCAACGTTATGTACAAGGGTTCCAACTCCTCCATGTCCTTGGCAACACTTGTTTTCTGTTGTTGTTGTTGTATTATTATCGTTGTTGTGAATCCTAGTGTGTGTGACATATTTATCCTTCACTTTGCGCTGTTTTTATATAATGAGGAATCACTGCCTTCGCCCTCCAGAAAAGAAATCTAGGGATTCAGTCTCATTTTAGAGACAAGAAGGAAGGTGCTGAGAGGGCTTCTGGTGGGTGATGGCCCAGCCAGGATCCTCAGTGCTGCTGGCAGGGGCCTGGGCATCTCGCTTGAGGTAGAGCTTCAGGCTCTCCAGTAACCCCAACCACGCCCTCTGCATCCAGCCGGCCAGGGCGCTGGTTTCTGGCTAAGATTTCAATTAAAGAAAGTGCTCCACAGCAACCTTTGCCCTCCCTGGGGATAACGAGGTTCGCAGACCTTACAACCTTGGTGTGGAAGGTAGAAACAAATTAACACCAACTTCCAAAACAACATGATGCCCTGCTGTACAACTGGAGATGAATATCCCATTTCTTCATTCCATGTGATTTCAGGAGTGATCATAGGGAACTTCACAGATGCAACTTTAATATCACTGGTAGATTCTCTAAGTTCTTTGTCCCTTGCCTTCAGTGGAGACCTGTTTTTGACTTTTTTTTTTTTTTAGTTCCACCGGTCTTTGTAGGTTTACAGTCTCTGGCACGGTAACAAGAAGAAATGATAGAGAATCCTAGCTCCCCAGATGGAATTTTCCTGTATAACTAGACCCTTAACATCAAGGTTCTCTATTGCTCTCAAGACCCATCTCTTTCTTCCGAGAAGAGGAAATCAGAAACTGCGTGGTGGGGGAGACCGCGTGGAGAGTGAGCTGACAGGGTTGGAGGACACCACGGCAGTGGCCGGGAGCGTGGCTGCCAAGGATCCAGAACGCACCCAGCTACTTAAGTGGCAGCATAAAAAAGGCAATATTCCAAACACATAAACCACTGTAAAAATGAGAATCAATTAGCATGCCTTCCCCATCAAATTGTTTTATTAGGTTAATTAAACAGCTTAAAGATGATTCATTTTGTTCTGTACCCTTCTAGAAAATATTTCAAGTTTTAAATGAACTTCCAATACATAAAACAAAATTACTTTACCATACACAAATTTCAGATCAAAATACAACACTCTGTGTCTGTTTTCTTACAGTTATAAAACCCAGTCCATACAAACTACATAAAAAAGGTAAAACACTTTCACTGGTCCTTGGTACAAGAGAACAGGACAATGGCAACACATCCCCGAAGCGCAAGTCCTGCGCTCGTAGGAAGGGACCGGCCCGCAGGCGGCCCGCGGGGACCCGGGCACGCGGCCCGAGCATGCGCTCCGTGATGGAGGAAGTGAACATATCCTTTTTGCATCAGTTATTACTTGTAAACCATAAAGCAACTTTGTAAGAAAGGTTACTAATTCAAAATTACTTCAACTTCGCTAAATTTCATACAAGCAAAGAAATAGAAAATTACTCCACAGAACAAACACATTGAACCACAGGACGTCCAAGGCGTGACGTCTCACCGAAACCACACGAGCACAGCATTTCTCTACTACGCTACTGGGTGGGGGGGGCGGATAGTACAAGTTGCAACCTCCCGGTATTTTTAAGTCTCTATCTAAGATCTTTTACTTAGCTTACCTATTTTCCATTGCAAATCCCTGTTTTTCAGTAGTAGGTGTCTTTAAAGATCAGGATACCTTATCACACACAATGCAACCTCGCCTGAATACATCCCCAAGCAGACTTCCCAACTTGGAATCTTACTAGATAATATTAAATATTAATATTAAATTAAAACTATTCTGTATGTACCATGTAAGAAGATACAGAGATGTTCGTTAAACAAAGATCTGTGTTAAACAGTGAATTTTGAGGTGGTGTTTTGGGAATTTGGTATTTCTATGGTATTTACAAAAATTTCCTTATGGTACTGAGAGCAACAAAACGACACATCAAGAGGGCACTAAAAACTGGTTCATGACAAGTGTGGCTGTCACATATTGGGCACCTGGTACCACAGAGGCACCAGCCAATAGGAGCAACGCAGGCCATTCACTGGACCCAGGCCCACTGTGAAGATCAGCCACCAGTCTGAGAGAGAGTCGGGCTGAATCACAATCCTATTCTAAGGAATCCCCCCAATAGTTTTTTCTCTCGTGGCAGAAGACTGACATCAGTGCTAGGACACAAACGGATGTGCATGTTTCATGGGTGGATCTCATTCACAGACAGACACAGCGAGATAAAATGAAGTCTGTCAGAGCCTGCTGGAGGCGCTTCTACAAGTTTCTGGTGAGGATGGGAGGAAATGGGAAGGGAAGGGAGGTGCCTTTTTTAAGTCTGCTGATCACCCCCAGTTCTATGAATACAAACTGCAGAATTGGTTGCAACTGTTGTTCAAAATTTCTGCCCAAGCTGTGATTATTTTTTGATGATTGTCACAGTTCCCAAATGGTATGATTCAAAACAAAATGAGTATGACTATGTCACTGGCGGCTTGAAGGGGCACAGGGGTGAGGAACCAAACAAAAGCTTTGTTATAGATGAGTCAAAATGAAAAGATCCCGTCGGCAGAAAAAGCCACTGATTAATTATTAAGCAAGTTTCCTAAATACCTGTGCTTTTTTCAACCAAAGGCCACCCGACACGTTTCCCACCATAAAACGATCCAGCCCATGGATTTGGGGTGATCTGTTTTCAGGCAGAACTTGAATTTGAGGTACCACATAGGAAGACGATGCTATAAACCCACATAAACCAAAGGCTTGTTTTCAAGCTGATGATACCCCTTTGATCCACATACTACAGCCTACATAATTTTTTTACAAAGCTTAAGAGTCTAATTCAGTGAGCATACGCTAGATTAATGATAATAATAAATTTTTTTTCTCTGGAGTTTCTTCTGCAGCAAAAGCTCCTTTTGAAAAATATATGAAAAGGTCTCTCTTATAGTAAACAAGCAATTCTAATTTCTGACTCTATACACAGTTTGGAGTGCAGTGTTTTTCAGCCAGAGCTAATGAAGAGAAAAGCGAACAAGGGCCTTACTCTGCTCTGACAAATGCCGGCTAGACTGGTGCGGACCAGAACCCACACGGGACATCCTGTGCGGGCCTGTGGACGCTGCGGTGGAGCTTGTTTACACCAGTTTCCAAGAGCTACCCGGCCCTGAGCACAAGTCTCAGGATGATCTGGGCCCACACAGTGCCTCCCGGCCGGTGCTGAGGTAGTACGTGTGGTGTCTGGAGCCCCACTCCTGGCTCAGGGAGGAGCCTTGAGGGCCTGCAGGGCACATGTGGGAGGTGGGAGCCACGGGGGCCCCAGGGAGGCTGTCCTAGTCTACAGTTGCTTAAGGAGCTACAGATACATAGTTGGTGATGCCTCAGGTGGGGAGAGGCTCTGGGCCCCTAGTTCTCACCTGGCAGGAACAGAGCGTGGCAGATTCTGGGAAGCTTCTGGGGCCTGGACCACAGGTCTGGCTCTCCTGCAGCCAGGATGGCTAGCTGTGGAAAGTGCTAGTCACAAAGCCCAGGCCAGGGACTCTCAGAAGATGCCTTTTTAAGAAATATTATTAGGCTAATGGTCTGGGGCACTAGAAGAACCCACCTCCCTTTAACACATAACTCAAGAGGTTAAAAAATCAAGCTAAAAGAGTTATGGGGTGAGGAACAGAGAGCAAGGCAGGAATGCAACCGCCAAGAAAAGTGCGTACAATGAGCATTCTTAAACATGACCAAAATGACCTCTTCCACTTTGATGGAAGTCCCTAAGCTGGCACACACAAGCGCCAACCAGTGGGAGGGCCTGTTTCCTCAGAGAGATCCCCCCAGCAGTACCTGTGGACAGGACACAGGAAAAACACCACGGTTCAAACCAAAGGTTACCATTAGGTGAAGATGCCTTAGGAAAGGGGGAGCAAACACACGAGGAAAACAGACGGCTCCCTCCCGGGGGCTGCGTGTCTCCGTTTGTGCCTGTTTCCGGTCTCAGGGCAGAGCCTTCCTAAGGCAGTGGGGGCAGGAAAAGACACAGGGGGTGCCCTCCCCACCCTCCTTAGCTGAGAGTACATGGCACTGTGCCTTCACAGAAGAGGGGGGGACCAACCACGAGAGGGACCAGGTCCTGTGGAAACTGTCAGAGGACAGAATGCAATTTTTAGTTATCAGCTTTCTGAAATCTGCAGAGGTACTAAGTGATTAAAAAAAAAGTATAGAAAAAGCAAGAATCATTGTTCTAGTTGACAATATGGTTTTAGGGTAATCTCTAGAAATACCTTGTGAAAGTTCTGCTGAAGACAGCAGGGGCTGTTGGCTAGTGGCCACAATCAAGAGACAGTGAGCTGGCAGGCAGAAAGGAATGGAGGGGAGAGGGGACCAAGGGAGAGAGGGCACAGGTTAAAAGAACCACGACTCTCCTCAAAGACGATGTAAAACTTAAGGTACTAACATTATTATTTTTTCTTCTTTACTAAACCGTTCGCAGAAGCTCTTGTTTGCAAGGAGCTTTGGAGAGCGTCAGCCATGCCCTGCTACAAGGCCGGGCGCTCTCGCTGAGCGAGCCAGAGCTGCAGGGAGTCGCCCTTGGGAGCCGTTTCACAGATGAGCGCTCAGGACCCCAGGAAGCACCATTTTACCACGAGGCGGGCGATTCCACTTGAAAGTTCTAAAACAACAAAATTCTGTCTCTCTGGTTTCTGCCCGAGGGCCCGACCCAGGCACTCTGCAGTAAGCCCGTCTTGTCCTTCGAAAGGCTCCCCTATAGGACGGAGCCTCAGGCTTCCAAAGGTTCTTGCTCCAGCTTCCAGAGCACCCAGCGCTCCAGCTGTCATCCTCAGGGTGGCCTCCAGCCTTGCTCAGGTCTCCCAGGGTGCGGGGCCTGGAACTGACGGCTAAATACATGCGGCCCACGGATGGATGAAAGCAGCAGAACAGACTTCCTTTGCTAGTCACCAGCCCCCACACACAAACACGTGCTGTTATTTTAAACACTGGCTTATGTTCAAAACATCAGTGATCAACCCTGCAGCCCCACCGTTTTTCCTTCTTTTTCGATTAGGAACTATCTTCTCTGAACCTAGACGGAAGACTTTATATTTAGCTATTTTATTAGACTGTAAAGAGCACTGTAGACCCGAACACCCAACACCTAATCCCTCCCAGCATTTTTTGTCTTTTACTTTTTTATGAAAGTGACTAATAAAAATGTTAAAATTGGACACTGTTAGAGGACCTCAGTCCACATGGACAGGGATCCAGTCTCACGGACACCGTCTGGGTGTTCAGTCTATTCCATCCATTCCTCAGCCCTTTCAACCCTATTTCTACTCCCTTTTCTCAAAGGAAATGCACAAATATTAAGAATGATTTTATAGAATACCTTGCTGAAATCAAGATAAGTTGGGCACATCACATACTGATAAGCCTACCAGTCCCATAACCTGAACTGAACAGTGATACTAGAAAAGGATAAAAGGATTAAGTAGCGCCCTTCTTTTTTGAAGATACAAAAGTTCTACACATACACACACACACACACACTCGCACCAAAAATACAAATTTTGTTTGCTTGTTTTTAAGTTTTGCATCATGTCCAAGGTAAGAGAGCATAGTTTAGGTCTACTGATCTCAAATAGAGATCTAGGAAATATCCAGTTTATTTGACCCATATAGTCTATTACTTTTGATATTTTAGGGAAAAAAGAAAAATTCAACCTTGGTAGAGAGTTTTAAGTATTACTACGGGGCTTCGTGAGGCAAATTCTGAATCAAGGGTTAGTCATAACAACTCTAAATACTGTAAACATGTATTTTGGGATATTCCAGCTATCTGGAATAATCTTAAATATTAGAGAAGTAGAAGGTGTCTAGAAAGTAAATAATCTTATGGACGCAAATATACATTCACTTGGGCATCACATGGCAGCAGACGTGAGGATGGGGAGGAGCACACCAAGGCCAGGGAGGCTCAGCATGGGGCAGCCGCTGCGCCGCAGGAGCTGTCGTAATCAACCACCAGAGGCCGAGATGAGGGTCGACCGCAGCAAAGGTCGTAGCCACCGCCACCCTTTGTGCGCAAGGCCCCGGCGAGCCCAAGCTCTCGCCACCACTTCCCCTGATCCTCACAGCAGCCCTAAGAGGCAAACACCCGTTATCCCATACTTCTGAAGGTAGGAGACCGAGCTTTAGGGTTCAAGGGCTTGCAAAGGTCACAAAGCCGCAATGGTAGAAGTTTCACACCCACGTGCACCTGGACCACAGGCCCATACCTGCTCGTAACCACCAGGTCTGCTCAGGAAAGTACGTCAAATGTTTACAGATGGTTTCCTCACAAAAATAATTACAATACAGTTTGGAGCTTTAAAGGGGTAAGTTGGGTTCTCTTGAAAACCGCCCAAGGAAATGTCTCCTGGCCTCTGCCAGAGCCACGGGCGGGCGCTCACCTGCTGTCACCTGCTGTCACCTGAGGGGCCACTCCACTGTCAGGAGCAAGCCCCGTAAAAGCCTCTAAGAAGCACAAGCGTAAAAATGAAATCTTTTAATGCATAAGGAGAGTTAAGTTTTTAAATTTTATCTCCTAAGTGGAGTTATTCCTAGTACGCTAGGTTTTTAGGAATGGGCATTACACTTCTGGGCGCTATCCCTAATTCCCATAAGAAATCACTCCCGAAAGGTCAGATCTGTCTACAAGAACTGATGGGCCTCACAGCTTCCCTCAGTGCCCAGGTGAACTGACAGGGCCCTACCTGTGCCACATGGAGAAGGCACATACAGGAGGAGGGGAGGGACATTTCACTGACACAGGGAATGAACCTCATCACTCACAATTTTAAGTATAATGCAATTCTATGTTGTTTGGCTAACCTCAACCCTGTACCTGGGCGACACTTCCAGTGGTGTTTTAAAGCCCCAGGTTATCAGAACTAAAAGAGAAGAAGAATCTAGTCATGAGCCTGTATTTTCATCAACATGAAAGACTCTTGGGAATCAAATTCATGAAAACACATTTAATAGATCCTCAAACTGGTCATGATAGCACCTTACAGAAAATGAAAAACAGTAGCCCCAGGCATCTCAATTCCAAACAATGGGTCAAACTAAAGACAAATTTCCTGTCTGATTCTAATAAGGATGGAAATCAAGCTATCTTACACAGCAATGGTGTTGGAATATACTACTTTTCTACATTATGAAAACATAGTCTTTTGAAGACTCTTTAAAGTTCAAGTTGAGTTTCAAGTAATCACTTTGCAGCAGCTCTAGGAGAATTACTCTTCCTCCTGATTAAAAGTGCCTATTAAAAAAAAAAGCAGTAAAATGGAAAGTATGCCTTAGAGAATTGTATTCCTCAAGGCCGCTTACTGCTTGCTTCCAGGCTTTTGTCAAAGGACAGAATGTGTTGGATTCTTCTAAATTGGCAAGGGATCGAGCACAACACCACATAATGAGGTAGCCGAGAACAGAGTTTCTCCTATAAACACTAAGAACAAGGGAATAAGTGCATGTAATTCTCATCCAACTAAACAGGAAATGTGACAAAGCAAGCTTCAGGGAGTCATGTTTAAACCAAGTTCATTGGTTTAACTTCAAAATGTATAACCAAAGGTTCTTAGGTGCACCCACTGTAATTGTAATTGATGAATAAGAACAATAAAAATAAAGTACTTAAAAACTTATGATTTGTACTGAAATGCTACAAGTAAGTTTCTAATAAATATCATTCACCAACCGGAAAGCAAGATGAACCTGCACAGGCTTGGGGTCTGAATTACTTGAAGGGCTCTTTTACTTACAATGGTCCTGTCAACCTGCTCATCCCTTTCCAGCTCACCCTAGCAGTGTGCACCCAGGGCCTGGCCTGCTGTGCTCCCCTGCTCGCACCTTCTCTAATTCACATCATAGCAATTTAAGAATTTACAACTTCGCTGGGATAGGAGGACATTAACATCAAAAATCATAATTAGCCAAATTTCAGTTGAGTAGCAATTTAAAAAGCTTAGTTTTTATTTCAAAATAAAACAGAAGGCAACAGACATTTCCCACTAGATAATTATGTAACATTGTTTTAGATATTTGACTATTTAGAACTTTGTTGTCAGGGATTTGAAAGCGATGGAATTTAAAAATCAAATCACTTGGAGAGCACTGATGATAGAACTAAGACAGAACAAACGTTCCTAAACTGTAAGCATCAGACCTACGGGTATAGTCATAACTGAGCTCCTCAGATGTCACATAAATGAACCTTTTGTAATGAGGCAAAGCCTGTATGTTTGTATGTTTAAAATTAAAATGATAACAGATTTCCTTCTGAAAACTACAAAAAAATTTAAAAGTTATCAGCTGGCTTGCCAAAAAAAAAAAAAAAAAAAAAAAAAAGTCTATCTATAGTTCAATACTACTGAGACTTCACTTCCAGCAGGCAAACACTCAACTTGAGTTCATGTTCTTCTCAAACATGGACAAGTTATTCCTCACCTGTATATCATAAATTTCTATAATTTCTGAATTGGCTATAATGAATATTCAGGGATTACTAAACAGCTAGCAAAATACTTTCCTTAACATTCCAAGACACAATTCCCTTTCCCTTACTGATTACCTTATACGTGGCAAGAAAAGGAAGTACACATGAAGCTTCAGCTCTTCTAAAGTAAAAGCAGCTTCTCTTTCAAACACACTTATTACTTCTGTTCTTACAGACTTAGTAAATTCTGAAATTTCATATAGCTAACTGACAAAGAAAACCAAAGATCTTTCATTTTATATCTGTGCAGTTTGCAAAAAGTATGTTTGGGGGTTTAGTGATTATTAGACAATTATTGAGAATCCTGTCTGCCTAGAAAATTAAGTGAGTCTAATAGGCTGAACAGAGGGATGTGGTCCGGAGGCCTGGACTCTGCCTGTGGTGTCGACTCCTGTGTGCAGCGGAGTGAGGCTGCATCTACTGGCCTCGAGGGCTGCTCCCTGTCCAGTAGCGAGCACTGTCCCTTCACACAGAGGTGAGGATCAAAGCAGTACGTTCTGGAAAAGATTTTGAGCCCCATATAAAAAGCAATAAATAAAACCCCATAGTAAACGTGAAATATGTTGTTGGTTGTGCTGAGCAGAGGGTCTCAAAAACCCTGCAGACCAGACGGAAACCACAGAGCGGCGTGTCCCATGTCAGGCACTTTGCACTTCTCCTTGTGTGCTGGGCTCCCACTTTATGAGGCCAGCACACCTGTGCACAAACTTTCTCACTTAAAATCCAGAAAATTCTAAGACCCCCTCGGAGGGCACTTTGCAACCCCGTGAAACACAGGAGCACACAGAACACCACATTCATTGGTGCAGCCTTCACTGACCGCCTGCTGTGAAGCTGGGATTAGCAGATAGATGACTAAGGTGTGGTCCCTGCCCCCAGGAGTTTACAGTCCTGAGGGAGAGCAGTGTTATACCTGCCTCACTGTTAAGCTCCTTAGAAATGCAAGCAGAAACCTTAGTAGGTGCTCAATAAACATTTGTTGATTAAACTATGGCAGGCTTTTCTCACCAATCAGAGTCCCCTCTCTCTCACTGGCTCCCCCCAAGGCTCACAGGCTTGAGGGGGCAGCCACTGAACAAGGGCAGCCTCATCTTTCCCTTCCACCAGATGCTTTTTAAGGGGGCTGGGGTGCAAACACTTGTTAAATTGATGCAATGTGCAGTGTAAGTGCACCTTATTCTTTCCCCAGATTGTCAAATGTCTTCATCTGACCAGAGGATGCTCCTCTTAAATTAAGAAAGCCAACATTCTGGAAGGTAATATTGCAGTGTTTTCAGTGGTCCCTGGAAAACATTCTAGGGTCCCGGTTAGTTTGTTCAAATAGGAACATATCAAATGGAACCCCAATGGACCAAGGCAGCTAACACATTTCTCTAAAAGCCTAACTTACTGCCATGGGTAACTGAGGTGCTTGGCAAAGGCAGCCTCACCCTCACCATGTCAATATAAGGACTGTATTTCCTGTGCATTGCCTAGGGAACCCCATACTTAGAAATGATTAAAAAAGGCACTTCTAAAGCACCACTGAAGAAAGTGCCATCATTAAAGTGGTAGTGCAACAGGACAGAACACTTCAATACAGACAACAGCCCCCCCAAATCCCCCCAAATGTGCCTTTTTGGTTGTTACAGTTTGAAAAAGCCTACTGTTAGCTATTACCTCCTCGCAGCAATGAAATAATAAATTAATGAAATACACAATGAATTTAGAAATTTCGTAGGCCAAATCTGTATAGCATACCAACTTCTAGTTGGCAAACATTGTTGTTAATCCCACTAAAGAAAAGAAATGCAAACACCAAGTAAAACTACAAACTACAATTTTTTCAATATTTACACTCAACATGAGTTTAACACAGTAGTATGAACTAAAGGGCCACAGGCTCAAGAATTTATCAGAAGCACCAGAAGACAGTAATATGTGTAGTTTGGAACTACAATTCAAAAGTAAACATATACGAACGGACTTACCAAGTCGCAAAGCACGCACTCACACGCACGCACACAGGCACACACTTTCATCCTCTCTCTCACATCTCTCTTCACACTTCTCCCTCTCACAGGATATAAGCATTATCAGAATCCCCCCCCACAAAAAACTTCATTTTAAATTAAATACTTAAAATCTTTGAAAAATCTACATTTGGATGTGTTAAAGAAACAACCAAACCTACTTTAGATTGTAGCACAGGGGAGATCCTTTGAATATACTCACTTACTCTAACCTGAGACAACTTTCCTTCTGTTGGTGGGACAAGGAAAATAAATTGCACTTCCCCCAAAGATATTATATTTAAAATTTTAAGATCTAGCCTCAGCCGCCAATTCCAACATATGCCTGGTAAAAGTGCCTTATGGAAAAAGAAGTATCAAAAATTGATTGAGAAAAGATGTTTCAAGTCATAAGTGGAATGTTAAAACACAAACCTGCGTGAAACGAGTTAAAATTTATTTCACAATACTGAAATAACTGTAATTTACAAAAAAAGGTCATGATTAATTTTGGAACATAATAAAATTAAATACATCCCTACACTTCAACCAAATATTTTCATATTTATATATATGTGTATATATAGTAAAAATCAGTTTGGCACTTAGCAGTTTTTGTTGGTTTTGCATCCCATATTATGTGGCAATTCATTTTATAAAATATTCCCTAATTTCTGCAGCTATCATGTCAATAAACTGACTTAAAAGAACATAACTTTAAAAAGCGAAGTGCAGGGCACTGACAATGTGGGCAACAGGGACCCACTCACTCCTAACCAATGAATCCTCTCCTTGGAAAGGCGCAGCGTAGGCGGGGAAGAATTTTAAACTCCAGAAATTTAAAAAAGAGAGAATTGCTGATTGTCACAGCTTTAGTAAGATACCGATGACTACTTTAATGTATCCCAACTGCAGCTTCTGAATGCCAAAGCTGTGTTCTATACAAGATCCTTTACTAAAGAAAATTCACTTTTTCAGCAATTTGTTTTCTCTAAAACTAATACCTAATTATGAGAAGAACGTTTTCTGTCTTTGTAGTGGCCATGGAGCTCGCTTGGATAAAATATCCAAAGTATCACTGGGAAAGTGTGCAGACAACAGCGGACCCACACGCAACAGAAAGGAAAAGGGCCAGCTTTGATTCACAGACCCATTACTTGGACCGTGTTACTTGAACGTGTGGCAAACCTGGCCTCGTGCCTTTGACAGAGAAGAGAAAAACCTCATTCCGCCTCTTACCAAACTCTTCTGCCAGAATGGAGCGTAAATGTGCCACACACAACATTCTGCAGAACCGCCACGCCACGGGCAAGGCTCCTCCCAGCAACTCTGATAGCACTGTGTTGACTTCTAGTGGGTGTTTAAAACGAAAACAAAAACGAAAACAAAAGCCTCTCACCCGTTTTTCTATTCATGGTGGAAAAACACAAGCGACATTTCACATGCATGTTAATAGCATACAAACATTCCATATAGGAAGTTTCCTACAGAAATTCCTGTCCTCAAGTTTACAACTACCAGATACATTTATACATTAATCTTTAAGACAAAATGCTGCTTCTTAGAGCCATATTCTAAGAGAGGGGGGAAAAGCTGTAGGAAACAATTAAAAATGAAGAATCCTATATTATTAAATTGATAAAAAATCTGATATTGCATAAAATTCAAATGATAAAGTAATCAAGCACTTTGAAGTCCCTGATTTCACACGAATGTAGTCTAATTTGAATGGAAAACAAAGTGTCTTACAACATAAATGCTGCTAATGACAGACCTTTCCCCGCAACAGGACATGGGGTGTCATGGGAGTGAGAGATAGGAAAGGAGGAATTTGCTCTACTATGAACAGAATGAAATTAAGTTGAGGTAGTTTATTCTACCAGCCAAACTTTATCGTAATTTGTCTAAAACCCTTACTAGTGAATGGCATTGAGGATCTTCTACCGCAAAGACTAGATTCTGAACACAAGGTTCACATTCTAAGACAAGTGTTCAAATCCTAAACAGTAGTAAACAAGACTCTGTGTGCTTTCAGACGGATTATTTTGAAAAGTTTTGATCCCATTATATTTTGTCTGGACTGTTTTTGTTTTTTGTTGTTTTTTTTTTGTTGTTTTTATTTTATTATTATTATTTTGTGTGTGTGTGTGGTCACAGCAGACCATTATTATTTGTCTAATTCAGGTCTTTCTGTTATAAAATCTCCTCCTCCCTAATCCGCTCATATTCATAAAATGGTTTGGATTACTCGAAGGGAAGACTGGCACTGCCTGAGATCCGTCACAACTTCAAGAGTGCTACCCCAGAAACTATGGTGGAACGTACCTTAATCTACATTAACACAGAAGTTAGCAACTTCCTTTAAATTCATACGAGGGCTGCAACCTGACTCGTTAATTTATTGAGTATTACTAAGATAGAATGTCATCGAAGAGAAATTTTATCTTAGTTTCAATTTATCATAATATAGTTTTAAAAGGATTCTTAGCACAGAATACTAGTAGTAAATGGAGACTAGCTGGCATACCGTCCAATCTAACATTTTAGGCACAATCCTTAATTTGTTGGACAGGGTTAGGCATAATATTTCCTTCCAAGTGCAGTACAAAAGCAGCCTTGGTATGTTTGGATAGGTTGATTTGCATATACGGATTTTTGTTTGTTTGTTTACGAAAGCCAGGTACGCAACAGTGTACCTTCAGGAAAAATGCACCTTAGTATTTTAACTTCAATATTTTACATAATTGCCGATTCCCACCTCCCTCTTCCTTTTGACACTGTCTAGCCTCCATTTGTCTATAGACACACCTAACTGGAGGAACCGATTCCTCCCAGGTAGTTTTTGAACAGTTACATGTTCTCCCAAACAAGAGCTGAAGCTCAAGCGTCTTAGCATTATAAAACCACCAGAGTTACCACACAAAGCCTGGCACGCAGAGCAAGTTTAGGCTGCCATCTCGGTCCCCCTCGCGTAAAGCCATGTGGCGGTGCACTTGGTCAGGAGCTCTGCTTCCACTCTGCTTCCTCTTCAAGGTGAATGAACACGGATACGAAATAAGCCTTGCTGAAGCTGCAGGCGGAAAAGCTTGCAATTTGCAATACGTAAGGCTGCACACCCAGTGCGGCGGAGGTCGGATGGAAGGAGTGGTTTAGTGTGGTGCCAGGCTCCAGTGCTTCTTTTAAACTCACGCACGTAGTCATAATTGGTGCCTGCACCACAAAATAAGCAGTGGTGAGACAACATGCTTTGGAATCACTAGGAAACAGTTACGGTAAAAATCACCCTAAGGTTCTTACCTGTGTCAAGATCTCCGATAACGTAAATACTGGCTCCTATGGGCACAGCTCCATAAACAAAAGAGGAACTGGCAGGGATGCATAAATTCTGGTCATGAAGGTAGATCCACCTGAAAACAAACAGGAGGACAGAATCAAGGACGACTACAGCAACAACAAAACTTGGCGAGCCTCCAACAGTACTAGGTACTGTGCCAGTAAGTCTCAACCCCACCCTCCACTTCCGGGTAGCCTCTGATTTGCTTCCTGTCACTACAGGTATTAGATTTGCCTGTACTAGAATGTCATATATATTGAATTGTAAAGAATATGCACTTTTCAGTATGCTCCTTTTATTCAGCATAACGTTTCTGAGATTCTTCCATGCTGTTGCCTGCATCAATAACTTATTTCTTTTTCTTGCCAAGTAGTATTCCATTATGTGGACACAGCAGGATGTGTTTGTTCACCCATTCATCTGCTTGTGCTCATCTGGGTAGTGTCCAATTTTGGTTATTTTAATAAAGTTGTTTTGGATATCAGGGTGCAAATCTTTTTTGTGAACTTATGTCATGGACTTGCATGGTTATATAGCTAAGGATATATTTCACTTGATAAAAAAATGCCTGTTTTTTAAACTGTGCCATTTTGCATCCTGATTAGCAATCTGTGAGAATTCCAGCTGCTTGATATTAGTGCCAGCTTTGATACTGTCGGTTTTTTCCATTTTATCAAGATTAATGGAATGCTGTGCTCTGAAGACCATTGACCTTGAACATCTCTTCATGTGTTTACTGGCCATTTATATATTTTCTTCTGTGAAATGTCTGTTCAAAGAATTCCTCACTTTTAAAATTGGATTTTCTGGAGACTTCTGGCCAAGATGGAGGCATAGGTGGACACACTGTGCCTCCAAGATTAAGGACAACAAAGATTTAGAAACAAAAATCAACCAGATCTGACAGAAAATTGAACTGTAAGTAAGTTTGACAACCATTCATCCAGATGGGTAGCAGGGGTGGAGTCTGTGGCCTGCAGAGAGGGATCAGGGCAGGAGAAAGAGGTGATTGGTAGTCCCAGGTGCGCAGGCGGTGGCTGGCAGACCCCAGATACACATTCAAGCCCTGATAAACCAGGTGAAAACAGGGACATGGACCATGTAACCCAGGGCCCCAGTGCTGGGAAATAAAGCATAAAAGCAGCAATTGAAAACACTTGTGGGCGTTGAGGTGCCAGGAGAGACTCCCAGCCTCACAGAGAGTATGTTGGAGAGACCCACAGGGTCCTAGAGCCTACACAGGCCCACCCACCTGGGAGGCAGCACCAGCAGGGCCCAATCTGCTTGTGGGAAATGGTCAAAGGGACTGGAATCCAAGAGAGAGCAGAACAAGCGCCATAGTTCCCTCTCTGACCCCGCCCCCCATACAGCGTCACAACCCAGCCACTGGGCTGCCCTGCCTTAGTTAACACCTAAGGCTCCGCCCCTCATACATAACAGGCACGACCAGACCAATATATATATAAAATCTAAAGTGAAGAACAGATCAAAGCCCCAAAGCCAATACTTCTAAGCGACTAAGAGACAGCCAACCTATCAGATGCACAGTTCAAAGCCCTGGTGATCAGGATGCTCACAGAATTGGTTGATTTTGCTCACAAATTAGATGAAAAAATGGAGGCTACAATAAATGAAATGAAGAAAAATGCACAGGGAACCAATAGTGATGGGAGGAAAACTGGGACTCAAATCAATGGAATGGACCAGAAAGAAGAAACAAACAACCAAACAGAAAAGAAGGAAGAAACAAGAATTCAAAAAAATGAGGAGAGGCTTAGGAACCTCCAGGACATCTTTAAACGTCCCAACATCCAAATTATAGGGGTACCAGAAGGGGAAGAGCAACAAGTGGAAAAGTTATTTGAACAAATAATAAAGGAGAACTTCCCCAATCTGGCAAAGGAAATAGACTTCCAGGAAGTCCAGGAAGTTCAGAGAGTCCCAAGGAAGGTGGACCCAAGGAGGAACATACCAAGGCACATCATCATTATATTACCTAAGATTAAAATGAAGGAGAGAATCCTAAAAGCAGGGAGAGATAAGGGCACAGTCACCTACAAAGGAGTTCCCATCAGACTGTCAGCTGATTTCTCAAAAGAGACCTTGCAGGCAAGAAGGGGCTGGAAAGAAGTATTCCAAGTCATGAAAGTCAAGGACCTCCATCCAAGATTGCTCTATCCAGCAAAGCTGTCATTTAGGATGGAAGGGAAGATAAAGTGCTTCTCAGATAAGGTCAAGTTAAAGGAGTTCACCATCATCAAGTCCTTATTATAGGAAATGTTAAAGGGACTTATCTAAGGAAAAGAAAATAAAAAATATGACAGTAAAAAAAACAGCAAACTCATAGATACTAACCACCACACCTAAAACAAAAGCAAACTAAGCAAACCACTAAAACAGGAAGAGAACCACAGAAATGGAGATCATATGGAGGGTTAGCAACAGGGGAGTGGGAGGAGAAGAGAGGGGGAAAAGGTACAGAGAATAAGTAGCATAGACGGTGGGTAGAAAATGGACAGGGGGAGGGCAAGAATCATGTGAGAAAAGTAGAAGCTAAAGAACTTATGACACATGGACATGAACTAAGGGGGGGAATGTGGGTGGGAGGGGGTGGGCAGGGTGGAGGGGAATGATGAGGAAAAATGGGACAACTGTAATAGCATAATCAATAATATATATTTAAAAACAAAAAATTAACAACAAAAAAATAGACGGGGAGGGCAAGAATAGTGTGGGAAATGTAGAAGCTAAAGAACTTATGACACATGGACATGAACTAAGGGGGGGAATGTGGATGGTAGGGGGTGTGCAGGGTGGAGGGGAATGAAGGGGGCAAATGGGACAATTGTAATAGCATAATCAATAAAATAAAATAAAAATAATAAATAAATAAATAAAATTGGGTTTTCTGTCTCCTCATTGAACTGTAAGACTTTTTCTATTTGTGGGCACATGGCCCCTGTCAGATACATTTCACATATATTTTTCTCAGCATGTAGACTGTCTTTTCTCTTTCTTAATGGAGCCTTTTGAAGAACAGAAGTTTTCCATTCTGATGTATTCCAATTCATCCTTTGTTTTTCTTTTCTAGCTCATGCTTTCTGTGTCCTTCTAGGAAATCGTTGCCTGCTCTAAGGTTGCAAAGATTTTCTTCCTAGGCTCTTTTCTGGAAATTTCATGGTTTCAGATGTTACACTTAGGTCTTAGGATACATTTCAAGTTTATTTTTGTGTATGGTACGCAGTAAGAATCAAGGTTTTGGGGGCTTTTTGTACACATATCTGGTTGTTCCAGCATCATCTGCTGAAAAGATATTTCTTTCCCAACTGGCACTTCTGTTGAGAATCAATTTAATTACCACTAACAGGATTTGGGGTTCCATGAAGAAGTGGCTGATTCCACGGCTCAGACGGAAAACAGAAGATGAGCCTGGAGCATCTTGTGCTGCCAGAGCGAAAGTACTTAAAAAAGGATGGGGTGTGTCACAGAGACACAGGAACCGATATGAAGTAATGGCCAAAGTGGGACAAACTGAGCAACAAAATAATGATAGTATTAGATTTATAACTTAGAATCAAAGAAACGCCCATGAGTCCATACTGATATAAATAATTGAACATGTTAAAAAATAGGGAGAAGGAAAAAAAAATAGGGAGAAGGGATGGGTCTTCTTTACAGAATTCCAGTTGATGGGATGAGAGAAATGAAACCACCATGAGGCAAACACGACAGTAATAACCACTGCAGGCTAATCCACTGATCGGCGCTAAGTAGTGGTGAGGGTTTGAGGAAAACCAGCATGTGCATATTCTTAAACTCTCTCTTCCAAGATATTTACTCATTAATTGCAAAGGGAAAAACAGTAACTTCACAGTGGGGAAACCCAACAGACATCACTTTGACTCGGTCATCAAGGTTAGCACTACCGGTAATAAGACAAAATGTTGACATCGCGCCCTCCCCGACCTGGTGCGGAGACACGCACCGCACCACAGCTATGGTATCCCTGCCCACAATGCCTGCCCACAGCCTATCCAAGAAACCATTAGACAAACCCAATTTAAGAGACATCCTATTCAAAAAACTGACCAATAATCTTCAGGTGTATCACGCACAAAAGACCAGGAAAACTAGGGAACTATCAAACGCGAAAGGAGACTAAAGAAACACAACCACCGAATGTAATGCTGGACCTGGGACTAGGCCCTGGAGCAGAAGGAGAAAAGATAACAGTAGACAAGCTGCTGAAATTCAAATAAAGTCTGTCTTTACTTAATAATATTGTATCAATATTAATATCCTGGCTTTGATACCTGTACCATGGTTATGTAAGATGTTAGGAGAAGATGAGTGAATGGCTTATGGGAACTCCATTTTTGCAAGTTTTCTACAAGTGTTAAATTATCCCAAAATAAAATGTTTTTTTTTTTACTTAATAATATTCACTTAAGGTAATCTGACCAATTTCTCTTTAATAGCTAAAGGCACAACCAGGTCATAACTGACCTCAGTCAGACCTTGGGGATGCAGCTAAACCACTGAGAACACCCACGTGCAGGCCGACACTCGCTGTGGGAGCGTGCAGGTGCAAGGGCATTATTGCCCCAGTACCTCTAACTCTATCCTATAAAGTGTCCAATAAGCCAGGGGTATAGGTCCCGAGCACCTTGATGCTAAATATAAATGCAAAATTATCTCACTAAGAATAGCACTTTTATTTCAATAAACATTCTTCTAAGTTGTTATAAAGGAGTAGCTTCAACATTTGAATTTCAAGAAAGATGGAAGCAAAATGATTTGTCCAAGATCCTGTAAGAAGTCAGAAGCAAAGCTAATGTAAGTTGCCATATTTCTAAATACCTTCATCTACCACTGACTCATCCAACACCTGAATGTTGACTGGTATCCAACAGTTTGCTGGTGCTGAGAATACAGTTTGGCCTCTGACCCCAAAATGCCTCACATTAATAGGAAAAGTGAAAAATCTAAGACCTCTCATTAAAAAAGTGAGAACAGGAATCTGAACAGACCTTTGAAAGAAAAAGTCTGGAAATGTCAAACTACAATAACTAACTGGCTTATTCACATTGTATGTTTTCAGGGCTAAACATATATCTGAACCCTGACATTTAATCACTTCCTGGGCTCTGAATCAAACCAATGGAAGAGAACCCCTGTGCGCCAAAGTGTGCTCGCAGGACCAGCACCCACGGAGACACACGCACGCAACTCTTCTGGGCAAACCCATTAAAAGGCCACGTGTGCACTCAGCAGGTTCATGGTCACTTCTAAAGTAAGACAGGTACGACTACGTTACCTACCAAAAAAGCACATCAGGATACCAGGTATTTTGGAATGATTTTGTAGAGTTGAGAATCCAAAAGAATCCCTCCCTGGAATAATTAAAGCTGGTCTATGTAAATGATCTAACAAATCTGATCACTAGGTGATCTATTTTATCTAATTGTGAGGCTTCCAATTAAATAAAATTAATGTGAAAATTTAACTGGAACATATATTTGCTGTTGCTTATAAAACAGGTAAAAAAGGCACATAGTTTTCCATGCCTTTTTCTACCACATACCCTCTCGCTGACCTTGGGCAACACAGCTAAGCCAGTCTCTGTTTCGTCATCTGTAAAGCAGGGATACCAGACACTACCACCAACCCCGAGCGAGTGTTGTGGGGAGGAAATGAAACTGCCAGCGTGAAGCACTTGCATGGTGTCTAGTACAGAGCAGGCTTCACCGTGTGGTAGTAATTTCTGTAACGAACAAGGCAATATTACGCCTTTAGTTACAAGGTTTTTAAACACAGGCTTATCGGGACTTGGAGGCTATAATGATGACTCTGCTGTTAACTCAGAGGTAAGAATGCTCCCTGAGAATGACACTTTAAAATCTATCAGGGCTCCACAGTAATGAGCTTCAGAGGGAGGAAAGCAGGAGGGGAAAGACAGTGAGGAGCGAGATTGGGGGGCGGGGATGGAGAGAGAGAATAGAGAGGAAAAAAGGGAGCTTCAGTGAGGTTTCTGCTTTTAGGGAGGAAGGATCTCTTTACAAGCTGATCCTCCTGCAAGGAACAGCTACAGCTCTGGACAAAACACAACATACAACTACCCGAGGGCTCTGCAGTGTGAGCAAAAAAAGCAGGCAGGTTTGAGGAGGAAGCTGAAGGTTGCACAAGCACCCCACAAGGAGTGGTTCCATTCTTCTGCAGCTCTATTCTACCGAAGCGGCTTGGGCAGTGGCTTGGGGCAGCTGAAAGCCCCAGAAACCTGCCATCTTTCTGACCACTGGAATCGAGGTAGACAGCACATCGTGAAGCAACGAGCATCACCAAGGTGCAGTGTGGGGGTCTCAGAAAGGTGGGAGGTACGGAAGCGCCCCTAAATTTACGTGTACTCACTTAGCTCAAGTCTTTGACTGACCCCGGGACCAGGAAGGCTTGAACTACAGCTTGAAGGACCAAACTTTGAGCTGCCACCTGCTGTGAATGTGACAGCTGCAGCCCCAGTCCAACCAAGTCCACTGCCTGCTGAGGCTCCTGGAGCAGCACTCGGAAGCAACTGACGCCCCGGGGCCTCAGCAACGTTCTGTTCACAACGTCCAGGGCGCAACCCAAAATTATTCAACAAAAGAAGAGCCAGAAAAATAAGAACTCATTCTCAAGGGGATAAACAATCAACAGACGCCAACTCTGCAATGACTCAGATGCCGGGATTATCTACCAGGCAGGGACTTGAACGCAGCTACCAAACTATGCTCAGTAATGGAAAGGAAAATGTGCATATGGTGAAAACACAGGAGGCTTCAGCACAGATATTTTTTAAAAAACAAGAAAAATTCTACCTGAAGAATTTAGGAAAGGAGGAGCAAAATAAACCCTAAGTGCGAGGAAAGAAACAACATGACAGAACAGAAGCCAATGAAATAGAAAACGCACAAAGGAGAAAATGAAAGCCCACAGCTGGCTCCTTGGAAAGACAAAGACAGTGGGAGGCTCTATCAACAGGGGGTGCTGGAGTGGCCCAGGGCTGGTCCTCTGGCTGAGCAGGATCAGCTTCATTTGGTGAGTGATGAGGAAACAGGAAGGATCTTCAGCAGGAGAATGAAGATCAAAGTGACACTAATCTTTCAGAAGCACACACAGATGAAATGTATTCGAGAAGACTGGTTAGAATGCTGATGACACTGTACATAGGGAAAAGAAAGTTCTGGGAGGAGCAGAGAAATAAAGGTGGGTGAATGTGAGAAATAGCACAGAGTTTCAAAAAGAAGAGAAGGCTCGACAGCCGATGAGAGGTGAACTGAAGCACAGGAAAGACTCAAAGATGACCTTTTCGGAGGGTAGCCAACGGGGAGGTGTGGCGTCAGTGAAGAACAGGAGCACAAGGAACAGACACAGAGACGCTGTCCTTCTGACGTAGTAGCTTGTTCCTAGGACTAGGTTTAACTTATGGCAATGTCTCTGCTTTCCTTCAAACAGTTTGCGTTCAGTCAGAAACACAGAAAATGATAAGATATGGCATTTTTCCAGGAAAGTTTTAACCTAAAAATAGGGAACAAAGGCAGGAAAGACAAGAGATTACTTAAAAACAATAAATGGTATCCGATCTAACACAGATTGCTCATCTGGCAACAGTTTCCAACGAATGTAAATATAACATACTTGGAAACATCTGATGATCTTTTAAGAAATAAAAATGTTATTTTCTTTCCACAGATATTTATGAGAAAGCCTACACTTTTAAGGCAATAAAGTATGGTAGCTGAGAAGGCTGCCTCTGGGGCCAGAATGTCCAAGTTCAAATGCAAGCTCTGCCACTGCATTTGGGCACATACTTAACCTCTCTGTGTTTCAGCTTCCTTATGAATAAAACAGGAATAAAAAAGTATCTGTATCATAGAGGCCTGTTGTGAAGGTTAAATGAGTTAAATGTGTCAACACGTGGTACTTAGTGGTATGAATGTACTTAATGTTATCTAAGCAAGTAAGAATTTATACAGCTGAACCTTGGACAACACAGGGATTGGGGCACTGACCCCACCCTCACACAGCTGAAAATCTGTGTATAACTTTGACTCCCTTAAAACTTAACTACTAATAGCTTACTGTTGGCTGGAAGCCTTACCGAGAACATAGATAGTCAGTTAACATATATTTTGTATATTATATGAATTATATGCTGTATTGTAGCATTAAACTAGGGAAAAGAAAATATTATTAAGAAAATCATAAAGAATAAAAACGACTTCTGGCCAAGATGGAGGCGTAGCTGGACACGCTGTGCCTCCTCTCACAACCAAGATTAAGGACAACAAAAATATAGAGCCAAAAAAAGAAAAAAGAAAATCCAACCAGGACAGAGAAAAAACTGAATTGTGCAGGAGTCCAACAACAACGATTCACCCAGACTGGTAAGAGGGGCGGAGTCAGCGGCTGGCGGAGTCCGAACACGGAGGGATAAACCGGTGGTGTTCCTGGCGCACAGTCACTCTAGGCACACAGGCAGCAGCGTTGCCGAATGCGAGGAGGCCAAGCAGGGCGCACAAGGTGGCAGACTGCAGACACACATTCATGCACAGATAAACCAGGCGAGAACGGGCAGCAAGACAGACTGCGTGACGCAGGGCCCCAGGGCCGGGAAGTGAAGCATAAAAGCACCCATTGAAAATACATGTAGGGGCTGAGGTGCCAGGAGGGAGTCCCAGCCTCACAGGAGAGTTCGTTGGGGAGACCCATGGGGTCCTGGAGCATGCACAGGCCTACCCACCTAGGAATCAGCACCAGAGGGGTCCAGTTTGCTTGGGGGAAGTGGCGGAAGTGACTGAACTCTGGCAGAGCACGGAGCAAACACCATTGTTCCCTCTCGGACCCCGACCCCACAACCAGCATCACAACCCAGCAACTGGGCTGCCCCGCCCTGGTAAATGCCTAAGGCTCCACCCCTCACTAAGTAACAGCCATGACCAGACAAAAAAAAGCAAAACAAAACAAAACACAAAACCAAGGATGGCTCAAAAGGGAGAATAGACCAGCCCTGGAGGTAAATCATCTGAGCGACCAGGAGGTGGTCAACCTATCAGATGCAGAGCTCATAGCACTGGTAGCCAACCTATCAGAAGCACAGTTCAAAGCTCTGGTGATTAGGAAGCTCACAGAATTGGTTGATTTTGGTCGCAAATTAGAGGAACAAATGGAGGCTACAATAAGTGAAATGAAGAAAAACGCACAGAAAACCAATAGTGATGGGAGGAAAACTGGGACTCAAATCAATGGAGTGGACCAGAAGGAAGAAACAAACAACCAAACAGAAAAGAAGGAAGAAACAAGGATTCAAAAAAAATGAGAGGAGGCTTAGGAACCTCCAGGACATCTTTAAACGTTCCAACATCTGAATTATAGGGGTAACAGAAGGGGAAGAGGAAAAGCAACAAGTGGTAAACTTATTTGAACAAATAATAAAGGAGAACTTCCCCAATCTGGCAAAGGAAATAGACTTCCAGGAAGTCCAGGAAGTTCAGAGAGTCCCAAGGAAGGTGGACCCAAGGAGGAACATACCAAGGCACATCATCATTACATTACCCAAGATTAAAATGAAGGAGAGAACCCTAGAAGCAGCGAAAGATAAGGGCACAGTCACCTACAAAGGAGTTTCCATCAGACTGTCAGCTGATTTCTCAAAAGAGACCTTACAGGCAAGAAGGGGCTGGAAAGAAGTATTCCAAGTCATGAAAGTCAAGGACCTCCATCCAAGATTGCTCTATCCAGCAAAGCTGTCATTTAGAATGGAAGGGCAGATAAAGTGCTTCTCAGATAAGGTCAAGTTAAAGGAGTTCATCATCACCAAGTCCTTATTATAGGAAATGTTAAAGAGACTTATCTAAGGAAAAGAAGACAAAAAATAGGGCAGTTAAAAGACAGCAAACTCACAGGTATTAACCACCACACCTAAAACAAAAGCAAACTAAGCAAACAGCTAGACCAGGAGCAGGAACACAGAAATGGATATCACATGGAGGGTTTGCAACAGGGGAGTGGGAGGAGGAGAGAGGGGGGAAAGGTACAGAGAATAAGTAGTATAGATGGTGGGTAGAAAATAGACAGGGGGAGGGTAAGAATAGTGTGGGAAAAGTAGAAGCTAAAGAACTTATGACACATGGACATGAACTAAAGCGGGGAATGTGGGTGGGAGGGAGTGTGAAGGGTGGAGGGGAATGATGGGGGAGAAATGGGACAACTGTAATAGTATAATCAATAAAATATAATTAAAAGAAAAGAATAAAAACCATACTTACAGTACTGTATATATTTATTGGGAAAAAATCTGCATTTAAGTGGATCTGCACAGTTCAAACCTGTGTTGTTCAAGGGTGAACTGTATGCTATATTGACAGAGAAACTAAGCTTTCTTCATTCTATTTATGAACTAACACTGAAGAGCTTAGAAATAAGAAAACTAAAGATACATAAATTTTATTTGGAAGTGCATTTAAATAGAATGGAAGGAGCAATTCCCTTATGTTTAACAATTATGAACCGAAAGCAATATATTTGCATTGAAAGCTTATAAACTATAAATATGAAACAACCTGATAGAAATAAGGTTCTAACAACTTATAGCCTGTCAAGGGCAGACTGAGAGACTTTACAGCCACATTTAAGTCCTATATAATCAAAACAGGCACAGAAAAAGGTAAAATGGTAAGCAACCTTCATCACCGCAGTGAGTTACAGCTCTCTAGCTTGTACTGTCCACACAGTAACTCAGCCATTATGAAAAAGGCTTCTAGCGTCACTTTATCAGAAGCCAAACACACTGACCACTGATTGTTAATGAAGTTGGGCAGACTGTCTCGAGTTTCATTTGGGCAGGAAATTAACATATACAGTCACGCCTCAGTACTCGTTGGCTTCAGAACTCATCAAACCCTGTGCTCGATGCATTTTGACGAGAAAAAAATGTTTCACCACTTGTCGCTTGCTCGCCATGCGGCACCCCCTCTCACGACGCGTCTGTCTCACAGCAGTCTGGCTGGCACTGGCTGGCGGCACTCATTGAGAGTCCCGGAACAAAGTAACGGTGAGTACCGAGGCACCACCGTCCTTCATACCTCGGAAGGTCAGCCCTCCCAGTAATATGTTAGGGAAGAGAAATGGAGAATAGTCTTTGACATTTTGCCCCCTCAGCCTCACCAGAGCAGGCATCCTCTAAATCGCTCTTGTACTGCATCTAATAAGTTTTCCTAAGACAGCTGACCCCTGTAATTGAAGGGGGGAAAAGGCTATGAAAATATTCTAAATTAAAATAAGAGTTAGGTAACATTTATACCTCTTTCTAAAATCTTGGTAGCTGCTCGCTGTCCTAATCTAAAATAATATGAAAGTAAACATTACGTTATGGCTCCCCCTTCTGGTGTATGACTGAAACACTACCACACAATTAATTTTAGCATGGCGGTTTCCCTGTAGGATTTGAACATATATACTGCAACAAGAATACTGTTTAGTGGTTACAACACTAAAGTGTGTGAGAGAAGGGACAAGCGGGGAGGCTGGGAAGAATATTACCTCCTCTACAGGGCACACGGATATGTGGCCGCCTGTCGGAGGTGGTCAGTCTCTGACACCAAACTTCGCCCATGTAATCAGCATTTTAGTGAGTGTCTGCTCCAGGCCAGGTACGATGCTGAAGCCGGATTTAAAGCTGGCTGAGTTGGACCTCGCCCTGATGGAGCTCACGGTTAACAATCACACCAAGGGCGAGATGTGCCCAGAACATTACGGGATCGCAGGCGGAGGAACCCGAATCAGACCTCTAGGGAGTGGTAACTGAGGAGAGCTGTGAAGAGGCCGACTTAATGGGATAAATGTGGGAGGGGGGATTTCAGGCAAAAGGGACAGTGTAAAAGCACAGGGCTGAGACAACCAGGACACGTCTGAGGGGAAAATGACACTCAGTGGGACTCCAGGGAAGCATCTGGGTGGAACAGTATCAGAAAGAGTATATCACAAAAGGTCAAGTATGCGAAGGGAAGGGGTTTAAACTTTTTCCCAAAAGCCACAGGGAGCCAATGAATGATTTTAAGCAACCAGGTGTCGAAGTCTGATCTATGTTTTAGAAACACTTTTCTATGATTTTCCTTTAAGTCACCAATACTTCTGAAGTCACTGAATCAGTGTCTATTATGCATTACACATACGTCCTTAACAGGCAGGATAATTCAATAAGTCACTCGAAAACGAAACTAAACAAAGCTACACATGACTTTTAAAGGCAAAAGAAAAAGCTGCAGAAGCCATTCGTAATCACCTTTTAAACTCATCATGGTAGAATTCCGACTTGCAAGTCACCATCTCACTGCCCTGGACGTCCTCGCGGCCTCGGACTCCCCCAAACACGTACAGTTCCATGGCCACTCCACAGGCCACCGCTCCGAATCTGAAAGGATGCACAGAGCCCATGAGGCATTTGGTGCGTAACCTGTCACCTGGGTCCCGGATTCCTCTTCTGCTGGTTTCAACTTTGCAACATTCAGTGTTTGGTGAATACGTGGATTTTCCTCTTTCAGGAAATGGATTATTCATTTAGTTTTATATAAACTAAATCCCAAGTGAAATAAAAGGCTTGAAAGAAAAGAAGAGCAAGGGCCAAGTGTTCAGGGGATCAGTAAAGCCCAAGTGCACATTCTCTCACCTTTTCTCTTTCAGCGGACAGATGGCGGTCCACTGCTGGGTCCGAGGGTCGTAACATTCCACAGACTCAAAAAGTTTTCCATACGACCCGCCACCCATGGCATAGATTTTCTTTTTCATAGCTGCATAGCAGCCAATCTGAAAGAAGAAAGCAACAGTGAGGGAAGCAACATTTATTATTAAAGTGAGATTAATATTCACTTATCTAAGAGCATTACAAAATATTTGGAAAAGGATTTGATTTCTAATAGTAAACTATGGTGCTTCCCAATATTACAACACAGGATTTTAAAAATGAGAAGAGCAAGGTAATACACATATTGTTAATCCTCAGAAAAGAATTAAGTCCATCTAATATTATTTCACTAAGTATGATAAGTAAATAGCCCTCATTTTTTAAAGGAACTTTCCAGTCTCTATCATTTTACCACTATTTGCAGATTCTAAGATTTAGATTCCATGGGGCAAGATGTCACTCAATTCTTGCCCAAACGACTTAGTTAAAGGGAACAAGCAGTGAGAGAACGTTTTATGAGTGCGTCCCAGCACCTGAAGGCGTATGTATGCATGGCGCTGGACAAAGCTTGGCTTGATGACAAACTCCCTGCCTGCATAGGGCATATAAACAAAGGCAGATGCCCTATAGAGTGGATGTGACCATTGGTTTTTTTACTCTACCCAGTAAGCAGTGGCAGTTCTTTACCTGTAAATTAATGTTTGTCCCCATCCTGCATGACGACTAAGAAAACAGGTTTAGGAGAGGTTGTTGCTTCCCAGGTGACTGCACTCACAAAACGTTTATCAAGCACAGGCCTCGGACGGAGCAGGGCAGCACAGCACGTACCCCAGGGTAAACATGCACGCACCCCGTTTCCTACCTTGGTGAATGGCTGATGAGAACAACTGCAAGCTACCGAGAGGCAGAATTCTACAACGTTACTCCTTTTAACACTACACGCTGTATTAAAAGGCATATGTAGATAATGAAGGAACATTTATTTTAAAATCCAGTTTGTAATCATAAGATACAGCTCTCACCTTTCTAACCATGGTCAAATCAGGTTGCTTTGTCCAGGTTTTAGAATAAATATCATAACACTCCATGGAAATTAGCTCTTTGTCACCATCCTCTCCTCCTAAAATGTACAGCATTCCATCTATCTCCACAATTCCAAAGTTATGTCTTCCCTGAAAAGATATTGACTATCATATCAAAAGCTGATAGTTACGCATTTAATAAAAATTATAGATATCATTATATGCCAGAGTTGCCATGCTCAAAACCCTCTCTATTAAATATTTCTGCTTTCCCTAGCAGTTCAGTTATCTATCACAAAAGACAGAAACTCAAACCTAGGAATTTCTCAAAACAAGGGAATTACCTGCATGGTAAATTCATGGTCAGAATCAGTACTTTTTACCCACAATAGCGCAACACAAGAAAAGAACTATTAATTTTTGGTTCCATAAGGTTATCTGTGTTTGGTCTACAACCGTTTCCAAGTTGATGCGTGAAAGACAAGAGCCACAGCAACGGGACAGACAGTCCCGCTGGCAGCGGGAGAACAGGTTCTGCCAAGGCTATGGGCAACCACCGAAGCCTGAGGCATTCCACGTTCGTCAGCATTTCCTCAGGGGCCCCTAGGTGCCCAGCACTATTCTGGCACCGAAGACAGAGTTCTGAATGCAGGTGATATCCCCTACTGTCAAAAGAGTTTGTGTAAACAGTTTAAAACTTCCCACTACGTGAGAAGGTGCTGCATGGTATGAAGGGAAAGAAAGGAGGGTAGGGGAGACAGGAGAGCTGCCGAGCTGGAGGGAAGGCTGCCCCGACAAGGTGCTACCTGGGCAAACACTGAGGGAAACAAGGAGCATGCCACATGGGTATCTGGCAAAGGTCCTGAAGCAGGAGCATGTGGAGAAGGTCTGAGAGACCATGAGGTCAGACTGAGTGACGGGAAGGCCCCGAGAAAAGAGCTGGGAGGCCGAGCACTAGCATCTCAGGCAGAATAGCCTGGCAGGGCTGCTATGCTATTTTCTTATACTTGAATGGAAAACAATCAATCAAAAGTGTCAAAGGGAAAAAAGAAATGTGCCAAACAAATGAAAAAGTAATGTTTTACCTCGTTCATTGGTGGCAATGCAGTCCATGAATTTGCATCTGGGTCGTACTTTTCTCCAGAGCTCAGGGTCTGCTTATTTTCATCTTGACCCCCAAATACAAACAAAAATCCTTCTGCAAAAATCAAAGGAGACACACAAGAAAGTTGAAACTTAAGTCCTCAATATCTGTCTCCTGTCAAATATAAATGTCACAGTGGTAGAGCCAGCATGTGGAGAAACCTTCTCTGATAACAATGGATTCGAGATCTTTATCAGATTTAATTTCTTCCCTGGTGAGAAAGCCAAGTCTGTGCGTCACCGTGACCATTTTACTTCTTCAGTGTTTTAGTGGAGTCCCACCACCTTACAACGTAAAAGGAAGACCGACACCACCCACTCAAGTCTCCAAACAGCGCTGGGTAATCGGAGTTCATCTGTTCTGGGAAACTGCTCAGCCTTTCTTTTAATGGCTTTGAGGGGATATAAAGGACAGAAATCTGAACCCCAGGCCCATACAAAATATGTCTTCTGGCAGAAAAGCCTCTGCAAAGTTCTAACCAGCAGAAGCAAACAACAGAAAGTAGTCTTGCAAAGATTTCAAATATTGGAATAATAAAAAGACTTATATAACAATGTTTTCTACATTTAAGAAATAAAAGGCAAATTTGAAGATAGCCCTTGGAAACAAGGGGCTATAGAAGTGACTTGAAGATTTGAAAAAGATTTAAAGAGAACTTCTAGAAATAAAAAAAAAAAAGAAAAGAAAAGAACAGTCCTGGCTGGTGTAGCTCAGTGGATTGAGGGTGGGACTGTGAACCAAAGGGTTGTTGGTTCGATTGCCAGTCAGGGCACATGCCTGGGTTGCAGGCCAGGTCCCCAGTTGCGGGGGCGGGGGGGGGAGCAGGGGGGCGCACAAGAGGCAACCACACATTGATATTTCTCTCCCTCACTTTCTCCTCCCCATCTTCTCTCTCTAAAAAGAAATAAAATCTTTTAAAATAAATAAAATAAATTTAAAAACCCATAAAATTAAAGATCCAATGGATGGACTTAATGGCAGATCCATCGCAGTTAAAGAGAGAATTCATCAAATGGAAGCCAAATCAAAAGAAATCATAATGAAGCCAATATGGTGTGGCAAAAAGATAGAAAAGAAAGAGAAGGTGGGAGGCAGGCAGAGAATGGAGTAACAACATCTAGCCATACTTAATGTGACATCCAAAAGCAAAGAAAGAAAGGAGAACAGATCAGGGGCAATATTTTGAAGACATAATAAGAATTTTCCAGATTTGATAAAAGGTCATGCCACAGAGTCAAGATGCCCACAATCCCTGAATATGGTAAAATTTCAAATAAACTGTGCACCTAAGCGCACTGTAGTGAAGTAGCAGAAAACAAAGACAAAACAATCTTAAATACCGTCCTGAGAAAAGGCAGATGTTTAGACTGACAACTGACTTAACAATAAAAACCCAAAGTCAGTGGAAGATATCTTCAATGTGCTGAAAAATGATAAATACCAACCTAAACTTCTATACCCAGCAAAAATATCCTTTAAAAATGAAGGCAAAGTAATGACATTTTCAGGCAAATAAATCTGAAGAGTTTGCTACAAGAGAACCACATTAATGGAAATTCAAAGGGATGAACTCCAGAATGAAGGAAAAATGATCCTGTATGAAGGTCTGAGGAGCAAGGAAGGAAAAACAAAGCGGTGAACACGTGGGTAACGCTAAACACTATCTACCTATAGATACTTATATAAAGCATAGAATAATGAAACACGTACATATGTAAACATTATATTTATACACAATCATGTATTTTAACTTTGTTAGACTTGAAAATATGAAAAACACGGTATAAAAGTACTGATAAACTTCAGGCTTTGATTACAGGCTATAGTTTCTAAGAAAACCTTCAGAGGAATATACACAAAGACTATAACTTCTAAACTGGTGTAAATGGAAAGACTGAAGGGAAAAAACATCAATCAATTTAAAAAATGCAAGAAAAGAAGAGATGCAGAATAGGCTGGGCAAACAGGAATTAACCATTTCACAACTTCAGTGCACACAACTGGACGCAATTCCTTTCCTCCTGATTTAGTTTCTGAAATGTCAACCCCTGTGGGAAATCCCTGAAAATTAGTGATATAGGAACTTTTGTGGTACATGTGCATGTGAGGAAATTCTGAATATGTGTACATGTTAGGGGAAGAAAACTTAAGGAAGCAAAAGCTGAAATAGTGGAACAGGGGTCTATTAGAAAAGGCTGAGTCATTCTGCACAACCCTGAAATTACACTTTACTTGATCTTGTGTTTCAGTAAAATTTACCACAAAACGGTACCTGCTGAGGGCACTCCGTGGTTAATTCTTGGCATGCTTAAAGGGGCCAGTTCAATCCAAAGCTGCCCACTGGGGTCGTAAAGAGGGGTCATGATTTCCCGAAATCAGCCCCACACCCTACTGGCTACACCACTCCATCCAGTTGTTTATTATTAACTACAACTTTAATTATCCTGGCACCTGGAAGATGATTCCATTTCTATACTATAGCATAGATTTACCCATTTAAAAAAAAATAATTAAAGATTTTATTTCTTCATTTTTAGAGAGAGGGAAAGGGAGGGAGAAAGAGAGGGAGAAAAATACCATTGTGTGGCACCTCTTGCACCCTCTCCACCGGGGACCTGGCCTGCAACCCAGGCGTGTGCCCTGACTGGGAATCGAACCAGTGACCCTTTGGTTTGCAGGCCCGTGCTCAATCCACTGAGCCATACCAGCCAGGGCAGATTTTGCCATTTCTACAACATGGTGTGATGTGGTATAGCTTTAAATTTTTTTATTATTGAAGTTATTGGAGTGACATTGGTTGACAAAATTATATAGGTTTCAGGTATCGAGTTCTGTAACACATCATCTGTACATTGTACTGCATGTTCACCACCCCCCGTCCAGTCTCCTTCCATCACCATTTATCCCCCTACACCGTCTTCCATCTCCCCACCCCCTTTCCCCTCTGGTAATCACCATTCTGTTATCTGTGTCTATGAGTCTGTGTTTGTGGGCTTTTTGTCTGTTTGCTTGCTTAATCCCTGCACCTTTTAATGTTAGTGGGAATGCAGGACTGTAAAATAGGGATTCCAGTACGACTGCTGCCAATAATTAGAATTCAGTAAAATGGGGCTTGTGGGGTGAACCCAAAAGGCAGATCCAAGGGTAAGAGAAAGGCAGCCAACAGCAGTCAGGGAGTGAGGACGATCTTTTCTATCATCTCCTTGAATAAGAACATGGAGCTATTTTCAAATTTGTAAAGGTCAACTAAAACATACTTTCTGTAGTAAAATAACTTTAAGCCATTGCTAAAGTTATTTTTTATAACTTTAGAATATACTTATAACTTATAACTTTAGTAGTACTTTCTAAATTCTCATTTGAAATGCCTGCTTTTACATCACACTTTTATTTTAGACAGTTACATACCGTAATTTTCAATTGAGTTTCAAAGATGATGGGACCATCGTGACTCAGAGAAATTCTGTGTTCCAGGTATGGTCACACAGCTCATTGGTGGTCAGGGTCACTGAATTCTGCTCTTCTATCATCTAGTCATCAAGTAAAATGCTCCTCTACTAACGTCTGAAAAATGGCTATGTATTATGATTTGGGGACAATAAGGATGGACAGAAAACACTCTTCTTACCACAGTCTTGAAAGCTAGAGCTAAAATGAAAATGTCATCATAGAGAGATAATAAGATTATCTCTTTAAAAGGCTGTCGTTCTGCACAACCCTGAAATTACTACTTTACTTGATCTTGTGTTTCAGTAAAATTTACCACAAAACGGTACCTGCTGAGAGCACTCCGTGGTTAATTCTTGGCATGCTTAAAGGGGCCAGTTCAATCCAAAGCTGCCTATTGGGGTCATAAAGAGGGCACATACATCGCATTGCTGCTGTTGGTTTCCGTGAACTAAAACGATAAATAGGTTAGCAATTAATGTGCTTTATGTAGCTCTGCTATAACAAGTATGACAAGTTCTACCACTCTAAAAAATGTCCAAACCATTAAAAAAGTCTGCTGCTATTATTCTTTAAGTACTAAAAAATATGAATTCTTGTTTACATAGAAATCTCTCTTTCCTTATTCCACTTCAAGCACACACCCACGCTTACACTCTTTCTTCTCCACCAACGGTCACGATGCATTCCGAGTAGCCCCGGGGTTTGAAATTGGCCAGCATCGCCTCTCCTTGCTGCGGCTGGCTCAGCGGTATGTTGCTGCACTCCTTGACAATTTCTCGTACTAACGGTTCATTCAGCATCTGCTCCCGTAAGTAGCTGGAGTCTAACCCTGAAACCCACAGTGCTGACATAACATCCTTCATGTGGACCTGCAGAAGAGGGTAGAAAGGAGGGGTGGGGGCAATGGAGAATGCAACACACAGCTTTTAGAATACACATTTTCCAACTCATGGAAAACTAAAATTGTTAATAGCTTATCAAGAGGCAAGTAACAAGTGCCAGTACTGCTTAAATATGCTTACTGGCCACCTTCCTTTCTACTTCCCATAGCCTTGAGCTTAAAAAAAGTTTAATTTAAAAATCACTTCAAGTTTATATTTGATGTGTCACTGCAAAGTTTCAAGCAGTTTTCTTTACACTCTACAGCAGGGGTGTCAAACTCATTTTCATCCGGGACCACATCAGCCTTGCGGTTGCCTTCAAAGGGCCGAAATAATTTTAGGACTATATAAATGTAACTACTCCTTAACTGTTAAGGAGCTGAAATTACATTCGGCCCTTTGAAGGAAGCCACGAGGCTGATGCAGCCCCCAGTGAGAATGAGTTTGACACCCCCGCTCTACAGAGTTCCCACAGCAATAGGAAAACTTATAAGAACTCTGCTATAATTTGCTTTATCTTACATACTGAATGTGCTGTGAATTAAATCACATTTATAGAAATATTCTATACAGTAATAGTTTGATACTATATGGTAAACTAGATAATGTAAATGTACCAACATTAATATTATATGAAAAATATAGAGAAGCCAAAGTTCAAAAAAATTCCTGAGTACTAGATAATCATTTCTTAAGTAATTATTGTTAAAAATAACCATAAAACACATAAATATAAATTATATATTTTTTATGCTCCATCATTAAATTTAAACCAACTGACTATAGCATTCTATATATATAAGGTGAAACTCTTTAATGATTAGTTTTTCTTGGTTTTAAAATACCGCATTTTTCAGACTATAAGTCGCACCCCCCGCCCCCATTTGGGAGGAATAATGGTCGTTAATGCTGCTGTTGAGTTCTGTTCACATTTACTTGGTGAAATATTATGTTATTTATGTTATTAAATATTTTACCACATTTTATGCTTCAAAGCTTTTTTCCCTATTTTTCTCCTCTAAAACCTATGTGCATCTTACGGTCCAAAAAATACAGTAGTCATTTTAAAATATACTTTTCTATACCCTGAGTATTAAAAGGCAATACTCTTTACAGTGACATGTTGAGATTAACCAAAGGATGAAAAACTGTCCCATTTCCCCAGCAGGCAGCTGACCTTAGCATCCTCATCACTTTAACGCAAGAACAGGGTCGGGGAGAAGCTACAGATGGTGGACTCAGGGAAGGGCAGCAAGCTGGAAACTGTTCTATCTCCTTTCCTAACTTACCCACCTAATATGGAAAATAGAACATTAACTGTATAACCACACTGAGACAACAAGCATAGTTGCTGCGGAATTTTAAAAATTACAAGATAATCATTAAAACATAAGTCAGCAGTTATCAAGAACAATTAACAAGGCAATTGTACATTTCGAAGACTACTCTGAAACCGAATATATCTTTCATTTTGAATACAGTGACTGAAGCTAGTATCTGATTTGTAAGTTATCAGACTTAAAGCCCCATGATTTTGCTCTCTCCCCAGTGTATCACCAATTTGGATCTAAAGCCTGATACTCTCTAAGACCCTTCCTTCCCAGGCTGTCACTGCCAGAACCTTCCTATTTGGACTTGCATTGTTATAAAAACTCCCGAGTGCTCCCCAGTTTTCTCCCAAGCCGTGACATCACTCCAGGGAGAGTCCGCATCCCAAGCCCTCACCTGCTGCCTCCCTCAGAGCTGCCGTAAGCGTTAGCCCAAGGATGTAGGAGGGATGGATGACGAGCGAGAATAGGGACACTACATTTCTATGATATCCAGCTTAAGCTCGAAATGCATTTTCCCACGAAAAACAACAAACAAAGGATATTATATTCCTTATGAGTATTCATATTTTCATTACTATATTGAATTACGTGAATTTTTGTAGACTGGTTTGAAATACCAACTACTTTAGTGATCCTATGGAAAGATGTTTCACAGATATCTTTTATTTATTTATTTTAAGATTTTATTCACTTATTTTTAGAGAGAAGGGAAGGGAGGGAGAAAGAGGGAGAGAAATATCAAAGTGTGAGAGAAACATCGATTTGTTGATTCTCACACACACCCCAACCAGTGACTGGCCTGCAACTCAGGCACACGCCCTGACAGGGAATCGAACTGGGGACCTTTCACCTTGTGGGATGACGCCCAACCAACTGAACCACATTGTCAGGGCTACAGATATCTTTTCCATCATAACTCTGCAAGTGTTTCATGTTGAAGGAGAAGACAGTGATCATTTGGATTAAAAATGGCTAAATCAAGTGAAAAGGCAAAGACAGACCATGTTATAAACTATAGGTACCTTTCTTATTTCTGTATCATGTGCTATCCATCGAATTACTGCCTCAAATACGTATCTTTCATTGCCAACGTTTAACTTCTCAAGAGAAATCACTTCTTTAAGCTTCTGAGGACTCAGTTCTAGGAATTCTTCCGTGTTGCTCACATCACGGAAGTGCGTCTCCAGGTACTCTGTCGCCAGGTAGTGAACGTGGTGCAGGCAATAATGAAGTGCAAAGTCACGGATCCCGATGCAGTTCTCAGCAGCGATGCAGCCTTCCAAAAACTCGCAGCACAGAGTTTTAAGATCCGTCAGCAGGAGCAGGTCCGCTGCCTGAACAACATCTTGAATGGTATCTTCGTTTAGCCGGATCTGTAAGAATATCATACATATTTTATACTTGAATGTGTATATTTAAAACCCAAACCAGGAATCTGTTTGGCTGAACCACAGGAAAGTTCCATTTTCATAGGTCAAAGATGATCACAGAATGGTAATTTCATGTGCTTTCACATAGTGCTTTTTTCCAAGAAGAATTTGAGGGCCCCAAGGATCCTCTGAACAAGAAAAGCAACATGTGGCTGGTTAACTTTTCCTACCGCGTCCCTTGATTTACCAACGTTAACTACCAATAACTCTTCCAGGTGAACTGTCCAGCTTAATTTAGAGAAAAACCTTAAATGATTGAAATGCTCAGGAAATTGAAAGTTCTGTATTCTATGGTAAACTGAAGGTGATTTCTTTAAATACTAGCACCAGAACTGTGGAAAATCTTACCTCCACTATATTAAATTCACTCCTTTGCCAAACGGAACGCAAGCCCCTTGAAGAAAGGGGACCGACAGCCTCCGAAACTTCACCTGACCACCAAACACCATAAGCGGCTGGCGCGACAGACACAGTTTGGTTCCAGAGCTACTTCCTGGAAGGACTCCCTAATATAAGGTTTAAAAAAATCATTTTGAACATTTACTTTTCCTTAATTTTCTTCAGTTTTCTGACTGATTCTTCTTCCCCCACCCACTTGACAGTTGTTCTCCCCAACAGGGAGGGGTGTAAAGAAACAGGCCTCTGAAACACCGCCAGGCCCACCGGCAGCCTGGACTCTGCCGGGAACGGTCTCGTCCTCCACCTGGGAATGTGACGGAGGGGTTTCAGAGTGCAGCGAGGAACAATCTGCTACATTTACACACCGTGTACAGAGATACAGTCACCTTGGAAAATGAGCAACAAAAGTAGGAGGTGTATGAAGTAAACTACCAGTATGCAGAAATTTCCCTTTTACGTATCATATGAAATTTAGCCACAAGACAGTGGAGAGCTGTAGACTATCCAAATGCAGGCATGCAAGCAAAAACAAAAACAAAAACAAAACAAACACACACTAAATTCCATCTCAATAAAACTAAACCACCAATACAGGAGTTTGTTATAACTTATCCTGCAACTATGATTTTAAAACCACAATTAATTTAAATTAGGAACAAAATCTATAAATAAGGTTTCAAGTTTCAAATCTAAGCCTTAACACGAATAAGTTGTTGTTGGCTTATAACTTGTGATAACTGCTGCGGAGTAGATTTTAGAAGAGGTTAGGTAAGTGGTTGGTCCTAAGCCTGGTTTTGTGGTGCTATGCAGTATCTCTAGTATTTACAGGGTACTCCAAAATTAATTTAAATTCATTTATTTTTTAACAACCATACAACACTAACCTTACATCCATACACCCACCACCTAGTGTTTAGAAAAAAGGAGAAAACATCATGAAACTTAACCAAAAACTTCAAAAAGGACAACAATCACCAAGTTTGACTCTAGACAGACCAAATATATTTGGAGAAAGTAAGCAGCACACTCAGAATACTTAGAAACATGTAGGAGACACAGCCTTCACAAAAAGGAAAAGTAATGTAAGATGAAGCAGGAATAAAGAAGAGAGTAAGAAACAAGATCTCAAAAAGAGTAAAGATAAAACATATTCTCACTAACTTCTTCGCGTTTCACATCCTGGCTCACACATAAGATTTTTCTTGTGAGTCCTCATGTTATTAATAGCAGGTGGGGGCGGGGTGGAAGAGACAAAGAATAAGAATGAAGTCTGATCACTTATCACTTTCCTCCCCAGGTTTCATTAAGTCCCCAGAAACAGAGTGGGTAGAGGGAATAAAGGGAAATCAGAAAGTATGGGGGATGGTACCCGGGTGCTGGTCCTGCTGAGTGACAGAACCAGGCATCATAGCTACAATGCAGGGCCTGTCATTTGTATGAGTCTAGAACTCTTTATTTCTGCAAAAGAATCCCCCCTGCCCAAGGAAGCTCCCATCTCCATGCTATGGAGACAGAATGAGTTCCTGAACAGAATGGGTAAAAAGTAAAATTGGAATTAAGATTAAAAAAAAAAAAAAAAAAAAAAAACCCAGCAGTGAACAGGGCATCTTACGTTCTTTGTAAGTCATGCTGGAAGATGGAGCTCAGAATGGTAAAATCAAAAACTGGGACTGGGTAAGATCTTACTTGGTCTGCCTTTCTGTTAAGGGCAAAGCCCTGGAGGAACACACTTGGGTGCCATTAGCAGTAGGAGACACTAGTCAAGCACATGGTGACAGATGATGAAGATGAAGTGTTGTTATGTGGCCATAGAATGGATGAAAGGAGACCCTCACCCTGAGCTTGAGAAGCCTTTACTTAGTCTTCCTTCCTTGTGTCTCATCATACCTGCCCACTGAAGATGTAATCCAGGATCTCTCTCATAACCATTACCGATATCCCTTCAAGTTCAATCTTATAGGTTGATCCATCATCTTTTGGAGGATTATAGTTTAACTTTGTCCTAAGAAAGGGAAAAAAAATGTAAAATTTCTATGAAAGAACAAATAGGTGTAAGTATTTATGCACTAAATATTCTATAAAGTATATGATAATTTTAAGTATATGAATCCCACCTAGAAAATTCAGTTTGTTAACAATAATGTATTTTTTTTTATAACTTTCAACTCCTAAACATTTGTTACAGGTCTCAGGATGCTAATTCTTAAACAGACAGACAGACAACCAAAGAACTAAGATCCGTGTGAACAAGGATCTCTACTTCACCTTGGGAACCCTAGGTCTTTCAGCTTATTTTTTCATGAATTTAATTATCCAAGTATTTTTAATAATATAACAAGGACCCCTCAAATCTACCAACCAAAACAAAAGCTATGACCCTGACAATAACCTGCTTCTAACCAACAGTGCTCCTCACCAATCCATTCCTCTGCTTCTGCATCTAAAGTGACTATTCCCCTAAATTCTACATACAGTTTTCCTTACTTTTTAATTATTGTATCCATGAAATACATATAATACAATATTACTATATCTATTCAAAATGCAATATATACAAATTTATTATTGTAGTCATGAAACATGTAATATAAAACATCCACGAAATATATATAATAGATAAGTGAATAAATTCATATATATAATTTTAAGTTTAGCTTTATAAAAGAGTTCATGCTGTCTCTAATCTCTCGGGGCTTTCTTTTTATTTACTATTATATTGCTAAGAGTCATTTACATTGCTGCACATCACACTAGTTCTTTGTTCTTTCTGCTGTATAATATTCCACTTCCTGCCGATGGGCCTTTGGGCCATTTCTAGGTTTTGGTACTGTGAACAGCATTGCTATGACTATTCTCAGACATGTCTCCTTCTGCATTAGGCAAAAGAAATTTCCCTTGGTTGTACTCCTGGGGGTAGAATTATGTTAAATTATTCTCCAAAGTATGAGATGATACTAAGTTACTCTCCAAAGCAGTCAGAGCCGTTTACAGCTTCATCTGGTTTACGTGTAAGAGAATCTGCGGGTCCACAAACTCTCCGACATTTGAGTCTGTCACACTTCCCAAGTTCTGACAATCCAGTGAGTGAAACAGGGTCTCTCATCGCGTTGCGATCTGTATTTCCCTCACGATCCAGGTGCTGAACATCTCTTCACGTGTTTGTGGTCACAAGTGTTTCCTTCTTCGTGACATACATATCCAGTTCAAGTTTCTTCTTCAGATTTTTATTGAGTTCACTGTCTTCTTCCTCATATTGAGGTGGAGAAGTTATTTATTATATTTTTGAAATTAATCCTTTGGCAGACTTGATACTTTTCTTAAGGTGATGAACGATTTGAAGAATAATTTTCATGGTCAATGCTTTTTGTGTCTTGTTTAAAAACTGGTACTTTACCCAAAGTCTAAAAAATACTCCTAATTTAGCAGAGGAAGCTAAGACACAGCCTAAATTGCACTTAAGACCCCTCCCTGCCCAAAAGGATCAGAATTGGTTGTACGGAGAAACTGTGGAACGAGGAGTAAAAGATAAGTTAAAAACAGAAGAATGGATTGACAAAGTCTTAAGAAACAGTTAATTCCCAGGTCCCTCTTCCACATATGTACACAACTATCCTATGCTCTCTCCTGCTACAGAGGGAGATAAGTGATTTAAATTCTGAAGTGTAAACCTGGTTTTACATTTGAGGGTGGGTGTACTGTATCAAAAACTGAGTTAATAGAGTGTTTACATACTAAATGCTGAGACTATTAGTCTTTTTTCTCAATTCTGCTCCTGAAACGCTGAAAGCCAGACCTACACCCTCCATGCAAAAAAAACTGTAAGACTCTTTTGTAGGATTTGCTCAGCCCAAAAGGAAAGACCTAAAAATATGGGCAAAGATCTGCCCGAAGAAAATGACCCAGCTTGATCCTGCAACGGTAAAGCCCAGAGTCAGTAAGCCTAACTTCCAGCACTTCTGAAACTTCTTCATGCCACAGAAACCAACACCAACAGAAAAAAAGAAAGCTTGCAGGAAGCAAAGATTATGCAAAATTAAAAGTCAAGGAAAAAAGAAATCCTCTCATTACTATTCACAGAGAGAAGAGAAGAGGGTCTGTGCTGCTCACGAAATAGGAATTGGTTGCAGTAAAAAAGGGACATCCAGGGCTAACAAAATTTTAAGGACTGTGAAAAGTTTAATGTTAAAATAAAAAGCTGTATAAACTTCTCGGAAAAGCAACAAGACAAAGGCAGCAAACAGGAAAACAGGTTAAGAATATGAAAGGATTAGTCCAGAAGGCTGACTGCCTGAAAAACCAGGGACGCCCATGCAAAAAAGAGAATATTCTCAAACAAGTGCTCAAAGCAATGGACGAAACAGCCCCCTTCCAAGGTGTATCATCATCACAACCTCTGAATACCGGGGAAAAAAAAATTCTTACAAGCTTCCTGAAAGAAAAACAGGTTACACAGAAAAGAACAGGAATCAGAATGGCTTCACAATTCTAAAGGAAAGTTAAATAACAACAGGGAAATCAAAATTTTTGATTAACAACGGGGAAAGGAAAATATTTCCAACCAAATTTTAATTATCAGCCAAACTACCAATCAGATGTCAGCAGAGAATAGAAATTTTCAGCTATACATGGTCTCAAAGCAATTTATCCCCCATGTAACCTTTCTAAGAACAGTGTTGGAAAATGTGCCCCAACAAGCAACACGGTGCCTCAAGAAAGGACGATCCTGGGCACTAAACAGGGAATCATGAAGGACAGTGTTAGGATAATAGCTATGTATCAGCTGGAGGAAGCCAGTCAAAGACCTTTAAAGACCTTGGAGATGGAAGTGATGTCATATTTAATGATTTGAAGCTATAAACAGGATATTCAGACAACTTTGTCTCCTCCCTATATTTCATATCTGCTATTCCTGCCTCTATATTGAACTAACAGTTTCACTCAAAGGGTATTTCATTTCTTCTTGCTGCACCCTAGCTTTATCTATACGCCTGACACTTTTACTAAAAGTGAAAAAAAATGTCAATCCTCAATCGAGAGAGAATAACAACATAAGTAGTACGAATAATACCTAAAACATTAGTATCTGGCTCTGAGATGCATCATGTAGTACTGTGGCAGCACACGTGTCTTCTAGTAATGCTTCACTTAGGATGTCACGACTATTTGTATTTTTCAGTCACTATGCTGGTGATGAGAAATCGGTATGTTGATAAACGTACGGATTCTCAGATCCAACTTCACCCTTTTTGGATGCTCTGAGAAAACGGATCCGAGCCTTTTAGAAGAATTATCCTTTGTCAACTGGCAGAATGTTAAGGTTTTCAGTAGAGCGCGCTGGAAAGACACGGCAGGAGGACAGAGTTCTGCTTCCCGCTTCTGTTACAGCAGCTTGGTAGGCTCCTGCAGCGCACAGCTGCCAGCAGCACCCTTCAGTTTTTCCCAAATTCTCTTTCTTGGCAGTTTCGTAGTACAGCGTTTCTGCTGAGATGCCTCTCCATCAACAGCCTTCCCAGGCACCTTAAAGGGCCAATTCCAGAGGGCTGATTCGAAGTGTGGCTTCTCTGCCACACCGTGAGCCACAGCTGTGCTCTGCCCAATGAAGTTCAGATCTCAGCCCTGGGGGTGGTGGCTGCTTCTTATATCACCAATTTCCGTATTTTTTAGAGTTTTCTTCACTTGTTATTAGCCAATCCCTCACTACTCCAATCTCCTGTCATAATTAATAATTCTTTCAATTAAACTTTCTTTGTTCTAGTTACTGTGTGGTTTAAAGGCTCCAAAATGTGTTCAGAGACAGAGACCTCAACCCAGAATTAGTTGTTCTTATTTTAAAGTAATTCATGTTTAACAAGAGCTGTCTGCACCTGTGTGTGGGTTGTGGATGGTGGTGGGAGGAGGGTGACTGGGCTGGAAGGCAAAGTGGTTACAAGGAGACCATTCATTGTTGTCCCTTTTTATGTTTGAATCATGTGGCTACATTGGTTTGTGTTTTTTAAAGACAACTATACTGTCATTGTTTTTATAATAGAAAAGGATCCCTTTTACTTATTTTTTTTAGAGAGGGGGAAGGGAGGGAGAAAGAAAGGGAGAGAAACAGCAATGTGTGAGAGAAACACTGACTGGTTACCTCATGCACGCCCCCAACTGGGGACTTGGCCCACAACCCAGGCATGTGCCCTGACCAGGAATTGAACCAGTGACCTTTAGGTTCACTGCCCAACACTCAATCCATTGAGCCACACCAGCCAGGGCTGAAAAGGACCCCTTTTAAAGAGCACAACTTTCTCTGAGCAGGTGGCAGAGTACAAAACAAAGGCTAAGACGACAGAAAGAGAGACTCCTTTTAATCTGAGCACTGACCATTTCAGATTTCTATAAAACCTGATCCTTTTCAAAGCCCATGAAAATCATCGTATAAAATCTCTAAACATTTGAAGGTAAAATTACAAAACTTATCAGGATTATGGTTTAAATTCAGACCCTTACACCTGTTCTCTCAAACTTTCCCATTTTCCTACCCTGCTTTGGACCCCCACACCTATACCATCTGTGCACATCTGATCCTTACCCATCTTCTAAAGACTGTGGGGGGTTGGGGGAACTGACCCCCACCGCTGAAAACCTGCATACGACTTTTGAATCCCCCAAAGCTTAATGAGTAATAGTCTACTGTCGACAGGAAGCCTTACCAGTAAAAAAAAAAGTCAATTAACATACATTTGGTACGTCTTATGAATTATATATTTATTATATTCATGAGAAAAGAAAATGCTAAGCAAATCGCAAGGAAGCGAGAATATAGCATGGTGTGTCTCTATTTACGTGAACCCACGCGCAGCAGACCTGTGCAGTTCAAACACGCGCTGTTCAAGGGTCAGCTGCAATTCAAATGCCAGTTCCACTGAGGTTTTCCACGTTGCTCCATCTGGTCATAGGAGGCACCTCCGCCCTCACCTCCCTGCAGGTAAAAATCATTTCTCCTGCTATAAATTTCCCAGCACTTGATATTATGGGTTCCTCATTTTTTATCGTGGTGTATATGTAAATATCCCCTTTTCTACCTCCTTCACGGAGCTTTCAGCTCCTTGAGGCCAGAGTCCTCTTTATCACTGTAACCCTACAACCTCGCCTGGCAGTTTACAAAGAACAGATGCTCAATAATTATTTGTAAAACTCATTTCTGAATTGACAGCAATCTCGTAACATCTGAAGTGCTGTCACATGAGATGTTTTCTCTGCACGACCTCAGGTACAGTGAAGCAGAACTGGAATCAGTATGAAGAAGCGCTTTCTAACGATTTAATCTGCCCAACACCAAAAAGACTGAAGCACAGCTTCTCACACTGTAATGTTCACATGACTCATCCTGGGATCTTGTCAAATGCAGGTTCTGATTCAGGAGGTCGGTGGCTGGGGCCAGGGTGTCTGCATCTGTAACAAGCTCTCAGATGATGCAGAAGCTGCTGGTCTACGTATCACTCTGAGAAGCATGGGGTTAATCCATGCTTCTCCAATTATCCATGGTATGTTTTTGTGTTTCTAAGCCTTCCCAGATGAATACTTTGAAAGTTGCCAAGAGAGCAGATCTTAAAAGTTCTCATCACCAGAAAAAAAAAAAAAAGTAACTGAGTGTGGTGATGGGTGTTGACTCACTGTGATCATTTCACAGTTGATACAAACATCAAATCATTACGTTGTACATCTGAAACTAAAATAATGTTATACCTCAATTAAAACGACTTATTAGAAAAATGAAATTAAGAAGACAAAATACAGGCTTCAATTATTTTATTAGATTCAAAAGACATAAAATTACTCTGTCAAATCGATACAAGAGTTTCTGAACTCTTACTTTCAATGTGTGTATGTACATGATGGTGGACAAGTAACAATTCACAAACCACCCATCCGCAGATGACATCTTAGTAGGCTGGCCGACCATGTGTCAGTCAAGAATAGAGTGAAAGTTGGTCTTACTCAGATCTGTTGTGAAAGAGTCGTGGTTCACACCTATTGTTATTCACAGGTACTTCTTGCACTTAGTCACCTTCCCTTTCTCATTTAGTGACCTCATAAACTTGCACTGTCCTCCCTCTTTGGCTTCATTTTTTCCCAACCCCTCAACTAAATCTCTGCATCCCTTTTGTTTTTGTTCCATTCTGTCTTATATTTCTTTCCTTCAGTGAACACTCTAATTTTTACATGCTGGTTCTTCCCGTACCTACCAATTAACTACCCTCAGCACTACTCTAGCCCACCACCTTCTCCGCGTAGCTTTCCCCTTTTCATCTAGAATGTCCTCATCTTGCACATCGTCTCCACCTCCTTTGCCAGATATAACTGAGAATTCGATGGACTGGACTGAGTGAATGAATTTTTTAAAAAGCTAAGCTGAAGGATTAATAACTGATAGTTTTGTTTCTAAAGTTAGCCCATATATAACAGGAGGTACCAGTAAATCAATTGTTCTTTTCTATGTTTTCCATCTCTGTCTCAGGAAGCTGTAAGGTCATATGTAAATATCACAATATCTTTGTTTTTACTATTATGTGGTTGTCAATTTACAAGCTCTCTCCTAGAAAAAGCAGCAATCTCAAAATATCACTTTGAGAATTTCATAACACTCTCTGAAAAAACTAGAAATAATTGGGAGTGTGATAAAATTGGGCCTCGGGTATTTAGATATAAATACCCATGCCTATCATATTCTTCCCCAGTTTTCTGTTTCTAGGGCAAGATATTTCCCCTCTCTGCCAGTTTTCTCATTTGTAAAAAAGAAGAGGTTAAATAAGGCGATTTGGGAGCTCTCCTTCTCCTGTACATTTCTAGACTAACCTGCTGAAACAGGACACAGACTTACTGCAGGGACTCTGCTCTGGAGACACATCCTGTTGGGTCCTGGAGGGCAGAGTCCCTGACCTGTTGGGTCCAGCCAACTCCATGTTATCTAGGGTCTATGCCTTCTATGGATCATGTGGTATAAGTTTACTTTTCCTCCAATCACTTATCCTCTGGGCAAGTATTTTCTACTAGAGTTGAACAGAAGTGAAACAAAATCTTTTTTTCCTTGACAACACTAAAAAGAGGTGTTATAAGAAGAAAGTTGTAGGCTACTAGCTAATAAAGAAGCTGGTATTCAAAGTTTTACATCCATGAATGAGGTTGACAACTTTTAAACAAGTATAATAGAGCTAAAGTACTGTTGATTTTTTTGTATATATAGTCCTCTTATTACTGGCTTCTAATTGCTGAAAAAGTTCAATGTGTTTGAATGCCAAACAAACAACAAAGATAATTGGTTCTTCTCTTCCAAGAACCTTTTAGATATTACTGAATTGGATTCGATTTAACAGTGACAAAGAATAAGTCTAAGTGACTTTTCTTCCCCTCTGATGCAAAAGCTAGTCTCCAATGAAAGCAAGGAAACATAATCAAACAGAATGCAAGAGAATGTAATGTTCAAGAAGTCAAGATTTACAGAAATTCTGGGGTGATTCATGGTATTACTCATACAGTTTCAAATGATTCCTATCACCTTGGACTATGTGGCTTCAAAGAGTAGGCTCGTTAGGATGTGTGCAGAGGGGCTCGGGCTGGCCACCCCATTTGCCCACTCAGTCCAAACTAGCAATTTGATTTCATGTGGGGAGTCTGTTTTACAGATGCCCCTGCCCCTCTTGTCTTCGTGAGCAGGAAGAAAACCACATCAAAAGAGGCTCTTGAGGGCAGAGGATTGTTAGGGCAGTGACGCTACTGTGTATAGTATAATGGTGGCCACATGTCATTACACATTTATCCAAACCCACAAAACGTATATCCAAACCCACAACAAGTGTGAACCCTAAGGTAATCTATGAACCTTGGGTGAGGGGTGCACCAGTGCATATTCATCAGTTGCAACAAAGGTACTGCTCTGGTGGGAACACTGGTCGTGGGGGAGGCTATGCATAGAAGGGCAGGCATATATGGGAAATCTCTGTGTCTTCCTTTCCATTTTGCTGTGAACCTTAGACTGCTCTAAAAATAAAGTCTGTTTTTAAAAATGTATTTCTTAAATCTTTTTTTTAAAGATTTTATTTATTTTATCTTTAGAGGGGAAGGGAAGGAGAGAGGGAGAGAAATATCAATGTGTGGTTGCCTCTCGTGCATCCCCTGCTGGGAACTGGCCTGCAATCCAGACATGTGCCCCGACTAGGAATCGAACTGTGATCCCTTGGTTTGCAGGCCCGTGCCCAATCCACTGAGCTACACCAGCCAGGGCTAAAAAAAATGTATTTCTTTAAGTCCCCATTCATCTTAACAAAATATAAATTTGCAGGTAATATTCCTAACAGATGGCATCCCCTAAGGACAAGGCTTTTTATGGCCTGCTTTTCCACCTATCTCAAGGTTCCTGCCACCCAAGAAATCCATCTGCCTGAAAGAGTATTTACACGGACGTCTGAGACATGATCAGGAGTCCCAGAGGGAGGCCCAACCAAGTCCCTAGGCACGTGGTGGGACAAGAACCAGGTGTCACAGACTGACTTCCAGGTAAGCTTCCCTCCCACAGCACCCTGATCTACACAAGCTAACCAATCATTGAGGCATCCCTCCTACAGGGCCAACCAATGTCAGGGAAGCAGCGAGAAGATGAAACCACAAGAAAGCACAGGTATGATGCTCCGGGACCCATCTGCAACGGCTACCAGCCTAGTATTGGTACACTTAGACCAGGAAGTGGCCAAAAAAATAAAACTGGGCCGTGTCCCTCCTATTATGACTCTAGAGTTGAACTTTATTACAGGAGTGCCATGCTGATAAAAAACTCAGTACTATTGCTTTTCCTTCACTGTTTCCTTTAATTTTACTCTATCTCCAATTCTTTTTATCTGGAGAAATTATAGCTTTTACTTCTTTATCATCAAAACGTTTTCCTCATATAGATCCTGCAATGCCTAATAAGTTGAATGGGTATTTTCAATTATATTTCATTGATTAGGCTATTACAGTTGTCCTGATTTTCCCCCTTGGCCCTCGCTCCACGCAGCACTCCCGACTCCCTCAGGCAGTCCCCCCACCATTGTTCATGTCCATGGGTCATGCTGTAAGTTCTTTGGCTTCTCCATTTCCAACACTGTACTGTACATCCCCATGGCTACTCTTCAACTACCTGTATGTATGGGGTTTTATTGTTTGGGGTTTTTTACCTATTTGTCCCTCTTCATCCCCTCACCTCTTCACCTATTCCCCCACACCCCCCTCCCATCTGGCAACCATCAAAACACTTTCTGTATCCATGATTCTATCTCTCTTTTTCTCGTTTGCTTAGTTTGTTTTTTAGATTCAATTGTTGATAGATTTGTATATGTTGCCATTTTATTGTTCATAGTTTTGATCTTCTTTTTCTTAAATAAGCCCCTTTAATATTTCATATAATAATGGTTTGGTGGTGATGAACTCCTTTAGTTTTTTCTTGTCTGGGAAGCTCTTATTCTGCTCTTCAATTCAAAATGATAGCTTTGCTGGGTAGAGCAATCTTGGTTGCAGGTCCCTGCTGTTCCTGACTTTGAATACTTCTTGCCAATCCCTTCTAGCCTGCAAAGTATCTTTTGAGAAATCATCTGACAGACTTATGAGAACTCCCTTGTAGGTAACTGCTTTTCTCTTGCTGCTGTTAAGATTCTCTCTTTGTCTTTAACCTTTGGCATTTTAATTATGATGTGTCTTGGAGTGGGCCTCTTTGCATCCATCTTGTTTGGGACTCTGTGCTTCCTAGACTTGCATGTCTATTTCCTTCACCAAATTAGGGAAGTTTTCTTTCATTATGTTTTTCAAATAGCTTTCCAATTTCTTGTTCTTTCTCTTTTCCTTCTGGTATCCCTATGATGTGAATGTTGGACCACTTGAAGTTGTTGCAGAGGCTGGTTATATTATCCTCACTTATCTGGGATTCTCTTTTCTTGTTGTTATGATTGGTTGTTTTTTGCTTCCTTACGTTCCAAATCATTGATTTGATTCTCAGCCTCATGCACTCTACTGCTGTTTCCCCTGTAAATTGTTCTCTACTTCAATTAGTGTATCCTTTGTTTCTGACTAGGTCTTTTGAATGCTGTTGAGGTCCTCACAAAGTCCCTTGATCATCCTTATAACCAGTGTTTTGAACTCTGCACCTGATAGACTGCTTATCTCCATTTCATTTAGTTTTTTCTCGGGAGTTTTGGTATGTTCTTTCACTTGGGTCATGTTTCTTTGTCTCCTCATTTGGCAGCCTCCCTGTGTTTGTTTCTATGTATTAGGTAGAGTGACTTTGACTCTGTGTCTTGGTAGTGTGGCCTAATGTAGTAGGTGTCCTGTAAGGTCCAGTGGCATAGCCTTCCCTATCCCCGATGCTGGGTACTTGAGGTGTGCCCTTCATATGGGCCTAGTATACCGCCTCTTGTAGTTGAGCCTTGATTGCTGTTGGCAGGCCAATGGGAGGGATTAACACAGACCAGTCAGCTACAAGAATTGGCTGTGACCATCAAGCACCAATCAGCTGTGCAGGGGCATGGTGGTGGTGCTCAGAAGTGGTCTGTAGCTGTCCCTGGGTGTGCTGGCCCTGGGGTTTCCCAGGTGGTGCAAGCCAAGGTCAGCCTCCACCTGTGTTTTGCCCAAGGCCACCCTGCCTGAGCTATAAAGCAGTCTGAGATGGCTGCCACTTGTGCTGGGCTTGGAGATTCCCAGGCAAAGCCAAGCTGTGAGTCTAGGCTGGCTGCTGCTAGTGCTGGGCCTGGGGCTCACTGAGGCCTCATGTTGCTATGTTTGATAGGCTTTAGGAAGGTGTGAAGCATGAGCAAAGACCAGCCTTTCATATGGAAAAGCAGCTTGGGTGGGCCTGTAGATTGGGAGGGGAGAGTCTCTGGAGATCTCCAAGGCGGGTCAAACAGTGTTATCCTGGTTGATGGAGTCTCAGATACAGCACCAGCTTGCTGGCTCCACTGAGGGAGAGTTTAGAACAGGGACTATGGCCTCTGTTCGCCTTGATGCCAGACACTTCAGTTTCTCCCTGTGTACCACTGCTGCTTTTAAAGCTGCTACCTCAGTGCTGGAGCTCAGAGGGAGTGAGTCTGAGTAAGTTCATGTGTGGGTTCTTTAAGAGGACCTGGTTGGGGCTCCAGAAGTTTCTTCCACCGACTCAATCCTTGTTGGTTTTTGTAGCCAGAGGTTGCAGGGACTTGTCTTCCTGGCACTGGAACGCTGGGCTGGGGGGCCTGGTGTAGGGATGGGACTCCTTGATCCTGAGATATCCTTCCTGAATTTTTATCCGCCACACATGGGTGAGGGACTAGCCTGTTCTGTACCTGCTCCCCTCCTTCCAGTATGGATGAACGTGGTTTCTTTAATTCTGTAGTTGTCAGACTTCCATTCAACTCGATTTCTGATGGTTCTGTGTGATGGTTGTTCTATATTTAGTTGTGATTTCAATGTGGTTGTGTGAAGAGGTGAGCCATATCTGTTTACACTGCCATCCTGACTGGAAGTCCCTCGATGAGTTTGAAAAGTAGCTCCCCAACCTGGCTTCCCAGAATCTTCTGGAAGCTTTTCCAGATCTCTGGGTACTGTCCCAGACCAACTCAGTCAGGTCTAAGACTGTACCTAATTATATAGTTCCCCAGCTGATTCTGATACATTCCCTCCTCTTTGAATGTTCTCTCCCCCTCCCAACAGCCTGATCACCTGACTTAACCCTTCAATGACTTCACGTTTCCACCAAAGAGCAGCCTGGGCACCACACTATCTAAAATAACACCTACACTACCTCCCTTCCCCGCTTTATTCTTCTTCATAGACTTTAGCACCAACTATGAAACTGCATTTACATTTGACGTGAACATCCATGAAAACAGGAAGTTGTTTTGCTTACTGCTCCATCCCCACATCCCATAAACTGTCTGGTACTGAGTGAGTCCTGAGAAGTACACACGGACCAGCTAACGGCACACAGCCAGGTGGGGCACCAGCAGATTTTAGCGCTGCAGTGTCGGTTACTGCAACAATGTGGCCCTCAAACAAAATGAGCACAACTGTTTAGAAATGGTGTAAACCAGCAGCACAGCTGTGAGCTTTCCGGTACTGCCTCCTGCTGGCTGGTCCACACTGGGGGTTGCTGCTTTCCCACAGCACCCAGTCCAGGGTGTGCTGTTAGTCAGCAATTCACGAACTGAATGTCAAACGCTCCCCTACGGCAAAGCCACCCAAATGTCCACGATGCACTAATCCACTTCTGTGCTGAGGCCAGCTGGACCCTGAAGCTGGGTGCTGAGAAGGTTTGTGGTTTGTGAATAAGCCTCGCTGTGCAGCGTGTCATCTCACTTGCTTCGCTGCCTTCAGTGAGGGGAAAATGCAAAGATTAGGGAAGGTTTCCAGAAAATCCAGGCTTTACTGTCTGTCCAGGTGTCATTACCCTCGTGGTAATGAAACTGAGGCTTCACCACAGAGGGTGCAGAATTAATTCCTAAGAGGCCACAGCCCTATCCTTCCTGACAGCGTGACACAAAAGGATTCATAAGGCGGCTTCCATTTTCCTCTTGGTATCACATCATCATCATTCCGAAGATGAAATACAGCACTTCACATTTTGATCTGCTCTGAGAAACCATGTCTAAATACATCAATACCTGGAAGGAATATGAGAACAGAAAGCATATCTTCCAGAATCATGTGATTTGAACAAAGGAGGAACTTACCTGAGGGAAGATAATGTGTTCTGAAGAGAGAACATGGAAAATGCTAACTACATATTAAACAGGTAGAGTTCAAGGAAACTTCTATAGTTTGTGCGTCGGTGGGGGGGAGGGAGGAAAGGAAGGACCCACAGAGTATCACAGGGACTGTGGGCATGCAGACCTGCAGGTGACATTAATTACACCTGGCAGCAGCACAGCAATTCCCGGAGGGAAAGAGACAAAGTGTGACCAAACCAAACCAATACAAACCGTATAAATGACACTGGTCCAGGCACAGCATTAATTACTACAGATGGACTCAGAAATTGGATATCAACCAGTGGTCCCCACCCTTTAGGAACTGACCATCCATCACCTCCAACCATGGGCTTCAGGTCAGTGAGATGAACTGATGCAGCTATTTCCAGTAACATTATGTTCCGTGACCTAGTGTCTGCACGTTCCACAATAAATCTTTTGTCCTGGTCGGCTGCAAGCCTGCTCCTCCCTGCGTTGTCTCCATCTTAGGAAATGGTGCTACTTTCTGTCCAGCTGCTTAAGCTTAAAATACAGGAATTCAACTAACAGACAACAGAAGGAATGGCTGAGTTCCAAAGTGTAAGTGGGTGCTAAATCTACTCAGTGCAAGGTGATGAGGAGTGGAACACAGGCTTGCTTCTCTGATACTGCAGTTTCCTACAAATATAAGGTGAGCCCTCCACCAGCAAAATGACGACGACTCGCTGAAGGCTCAGATGATGGTTAGCAACTCTTAGCAGAAAACTATTTTTAATCCAGGTACATACATTATTTTAGACACAATGCTATTGTGCACTACTAGACTACAGTGTACTGTAAATACAACTGTTATATGCACTGAGAAACCAAAAACATCTGTGTGACTCGCACTGTCGAGGTTCTCACCAGACCTCAATTCCTCTGAGGTATGTGTGTTTTCACACAACCCTGAAGTATCGCCCTATAATATACTCATTAATTACGAAGAGAAAAATAGTGAATTAACCTGGTGAATGCCATCTTTACCCACATGATCAAACTAACGTTACCAATGTTGGACAAAAATAACATCATGGGCCCCCGGGAACGACACCATTTCACTCCCGTGGGATTCTTACTGAAAATGCATACATAACCTCAATGTAATTGTAAGAAATGACACAAACCCAGGTTGAAGGACACTCTCTCTGCAAAGTACCTGACCAAGACTCACCAAAGTGCCAAGGCCGTGAAAGACTCGGGAACATGGAAGGAATGTCACAGACTACAGGAGACCAAGGGGACATGACAAGTGCATCACTGCGAACTGTGACACAGGTGCTATGCTGAGTACAAGGGAGGCAGAAAGTCAGCTCCCTGGGGCGAGCTGGCAGAGAAGGCATCACGGAGGTGGCACCTGACCTGGGTCTCAGCTGAGCATCCGACAGGCACATTTACAGTATTTACAGTACACCAAGAAGGGGGCGCAGCAAAGGCATCAAAGTGAAGGGCAGCACATTCAGGGGATGACAGAACACAAGTTGTTTAGGAAGCTAGAGAGGACAGTGGAGGTAACGCACATGCGAGAAGTGGGGAGAGGGCCGCCTCCTGCAGGACCCGCACAGCACACAAATGAGTTGGGACCTCACCTTCAGGAAAATGGAGCTGCTCATGAGGAGTTTCTTTTTAATCTTTTTTATTTTGAAATAACTTTAGACTTATACAAAAATTATAAGGAATTACACAGTTCCTGTATACACTTATCTAGCTTCTACTAATATTAATACCTTAAATAATCTTAAACAGTACAGTTGTCAAAACTAAGAAATAAGATTTGTGCAATACTATCAAATAAACTATGGACTTAATGTTCTTTCAAAAAGCCTCAATCTTCTTTAAAGCATCTCCTTACTTTCTGGCATAAACATTCCAGGCTTGTGGTGTATTTTCCCCACCCCAGTGCTTAAGTCAAACACATCTTAAAAGACAGAGTTTTGTTTCGTTTTTAACTTTTTTAAAATATATTTTATTGATTATGCTATTACAGTTGTCCCATTTCTCCCCATCACCCCCTCCACCCTGCACACCCCCTCCCACCCACATTCCCCCTCTTTAGTTCATGTCCATGTGTCATAAGTTCTTTAGCTTCTACTTTTCCCACACTATTCTTGCCCTCCCCCATCTATTTTCTACCCACCGTCTATGCTACTTATTCTCTGTACCTTTTCCCCATCTCTCCTCCTCCCACTCCCCTGTTGCTAACCCTCCATGTGATCTCCATTTCTGTGGTTCTCTTCCTGTTCTACTTGTTTGCTTACTTTGCTTTTGTTTTAGGTGTGGTTGTTAATATCTGTGAGTTTGCTGTCTTTTTACTGTCATTTTTTTATCATCTTTTCTTAGATAAGTCCCTTTAACATTTCATATAATAAGGGCTTGGTGATGATGAACTCCTTTAACTGGACCTTATCTGAGAAGCCTTTATCTTCCCTTCCATTCTAAATGACAGCTTTGCTGAATAGAGCAATCTTGGATGGAGGTCCTTGCCTGTCATGACTTGGAATACTTCTTTCCAGACCCTTCTTGTCTGGTAAGGTCTCTTTTGAGAAATCAGCTGACAGTCTGATGGGAACTCCTTTGTAGGTGACTGTGCCCTTATCTCTTGCTGCTTCTAGGATTCTCTCCTTCATTTTTATCTTGGGTAATGTAATGATGATGTGCCTTGATGTGTTCCTTCTTGGGTCCACCTTCTTTGGGACTCTCTGAGCTTCCCGGACTTCCTGGAAGTCTATCTCCTTGCCAGATTGGGGAAGTTCTCCTTTATTATTTGTTCAAATAA
>PVKU01000898.1:0-259115 GCA_004027475.1 Anoura caudifer | reverse complement strand
GATTTCCATGTGGGTAGGCTTGTGTACATTCTAGGACCCTGCGGGTCTCTCCAACGAACTCTCCTGTGAGGCTGGGAGTCTCTCCTGGCACCTCAACCCCCATAAGTGTTTTCAATTGGTGTTTTTAGGTTTTATTTCCTGGTGCTGGGGCCCTGGGTTGCGAGGTCTGTCTCGCTCCCTGTTTTCGCCTGGATTATCTGTGTGCAAATGTGGGACCACCTGGTCAGCCAGCCATGTCAGAGAGCTGGGTGGCCTCACTGGGTCTACCCGTTGTCACCCAGTGTCCGGGATCCGCTAGCCACCGCCTGAATGCCTGGGATCTTCCAGCCGCTGCCTGTGTGCAGGGGTCCATCAACCTCCGCATTTTCCTACCATGAAAACCTCCACATTTTCTACCTCACCCCTCTTACTGGTCTGGATGAATGGTTGTTGGACTTCCGTACAGTTCAATTTTCTATCAGTTCTGGTTGTTTTCTTGTTTCTAAATCTTTGTTGTCCTTAATTTTGGTTGTGCGAGGAGGCACAGTGTGTCCATCTATGCTCCATCTTGGCCAGATCAAAGACAGAGTTTTAAACACAATCTAATTATATTCTGGAAATGTCATTCCAGCAGCAGCAGTGCGGAACTGAGCACAGAGGCAGACTGACCAGTAAGAGATCCTACCATAATTCTGAACCAACAAAAGCTAGAACATGAGTGGTGACGATGGTGAAGAGCACACACATTCCAGAGAGCAGAGAGGGTGAATGACAGGTCTCAGCATCGATGAGATACTGAGGTGTGAAGGAGGAGGTGGCATCCCTAAGCCTCCCGTGTTTCTTCTGGGGATTCTGGTAGCATATTACATCCTGCACAGTAAAAGGACAACCGCTGGGGGGAAGAGGGTGCTGGGACCGCCTGAGGTCAGGTAGCCATGCAGCAGGCTGTTGGATATGTAGGCCAGGAGCTCAAGAGATAGAATGAGGCAGAGGCATCTTTGGGGTGTATGAGATTGTCATGGAGAAAATAGAGGGGAGGACAGAATTTTGTACCACGTCGAGTACAGGGACAGGCAGGGAGGAGAGCCAAGAAAAAGACTGTAGGAGTAATGGGCCAAAAGGTGTCAGAGACGCCCAGACAGAGTGAATGTCAGGAAAATGGCCGAGAGTGTCAAATACAGCACACAAGTCCAGAAAGACAAAACACTTAAAAGTTTTCACTTGGTTTGGTGATTATAATTAGCAAACGTCTAGAGAACAGTTTTAATGGAGTGGTAAGATAGGAGTCTAACTGCAGAGTGAAGGGACGAACAGAAGGTGAGACTGTGGACAAGATAAGCATGCTTCTTTCAAGAATCTTGCTTGCAAAGGACAGGAAATCATAGAAGAAGACACAGAGTTTGTCTGCTTTTAACAGGTGCATTCCTTCAACATTTTCATATTTCCTGTATGCCAGGCACTGGAAAAGACTTAAACATACTTTCATGCTACAGGAAAAGGAGCCAGAAGAGAAGGGGGGGAATACAGGAGAAGAACAAGGATGTATGACAGAACCACATCCTAGAAGGAAAAGGAGAAATAGGGGAGGAAGGGCCAGGAAGGACTGGCCTTGACTGCCCCTTCCTGCTCTGGAGAAGACTGGCATGCAAATCTACACATGACATTTCAAGAGCATCGAAGTTGATCTTCAGAGTTAAAGTTTTATGTCCAAATTTTTAAAATCTAATACTCCGGATCAGTGGTGGGCAAACTACAACCCACAGCCTGTGTTTGTATGACCTTTCAGCTAAATATGGTTTTTATATTTGTAAAAGGTTGTTAAAACAAATACAAAGAATGTCTGACGTAGACCCTGTGCAAGCCTGGAAAGCCTAAAATATGCCTGAACCTTTACCGAGCAAGTCCGTCAGACCCCGCTCTAAATGTTTCTACAACAGCAAACACACACTTTAAAATCCAGTCTAACAGATGTGCAAAATAGTAACGACTTTGGGAAGTCACCTGCAAAATGACAAGGCAATGGTGACAGATCTGAGAAAAAACATCAGCTATACATTGCCAATTCCAGATTTTCTACTCAGGTATGGTTTTCAGATACCACTTATCTTTTTATAACCTTTGCATGATAAAGCGTCTTCCTGGACAATCATCTGGTTCCATATAACAAGAACAAATCTGTTTCTAGCTTCGGAAACAGATATACCTGGGACACGCCTTCCAAAGTCAGTTTACTGGCACCCACAAAAACACAAAGAAAAGAAAGCTCCAAAGTTTTTTCTAATTTGTTTCATAAGAAAATAGAACTGGAAATTAAAATGTCAAATCAGGGAATGATGAAGCAAATTATATGGAACAGCAATATGATGTAATAACAAATAGCCACTAAAAGTGATTATGGGCATTATATTGAGATATGAGAGGGCTATGAAATGGCTTCAAGTGAAAAAATGAGCCATAAATAATGTGAACATAGATCACAACTGTAACAATACATCGAGTACCCTGTTCAGAACAAAAATTAATTTAGGGTGACATAAATAATTAAGCTCTCCTGTGATTTTCCATAAACTTCTGTGTAAAAAAAAAAAAGATTCTTAAAATTTAAATCCAGTTCTTGTAATTTTTAAAACAAAGCAGTCAATAAGGTTTAGGTCTTAAAAGACAAGGTCTGAAAATGAATGTTAAAAACTTTTAAATGAGTTCAAAGACAGAACCATGATGCAGCAAAACTTCAGAAGCAAAAAATTCTTCTACAATGAACAAGCCCGGTTCCTCATTCTGGTCACACCCTGACCTTTTGGAAACACACACGTAAAAGAACGATGTTCGTGCCTCGACCTGTCACACAGTTCCAGATTTTCTACTCAGGCATGATTTTTCAGATGCTATTCAAACAAGGCTCCTTCTATAGCCTTGAGACCCCGTGCAAACAATTATGTTAAGAGTAAGCCCCTCTGATTTGGGGGCACTCTTACAAGGCTTCTCTCTCTACTTAAAAACTTCCCTGTACAAATGGCACTAAATACTACAAAAGTTCCACATTTCAGAAGTAGGTCCACTCACTTTCCATTCTCTCCTTCCCAATGTAAAGAGTTAGAAGAAAGGTTTATTAGGTTTTTTTCGAAGGCAGAGAATGTAGAGCTCCTGAATAAATTCACAAAGTAAGCATTTATATGAATTTACTGTTGTCTTGGAATTCATCCTTTCAAAGTAGCCCAGAACAAAGTATTAAGTGAAGGTTAAGAAACTTAACTCTTTTTTCTTTTTAAAGGAAAGTAGTAGGGAAAATAAAACCCCAAGATGAAAAACAACAAAAGGACCGCTGAAACACATCCCCTTTCAGTTCCCTTTAATAAACGGGAGCAGTTCTGCCTCAGCTTCACTTCAGCATCTCTAAACTCAATCTTAAAACCACCTTTTTGCTTCTGGCACCTCCTTAATTTATAATCTACTGTTATAAATTTCTCCAAACAACCTGAAGCTGAAAGATGCCTTTCAAAGTGTTGTCAAGGGAACGAATGCTTCCCAACGAATTCTTTAGTCATTCTGTAACAAAAGCTCTCTCACTGGAGCTACTGCTTCTGAATAAAGAATTTGGTCCTTCTTCGCCCAGGGTTCTTGGCACCAGAAATGGACTTTGTTGGAGCGGACCGCGCCATCTAAAACAGCCCAAAAGTGAAGATTCTCTGGTAGGTGAAATTGTTGTTAGGTGGTTTATTTTGTCCCTCTCCCCCAGCCCTCAATACATAGTCAGCTTACAGAGTAAAATATTGTAGCAAAAAGACTGATCCTATTTGGAAGTGGTATGTATATAGTATCCGGAATCCTGATCTGAGACTACTTCTTCAGTACCTGCAGACTATACAGCATTTCCACTAATGGAGTGTGGCCCCAGACATGAAAGATAGGGCTTCAAAAGCCCCTAGTCCTCTGCCTGCTCCATTTCTCCTCCCTGAATAGAAGACTGACCCGTGCAACGCTAAGGACACAGTGAAGGCACACAACACAGAAAGGAGCCCGTGGGAGGGGGTGATTGCTCTGCAGACTGGAAAAATGTGACAAAGGAAGGGATATTGGAACAAGGTCCCAAAAGATGAGTATGAATTGATCTGCCAGAAAAGAGCAGAAGGTGGAGAAAAACAGAGAGAAAAAACATGTGCAAACACACACACACACACACACACCCCACACGCACGCACATTCATAGATACATGAAGTACCGTGCAGAATTTTCAAGAACTAGAAGAGTATAATTAAGTCGTTTATACAGCCATTGTCACCTCAAATTTAACACATCAAAGACAGATTATCTTCCCCACTTTCCTTAAGCAGCCAGGCTCAAAACCTGTTATCTCTTCCATTTCACATTCCAGTAGCAGCCGGTTGCTTTCTCCCCTAATCCCTGACACCAGGCCTTGCGGGGCTAATCTGATCTGTCAGTAACTCCAGCCCTGTCCCCCCCCAGTCCTGAGAACAAACAACTTAAATTATCTTCTTCAAGTACAGCTCCATTCCTAGTACTGGTGCTACTGTTTACTAATTGAATTAAAAAACTAAACTAACCTGGCACTTTAGAACATTGATTTTTAACCTTTTTTGTTTCATGGCACACATAAACTACTAAAATTCTGCGGCACAGCAAAAAAATATCATTTTTTTGCCAATCTGACCAAAAATAGGTATAATTTTGATCCATTCACATTGGATGGTTTATTGTTGTGTTGGCTGTTGTCATTTTTTTTATTTGACAGTCTAAGGGAACAAGTCAGTGTCCCTGACTACATGGTCAGCTATTGTACGCTTTAAAAATTCTTGCAGCACATGGGTTGAAAATCGCTGCTCTAGAATATTGTCCTTAGCTGCCCATCCATACACACTTCCCACATTCCAACCCAAGCCGCTAGTCCAGTCCAGTCCAGTGTACCCACTGCCCTGAGCACACACCTCACGTTCTCACGCTTACACCTGTGTCCTACCTGACCGACCCTCCTTGCCCCTCTCTTGCCTTACGCCCCCACCCTGTATTCCTCCTCTCCAAGGTCTTGCTTAAATTCTGTTTCCTCCATGAAACCTTATGCAACACCCCCAGCAGTTCCTCCTCCTCAGAACTCCCATAGCCAGAAGTAGCTATTCAATTAAAACAGCTTTTGTTCCATCCTTTGTTTCTGTCACAACGAAGCGCTAAACTTCGGAACAGTTTCTGTGCTTCTCAGTCTTTTATATTGTCCCTAATTTAAAGCCCCCAGTAAGTAATGATAAGCATTGTTTACTGGTGATAATGAGGAAGTGGACTCCTTGGTCTTCCCTTTTCTCACTGACAAGCGCTACCGCAAACAACACTCCACCTCCAGTCACTTCGCTGCAACTCCAGTGACAAGCCCACATCCAAGGCATCCTTGTCCAAACGACTGCAGGGCCCTCCTGATAAGACGACTACTTCTCAAAACCCAGCAATGTCTATCCATAACCCTTAAAACAAATTTAAACTCTCTCACCCAGACTTAACTGAGTTGGAAGGTTTTTCTGGGTCCCTTTGCCACACCCAGCCAGCTCCCAATACACATCCACAACTCGGAAACGTCCCAGCGCATGCTGAACTCTCACTGGGGAGCAGCGTGCGTGCCAACCTGAACTCAGACTTGAGACCCTGCCGCCTCTCCACTCCCGCTTCGTGCCACTCTACCCACTGCTCACCATCCCGTCAGGCTTCCCTGTGCTCCCTCCTCCCCCTTTAGCTCTCTGCTGAAATGGCACTTCCTGTGAGCAGTGGCCCCTTCACCCAGTCCAGGTCAGCAAGCCTGGCTGTCCCTCGCCTATCTGTAATCAGATCCTCCCCCTTCTGCCTCCACTGCAAGCCTCCCTGCCTGCTGGGGCCCCTCCTGCCTAGTGCGTGGCTGTGCCACACGTACCCACTCAAGACAAGTGTAGGGGTTGAACAGCCATGTTAGGGAACCTAAATCAAGAATCTAAGTTCTCTCCTTAAAAAAGTTGTTCCAGTACATGGGACTAGTCAGGGTTACTAATACAGTAGTGAATGATCAGATAAACCATATAAATGTTCTCTTAGGACTTAGGGTCAAGATGGCGGTGCAGGCAGACATGACTTGCCTCTTTGCACGACCACATCAAAATTACAACTAAAATATAGAACAGCCATCACTCAGAACTGTCAGAAATCGAGTTGAATGGAAGTCTGACAACTACAGAATTAAAGAAACCACGTCTGGTAGGAGGGGCATGGACACAGAACAGGCTGGTCCCTCACCCACGGGTGGTGGACAAAAATTCGGGAGGGATATCTCAGGAGCAAGGAGTCCCAGCCCCACACCAGGCCCCCCAGCCCAGGGTTCCAGTGCCAGGAAGACAAGTCCCTGCAACCTCTGGTTGAAAAAACCAACAAGGATTGAGTCGGTGGAAGAAACTTCTGGAGTCCCAAGCAGTTCCTCTTAAAGAACCCACACACGGACTCACCTACTCAGACTCACTCTCTCTGGGCTCCGAACTGGGATGGCAGCTTGAAGGGCATCACAGTGAGCAGAGGCCACTGTCCATTTTCTAAACCCCACCCTCACAGGGCCAACAAGCTGGTGGCATATCTCCATCAATGGCACTTCTTGTGAGTGGTGCTCCCCTCACCCAGTCTACAGCAGAGGCTAATACTGTTCGACCTGCCTTGGAGAGCCCCATAGACTCCACTCCGCCCAACTTACAGGCCCACCCAAGCTGCTTTTCCATATGAAGGGCTGGTCTTTGCTCATGCTTCACACCTTCCTAAAGCCTATCAAACATGCAACAGCTGGCCTCAGTGAGCCCCAGGCCCAGCACTAGCAGCAGCCAGCCTAGACTCACAGCTTGGCTTTGCCTGGGAATCTCCAAGCCCAGCACAAGTGGCAGCCATCTCAGACTGCTTTATAGCTCAGGCAGGGTGGCCTTGGGCAAAACACAGGTGGAGGCTGACCTTGGCTTGCACCACCTGGGAACCCCAGGGCCAGCACACCCAGGGACAGCTACAGACCACTTCTGAGCACCACCACCTTGCCCCTGAACAGCTGATCCTCCACAGGGGGAGGAGGTTGGTGGTCAGTGGTCACAGTCAATCCTTGCAGCTGACTGGTTTGGGTAAATTCCTCCCATTGGTCTGCCAACAGCAACCAAGGTTCAACTACCAGAGGACAGTGTACTCAGCCCACATAGAGGCCACACCTCGAGTACCCAGCTTGGGTGATAGATAGGGGAGGCTGTGCCACTGGACCCTACAGGATACCTGCTGCATTAGGCCACACTACCAAGACATGGAGTCAAAGTCACTCTACCTAATACATAGAAACAAACACAGGGAGGCTGCCAAAATGGGGAGACAAAGAAACATGGCCCAAATGAAAGAACAGACCAAAGCTCCAGAAAAAGAACTAAATAAAATGGAGATAAGCAATCTATTGGGTGTAGAGCTCAAAACACTGGTTATAAGGATGGTCAATGAACTTAGTGAGGACCCCAGCCACACAAATATCCTCTTAAAGCAGACTTTCAGAGTGTCTACTCCGAAATTAAAGCCAAAGTATTTTTTCCCCGTTCTTGAAATTCCGATACTACTATACAACACTAGGCTATACAGTACTTAATAATTAAGTGAACATTAAATAATTCTAAAACAGTTAGTTTTATGTTTATTTCCTTTCCTGCCCCCACAGAGGTAGAAAATGTAAGCTGGGTGATTTGGGTCTCAGTTCTGACACTGTTGGTGGTTGAAGACTGAATACACACTCAAAAGGCTAACAGTACATGAGTAAGAAAACGGAGGCTTGGAAAGCATACTGCTCCGTAAAGTGCTGGAATGTGATCTTGTCTGTCTCTAGTCACCCGGTCTCCCAGCACCTTACTGTTGCTGACACTGAGTACCTCCTGTGTATGTGCTGAACAAATGAAAACCTATAATCAAGGCCCTCGTCAACACTAAATAAGGTACCTACTCCATCTGTGATGTATTACCACACAGTACACGTCAATACTTTTATTTTTTTAAAGATTTTATTTACTTATTTTTAGAGAGAGGGGAAGGGAAGGAGAGAGGGAAACATCAATGTGTGGTTGCCTCCCATGCGCCCCCTACTGGGGATCTGGCCTGCAATCCAGGCATGTGCCCTGGCTGGGAATCAAACCGGCGACCTTTTGGTTCATAAGCTGGTGCTCAATTCACTGAGCCACACCAGCCAGGGCACGTCAATACTTTTAGACAATGCTAATCCCTGAACTATAATTTATTGATGGTAAGCACAACCCCACGAGCAGTGATGACATCTCTAAAGACTGTAGCAACAGCTGTGACAGTGGGGAATGTTTTCGTAAACCCCTTTCTCACCAATAGGAAAGAAGATGGTAAACAAAGGAAGCAGAGCAACTAACTACTCTGTTCCTGCCCCACTGCAGGAGGTGATAAAAAAATGAGAATTTCACTTTCTCCCTGCCAACAGGGATTGTCATTTCCAGGCAGGGGACAAAGTTGGTAGCTCTGCTCATACAAGGCAATATATTTAAGAGGCAGACAGGAAAATAAAATAGCAGGCAAACAAACAAATAAACTACACCCGAAGAGCAGTCCCCAATCTGCTACTTCATTGGTGTACACTTCCCAAGCTAGCTCTGGTGTGGAGGAAAGCTGAATGGTGGTGGGAAACTCCTTTTCTCCAACCCAATAGAGGCTATGCAAGAAGACGTGGGTCCAGCTGGCCTCCAATGCCACCCCTAAAGTAGCTGTGGGTGATGGGTGACAATGACCAATGACCTCTCTTTCTAAGGAGTCTCACCCCTCCCACAGCCCTGCTTTCCTCAAACTTCAGGCTGCTCCCAGTGAAGGAATGTGCACTACATGTTAGAAGAGATGCATGCCGCCCTCATATCACAGCTTGCATGTGGGGTTGCCTCCAATTCAGGGGCCGATCGATATAAAACTATGTTTCACGATACTTCTACCCACCTTACCATGTTAACATAAAAATCACAAGCATCAAATGGTCTTTAAAATTGTTCCTAAAAACATACAGAAATACTTAATAGTTGAGAGAATCACAAAGTACCTATGAGCAAAAATATGCATTTAAGGTTCTATAGCCATTAGCACATTAACTCTAAAAAGGAAAACATAGGACCTTTAATTGTTCTATATTCCATTACTCAATAGTCTATTTTTAAAAACCAGTCCTCCCATCTTCCACTTATGATATACTCTGCTTCTCAAAGCTTTGTTGCTTGAAGGCTAACTCTTTCATCTAACAAACTCTATCACTGAGATCTTATTTTCCCTAAGTATTCTGTTTTTCTAGTATCTCTAAAAAGAGGGAAAAATATAATTTATTTCCATAGCGAAACAGAAACAGCAAACATGAGATCATCACTTCACATCTAAGTCACTCTTTGGCAATAAATGCTTCAGAGGACTTCACTCTGCTTTTCTGGGCACAGGGATCAAGAGCTCCCGCTGAGCCCTGAAGGGATCTGCTGGACGCACACCTTTATGCTCCACAGTTGTCACCTTTACCTAAGCCTTTGATTTCCTTTCTTCTTTGGACTCATTGTGTCTTAGGAGGCAAAGAACCCATGGGAAGCGCTCAAATTCAGGGTTGCAACCATGGCCTGCCACCTGTCACACCCCACACCCCTGCATCTCCACCCTTAACCTAGAATTCTAACTTACAAAGTATTCATTTCTATTGCAGCTTCAGCACATAAAATGTTAGACTTGTGTAAGGGAAATGACTCCTTATTTGTGCTAATTATGTTTCCTTTATGGATGATATATAGACCTTAAGCCTCACTTTGATATTATGAGATGAACTGATTAATAGTTTAAACAATGGCTAAGGTGGTTTTGTAATCTGGATGCTTAGTCTGCATTATGGAAAACTAAATCCTAAGAACCAGTGTTCCTATGTGGAAAAACACTTTGCTTGACTCTCTAAATTATATAAAAATTTACTCTGAGCACAGTTAAGAGGACTTGCAGGGGAAAACACAGATGTAAGAAGAGGCGGAAGTCTAAGGGCACAGGTGGAAGACTGAGGACTTGCCAGTTAGTATTCATTAGAGCTAGGTAGTATCTCTGTCACATTACTATTACTCGAAGTAATCCTCAGGAAAGTTCTACAATAAATCCGAACATTCAATACTTCACTTTATGTTAGTCACTAGTCTAACAAGAATTTTATTGATTTGTTTCATCATTTGAAACCTTCCAAAAACCTCTCCAGAGTTAGAGCATTCCCTGCTGCTAACGGTGGCACCACTGTTTTGTGTAAACAAACAAATAATTTTAAGCTGAAATGAGTAAGCTCTTAAACTTAGAGCTCCAATTTACAAGTGCTTTGTTTCCTTAGAAGTCCAGAGAAAATACTTCTTTGACTTTCTGAAACTGAACATACTTTAACATTGCTCTTGAAAAACGCACGTAACAACAGGGTTAACTCAAACATAATTGCAAATACTAAAGAAGGGAGGGAGGGGGTGGGGGAGGATGAGCAAAAAATCATTTTCAACCACGAGACTGTAAGCCCTTCAGGATGGATTTCATCTTTTTTAAGCAGTTGTTAAGGATGCCTTACAGTAGACAGATAAAAAACAAACAAGGCCTAGGTCCATCAAAAGGCATTTCAGGCCCAACTTATTTCTTCTCATTGTAAGAGCAGAACAAGAGATAGGTATAGTCAATTTGATTTAAAGGATGCTCAGAATTCAGCACGGGTCTCAGAACCTGGAGCTTCTACCTGAACCCTGAGTACAAAGAACTTTAACAGGTTACAATTACTATTCAAAATCCTTTTGCCAATCACCTTTCAGAACCACCAAAATGACCCACACAAAGGGAAGAGGAGAGGCACCCACTGTTATGTTCCATAGGCCTTTTAGAGAACATGAACTTGTTCCTTTGGCCACATACATGGGCATCTACAGGAAAGGCAATATTGTAGACCTCAAAGGACTGGGCACTGTTCAAAAAGGAACACCCCACAAATGTTACCAGGGCAAAACTGGAAGAGTCTATAATGTCACCCAGCATGTGGTGGGCATTGTAAACACACAAGTTAAGGGCAAGGTCCTTGGCAGAGAATTAATGTACGTACTGAGCACACTAAGCACTCTGAGAGCCGAGACAGCTTCCTGAAACATGTGAAGGAAGACGATCAGAAAAAGAAGGAAGCCCAAGAGAAAAGCGCCTGGGTTCAACTGAAGCCCTATTTGCTGCGCCCAGAGATGCACTGTGAGAACCTAAGGAAAGGAACTGCTGGAACCCATTCCCTCCGAATTCATGGCATGATTAAGTGTGAAAACATAAAAATAAAAATAAAATACCTCTTATCATGAAAAAAAATCCTTATGACAATCATTCAGGAGTTGCTATCTATGCAAGGTGACTATAAACTCAAAGTACAAGTGGGAAAAAGGGGACCTGGGGACAAATAGCATGCTCTGCACGTAACAGAGAACACTAATGGACTTTGGTGCTCAGAAACTACAGGGCAAATTTCAGGTACCAAAAAAAAAAGGATGATAATGTCTGCGTTACTGTGAAACTTGGACTCCTACAGAGATCATATTAGACTCCTTAAGTAGTTTCATCAGCATCATCTATGAGTCAAACTTTATATTTAAATGGCAAAACAGGCCCATCAATAATTAGGCTTTGGAACACATCCAGATTAGCAGCATAAAATAAATGCTTGTTACAAAACAACTCTACGGGGCTGGGCTTACACAGCAGAGTACCCAATCAAGGCAGCCTGCACTACAGGGCAGAGGAAATACTTCAATGCCAGGGCATGACAAAACTTAATGATACAATAAAGCTGTAAGAACGTAAGAACCGAAACAGACTCCCTCTCCACTGCATATACACACAAAACAAAACAAAAGTAGCAGGGAGCCACATAATTTAGACTTACAGAGGGGCTTTGCTGTTCATGTAGCTCAACAATCTCACTTTACACATGAGGAAACTAAGTCCCAGAAAAGTTGTCCAATATGACGTAGGCTGGATTCTAGGCTCAATGTCTCCACTCCAAACTCATTAGACCAGCTTTCTCTAAAAAAACATGTGGGGAGAGGTGCAGCATTGCCATTCTTATTGTTGGCTGACACTTCAAAGGATCCAAAGATCTTGGGAATCTTTTTCTTCTTTACTCTCCAGGACTAAGAGCTAAACAAAACTAACGTTCCAACAGATTCCCCAGAAAACCCAAAATTCTCAAAAGTAAAATTCGCATCCTCATACAGGATGAGTACCTGTACAGAACCGCGATAATATTACTGCATAATAACAGTGATTCATTTTCAAATCCATTTCACATACATTTCTCCCCAAGCACCACAGCTGAGGAGAGAAAGGAGTCTGAAATCCAGATCAAATCAATGGGACTGTGCCAGAATCAGAAGAGCTTCAGACATGAAGCAAAGCAAACTTTATCTTTGGTTTGCAATATTCAGAAGAAAGGGGAATTTCCTGCAAGCCTCGGGGAACCTTTCCCAGAATGTCTCAGGGTTGCTGAGATGAAAGATTCTATGGGTCGTTACATCCATGAATTCAATTTCATCACTCTTAAAGGTCACCGGCTATGTTTAGATTTAGTTTTCCCCTTAAACTAAAGGGAAAATGTCATTCAGGGATCAGAATGAAGAAAAGCTGGGAAGAGGGCATGCTGGGAAAGCAGCAGCCAACTTAAGTGAATGATGGACTGTGGAAGGTCCTGTCCGACTTTCTGTAGCATCTGCATCCCAAGGCTGCATGACATATTCTATCCAACCTTTTTTCAGAATTGGTTCCTTTTGTTGAGCATACAGCAGCAATACACAACATTGTTTCCAAACCATACAACTTCAGAAGCTTATGACAGTTACTTAAACTATGCTTACTATCCATGTTAAACAAAACTCAGATTTTTATAAAACTTCAGAGACTATCAGACTTTTCAATACCCAATCCATATATTAATGACATCACAGATCTAAATGCTTGAGCGTCAAAAGGGAAAGTAAGAGACATCAAATTTTAGAATATACAAGTTCATTTTGTTTCAATATAGAAAACCCAATGTCATTAGTATCGAAAATGACTAAACACTTTGTTTCTAAGTAGTAATACTGATTAGTCAAATTACTTTTAAGTGGCCTTGAGACTGATAATTTTAGAAGATCCCCCAAGAACATTCTACCACTTCAGTAGCCAAGTAAACATAAAACAATTAGTCACTGAAATAAAACACATCCTGACTTATCCATGTTCATCTGTAAAACTTCAAAAATGTCTGCCCTACTTTCAGCAAAAGATGATTGAAAATGAGACAGTATATGAAAGTACTTGATAAGCACTTAAAATCGTAACATATTGTATGTAAGTCAGAATAGTTAAATATAAGTAATGCTGTAAGTGGGTATGGTAATCAAGTAGGAGACAAGGTGTCATTAACATGGCATCTAATTTTAGTTCAATCATTAAGTACCAGTAACCTCATCATAAGATAATTCACTAAGGCCCACTGAACCCCATTTTCTTATTTGGAAAGTAACAGAATTGGACTAGAGATCTTAAGTCCTTTTTGGCTCTGCTACTTTGATTAGTAATACTTCACACCTAAATTACTGCTATTCTATAAATAAGTAGCATGTCACATAACTAAACATTCTCATTGTGTGCCACCACATCACAGGTGGATACTACACCTTTCCCAATTCAGCAGATATAGCAGTGAATGCTACGACCTCTTACAGATCTATGTGCAGACCTGTGACACACTCAAAGCACTATTACATTCTCCTTCACAGGGCGGGTCAAAGATCAAATGAGATGACGACATTTTATCCCCCATTTATCAGACTAGTGAGCTGAAGCCAAGATCGCCATCTGCCAGCAATGCACAGCTGCAAGAGTCAAAGCTGGAAGGAGAAAGCAGGTCCCATGCTCTTCTCAGTCAGGATGTAACTGAGCATCTGAAATGGAAACATAACAGAGCCAACCTTCTAATATCCAATCAGCTGTGCTAGAAAAGCAAGCAGCCACTCATTTATGTTTGCTAGACCATTAGGCACTTTCTTTGGGGCTGTCAGGGACACAGCAATGAACAAAAGAAAAATCCCTGGTCACACTGAGCTTACACTGTGGTTGGGAAAGATCAACAAGGTAAACATGTAAAATATAGAGCATATTATAGTGGTCAGTGCTATAGAGAAAAATAAAACATGAAAAGATAGAGAGCAGGTGTTTGGGGATTTGCAATTTTCTTTTAAGCAGGCTAGACACCACTTAAAGAACTACAACAATAATGCATCTAGAGTAGTTTTCCTAAGCATTTCCCCAAACAGGGAACCCTTCAGACACCAGGAAGACTGAGGCCAACTGATTCTGGTTGGAGACTGATTGCTCAAACCTCCAAACCACCAGCTCTGAGCTGTCACATTGGCGATCTAAATCCCCTACTAACAAAGATTCCCACCACCACAACCTTTAAATCCAGAGTGCAAACTAATTCACAAAAGAGAGAGCCAGAAGTTACAAGAGCATTTGAACTGCTTCTGAGTTAGGGCAGATGTATCCTAATGTTAAGGTCAAAATGTAGTTGGTATGCTGAGCTCTGCTAGGACAAAGCACTAAGAATGCAGTACACATCATTTTGCTTTTTCTGACCTGTCAATACTAGTGACATTCTCTACTATCAGCCTATATTTAACCAGCTTACTAGGCAGTTTCTCCAGCTTTTAGATTTTTTCTTTGATTAAAAGAGTAACCCGATTTGCAAGAAAGTTGCTATAAGAAAAGTTAATAGCCCCCTGCAAGATCTGATATACGTGGGTAAGCACTATCTCATCAACCTTTAACCAGGTTAGTCGAGATGACTAATCAGGTTAAGCTTTGTTTCACTGAAGTTTTAAAATGCTCTCCGAGTCACTAAACTCTTCTGGTCCTCCAGTTGTAACTGCATCCTGAGAATTACAGTAAGTCTTAAAATTCGGGACAACTTACTTTAACATGTGTCTATAATGCACAGCCCTTCTTTTAAATGGAGTTCCCACAAGGGAGTGGAAAAGACACATTTGACAAGAACTTCGGCCTTGGGGTCGGATCGCCTATCCCAAGGAGAAGATACAATACAATAGGATTTTCCCTCTGCCCACCCGGTCGGGAGGTTGTTCGGCCCCTCCGCGGGAGGAGCGCTACCAGCCCGGACCTGGCCGACTGTGCGTCGATTAGGAGGCGAACAGCCCGCACACTTCAGCGGAGGGGACGACTCTTCTCGGGCGCGGCCCTGCCCTGCTCGCCCATACCGGTCCCGAGCCAGCCCTGGACTGCGCTTGGGGGCCCCCGAGGCTCTGAGGCCTGGGCAAGCGCCAGGCTGTGAGAATTGGAGGAGAGAAGGCCGAGGGATTGCGGCCCGGGTCCGGGGTCAACTCCAGGGGGGCAAGGGTCCTGTGGGCCGGACTCGAGGGTGGGCGAAGCCACAGGAGCGATCCTGGGAGCACCTCAGGGATTTCGGCCCGGACCGACCCCAGCGACTGGGGGGTGGTAACAAGAACTCTGGTGCCACGCCCGGCCCGCCCCGCCCCCGGGCTCGGAGGAACGCATTACTGCCGGACCCCCTCCTCACCTGATGTACGGGCTGGCCGCCGCCAAGATGTTCTTCTGCACGGGGATCTCCTCCCCATCGAGGACCAGGTGCGCGTCGCAGAAGCGGGACTCCTCGCGGAAAGAGCTGAGCGCTCGCAGCAGGCGCGCGGCGTGCTGCGGGTCGGACACCGCGCTACCCTCGGCCATCGCAGCGCCCGCCAGTCACCGGCCCGTCCCGCTCCCGACGCAGCCACGCCGGGCCCCTGGAGCCGTCCGCGTCCGATGCGCGGTCCGCCTGCACAGCCCGCGCGCGCGCGCGCCCGTTCGGCCCAACTATCAGTGATCCCTGAACAAGAGGAGCCCCCGAAACGCGCCTGCGCCATCCGCGGCGAGAGGGACTGGTACCTTTAAGGAGCCGCGGCATTGCGTCATTTCTCCGCGACGCCTCCCCGCCCATCGTCGCCAGAAGCAGCAACTCAGAAGCTTGGTAGTCTGTCAGACCCTCCAGACCCGCCCCTGCTCAGCCAGGCGCTGTCCCCAGATAGAGCGAGCGCTGCGGCGTGGGAGATGTGCGGGCCACCGCGTGGTTAAGCCGGTGGCTTGTGGAGCCGCGAGTCTCGGCTGTTCCACTCCCTTGCTGTATGACCTTGGGTGCGGTGCCCATCCTCAGTTTCTTCATCTGCAAAGTGAAGGTGATGACTTCTCAGTGTTGTGGACTCACGTGAGATAACGCCTGTAAGCAAGGGCTCTGAGGTGTAGCTTTCTTTAAGTATGAGAGAAAAATCGCTTCCCAGGTAAGGGCAGCGACGCGAGCACACAGGCTCTGGAAAGAGCGTTTTTTCGATTGCGGCCTGGGGAAGAGATGTAGCAGATGAAGCTGGAGGAGTAAGTGGCGGATCTCAAGTTTGTCAGGGCCTCCTTGGCTGTGGTAAGGAGGTTGGTCTTAATTCCGATAGGTGTTAGGTACCATGGAAGGGCTTTGAGTAGGGGGTTTTTATAGAGATCACTCAGCCGCGGAGAAGGGGGTGGGGGTGAGGAGGGTGCTTAAATATTGCAGTACTCGAGGGAAGACAATGGTGGTCTGGATGGAAGGGTGATGGTGGAGGCGCACAATAGTGGATGGCTTTAAAAGAATAGACACAATGGTGAGGGAGGGGGATGTCGAGGATAATGTTCTGGGTTGAAGAAACTGCATGGATGTTGGTACCTTTGAGAGAGAGAACTAGGAAACGCTGAAGGGCTAGAAGGTAGAGAGGCCAGACGTGCAGTTGTGACTGGAAGCAACTCTGGGTCAGCTTAGCCTGCAGGGCAAGCCCTATGCCATCTGAGGTTTCCCGGGAGGTTGTTAAGGGCACGTGGGGATGTGGAATATAGCCACCGTATTGAGTACAAACAGGTGCTCAATAAGCGTCTAAAGAAATAGCAGTTTTATGAGGACCAGGGCCCGGGAGAATGTGATCAGCATTCCAGATAAGGCAGGATGCGGTGTTCACTGGATCAGCTCAGTCTTCCTTCAGCCAAAGTCTCTGATACGGTCTTGAATCTTTACCCTGAACCAGCCAAGGCTTTGGAGTCACTGGCAGGAATCGGAGTATGTACCTCTGGTAGAGTCACTGGCTGAATAGATGGGAAGAAGGATATTTACCAGTAGAAAGTCCAGACATTTCTAGTCCCTTCTTCAAAGTCAGCTCAGTATTTATGGGAGAAATGATAAAAATGTATAGGTTTGGCTTCAAACAAAAGGAAGGGATGGAGGGAAGCGGATGGAGATACAGGTGAATCAAGAGTAGCTCTGAGTGACTAATTGTTAAAGCCAGGCTATGGGTACATGGAGATTTGTTGTACTGGTCTCTGTATTTTTGTATATGTTGTAAAATGTCGTAAAAAGTTTAAAAAAAAAAAAAAAAAGCAGCTCAAGCGTTTCTTCTCTGTGATACCTGCCCAATACCCCAGGGAGCAGTAGACACTCCTTTCTCCAAGTTGTTGCTGTATTTTGAACATTTCTCTGGGAGTAAACTTACTGTAATGAGTGTATTTATTCATGTCATCTGCTAGCTTGCATATTTTAGTGTGTCTCCATTCCCACGTGCCAAGCACAGTGCCTGGTAGCGCTCAGTGAGTGGTGGATGGACAGAGGGATTAAAAATGTTGTGGGCACTCTCCCTCTTTGGAGCCCACCCGTGCCTTTCACTTCCCCCTCTTCTTCCCCTGGTGCATTGCCTTCGCCTCCCTGTCTCCTAAGTTCCAAGGGCCCTTCTTTTACTTCCATAACTTGTTTCTCCAGCCTATGCAGACCAGCTGGCTCACTTCTGCTACATCTGTAACTTTCTAAATAAACTTGCTCTTATAATTTGAAAAATAAATTGTGACTACCAGGCTCTTAATAAATGTTTTCAGCCTGGCTGGTGTGACTTAGTGGATTGGGCACTGACCTGCAAACCAAAAGGTCACCAGTTCAATTCCCAGTCAGGGCACATGCCTGGGTTGGGGGCCAGGTCCCCAGTTGAGGGCGTCCGAGAGGCAACTGTTTCACTCTCGCACGATGTTTCTCTCCCTGGCTTGTCTCATTCCCTTCCCCTCTCTCTAAGGGTGAATAAAGAAAATCCTTCTAAAAGAAATAAACTAAATAAACATTTTCAGAATTGCAGTCTCTTTTTAGTTTATTTGTGTTTTGTGATCTTTCTCAGCTGGGTTGTTGGGGTCAACAACGACAGAGTTCTCTACACCTTGTAGGCATTTGATAAATACTTATTGGTTCATTGCTGGGAATGCTGGTCTACTCTTCACATGTCAGAGGTTTCAAAACAAAACAAAGAGCTCAAATAACAGAATCACCCTGGGGGAACCAGTTATCCCAGAATGGGAGTGTTGCCTCAGCTGAACTAATTGGAGGTAAGTGGGGATTAGTCAGGCAGGCTCTTCCTGGTGGGGGTGAACCTTCTCTGGTGTTTTGACAGATGGAAGGAATAGCAGGACCTGGGCAGCGGGTTGTAAACAAACCAGCATCGCTCAGGGGACAGGTAGTTGCTGTCTTGAGAGGGTCACCCATGCAACAGGCAGCTAGCTGATCAGCAGAACTTGCATATGCTTTCAGGACCACCTCACTGTTGGTAGTGGTCCCAACCAACCCACCTGCCTGAATAACTTGTATTCATCCTTCAAAACGGAGCTCAAAGTGACCTTCAGGGACCCTCCAACCACTTTCTCATGGCAGAGTCTCCATGCTGTGCCATGGCATGAGCCTTCTGTGCTGCACTGACTTCACTGCACTGTAATTAACAGGTTTAAAAGTTGGTTTGTGAGCTCCTCCAGGGCACTTAGTAGGTGCCCCATGATGCCTTTACATAGTTAGAGGTAGCTGGTTGGGGACTTGAGCATGAGAAGTAGGATTTAATACCGTGGGGGGAGGCGGGATCACAGGGAGCTGAAGGTCTCAAGTAGGAGGTGGCTCCTCAGCTAGCTGGTTGCACCAATGGATAAGGGCCCAGTGGTGCCAAATCCAATGATTTTTCAAGAGATCTAAAAATTCAGATTCACATGTTGAATGTCCCAGTTTTGGGGGTTTTTTTTCTTTTAATTTTTAAATTGTATTTTATGTACAAAGAGCCATTCTGCAGTAAGGTAGATGTCTTGAATGACCCACAGAAGTTCACTTAGTCCAACTTCATGAAGTCTGTTTCCTTCGTGTACTAACGGAAACACTGGCGGCACATGGAAGGCTGTGCTTCCGGAGCAGGCCGTGCCGGTTTGAGCAGACACTGCACGAGGAGGACCCTGGCCGAATTTTCTCAGATGGCTTCAGTAGAGCTGCTGGTGACCTGTCTTGCTCTCTCTGCTGCAACCCGAATGTCCCAGTTTTCAACATGAGCCACTAATTCCATTTGAGAAGCAAAGATACAGCCTAAATCTGGCTTTAATTCATTTCCAGAGCTGATCAGAAACCCATCTTGGTTTATTGAGGAGGGAGTTAACAATCAAAAGTGTGCTAGGCTCTCAATAAAAATTGTTGAGTTGAACTCAGGTGCCCCACGAAAACTCATCCTGGTGCAATAGGGAAGGAATTGGGTCCAAATGTGGGAAGAAAGATGGGGGCAGAACCTACCCTTCCCTTGGCTGTAGGAGCCATTCCTGATTGGGCAATGGACTGTTTTGCAGCCTTTCTTGATATTGCTCAAACTGAGCCTGCCTTGGTATTGTTTATGGCCGTCAGAATAGTATATTTGGTGCTATTGTCTCTCTACATTCCATAGATACCAGCTGTTGGGAAACATATAATCTAAGAGATCCGATATCTTCCCAGCAGTTTCAGTCTCTGATGACTATAACTGTTCCCTTCTGGTTTAGAGGCTAAATAAGCACCTGAAAGAGGACTTATTTTGTTTGTTTGTTTTTTTGTTTGAAGACTAAAAAAAAATATTAACAAAACATTAACAGTAGACATTCATTCAACAGTTACTAAGCACCTACTATATGGTACCTACTGCAGAGACAGCAATGGTGAAAACATAGTTACCTCAGTGGTATCATTGTAGAGGTTTTTTACTCTGCTTTTCTGATCATGTATCATTTTTTATACTCAGAAAAAATAAAACAATTTCCACTTGCAAAAAGGAAAAAAAAAAAAAAACAGCTTTACTTTGCTTTGAAAAGTAATCCTTCCAAGAGAAGAATCACTTTGGGGCTTGGGACTTTATCTTTTCGTAAATGTTAGGAATGTGAATCCAGTAAAAGAACTAATACAAAAGGAAAAAAAAATGAATAGTTAGAAAGTTCTTTAGAAGTCATCTAATCCAATGGATTCATTTTATTCAAGAGAAAACTGAAGTAAGATGAGCAAACAGCTTGGTCAAGGTCATACATGTGACCTTGTCAGGCAGAAGAGACAGGCCCAGAGTTTCTGCCTTCCAGCCCTGTGAGCTTTTCCATTACACCAAGTTGACTCTTCATAAACATCAATTTGGTCGAGGCAGTCTCTTCTGATTCATGGCAGTCTTCAAATATTTTATTGCGTAAATCTGTCATTTATCCAAATCTATATATAGCTCCTTTTCGAAAATCTAAGCTCTTCCAAATTGCTGAGTCAGAAAACATCTCAGTATTTATCTCTTGAGTGTTGCTTCTATATGTTTATACAGTACTCAGAAGTATCTCAGAAACCAGTGAACTAATTAAGTTGTAATGAAGATAGTGACTGTTTCTATCTAAATCCATGCTATTACTCCCCAGCAACCAGCAGAGTGCCTGACACACAATAGGTGCTCAATAAGTATTTGCCAAATGATTAAATGTTAATGGGCAGGAGAACTGGGATTTTTCTGTCTATAAGGGATTACTTATGATATTGTTTCCTGTAAGTCCCCATTGAACTCCAAGCTAGTATGGCCAACAGCCTACCTGATGTATTCAGTTGAATATCTAATAGATACCTGCAACTTAACATGTCAGAGATAAACTGATTTTACCCCTTCAACCTTCTCATTCCCCAAATAAATGGCAACACCAAAGAACAGAAACTTAGGGATGTCCTTGACCTCTGTCTCTCACACCTTTCATCCAGTTCCCCAACAAACCCTACAGCTCTTCCTACAGACTATCTCGTCTCAGCCTCCACCAGGACCACCCTGGTCCAGACGCCAATTAACTCCACCTGGGCTCCTGAATAGGCTCCCAGCTGCTCTCCCTGCTTCTCCTCTTTCCCCCTTATGGGTTCTTGCTCCCCATAAATTAATCGGATCAAGTCACTTCCCAGTGTAAAAACCTCCAACGGCTTCTCACCAAATGGGGGAAAAATCCAAAGTTCTTACCTCGCCTTACAAAGTCCTGTGTGATCTGGCCTTGTACTTCCTCTATGACCTCACTTCCTAGCACGCTCCTCTCCCTCAGGGTGCACTAACCAAACTGGCCTTTTTGCTCTTCCTTAAATAGGCCTTGCATATGCCCACCCCGGGGCCTTTGCGCTGGCTGGTTTCTCAGCCTGGAAGTTTCCTTCCTCATTCTTGTAGCTTGCTCTTTTCCTTCTGCTTAGATCAGAGCTCAAATGTCACCTCCTCAGAAAGGCCTTCACTTACTCTCTTGTATAACGGCTCCCTTTTATCTGCTTTATTTTTCTTCACTGCATTTAATCAATACCTAAAATTATACATGTTTATTTGTGGATTGTTTGTCTCCTTAGACTATAATAGAGGTTTCATGAGGTCTGGCAGGAGCTTCCTATCTTATTTATCACTGTATCCTCAGCAATGCACAGAATATAGTATGTACTCAATAAATACATACTTACAGGCAGGAAGGAGATTTTACTTGACGTTTTCATCCCTTGCTATCTAACCTAACATTGCCATCTTGGTAGAAGATGAATTATCAAGAGTGACTCAAAGGACCTGAAGTGAAACTTCCAAACCTTCGAAGGTTACAGTACCACAGCTCTGGGCATAGGTTGCCCAATAATTTCTTTCAAACTAAGTCCAGTGCAAGACACTTTATTTTGCTTCTTCAAGGTACACCACTTGGCACTTGTACCCTGTAAATTTGGTTTGGGTATTGTGTGTTGTTTATGTACCCCAAATCATGTAAAAGATACTGAATTTTTATCCTTCCCCCTAGATTTCTAGCCAATACACTTAGACCTGTTTAAATGTCTGTGAAGTCATGTGAATTTCTTTAATTCATTGGATTTTCCTTGCTGCCTCCCCCAGGTCTCTTTCCTCTATCCTTGGAGACTCTGGTTACCTTACTCCACTTCTGCAGCTTCTCCCTCTGAAAAACTGGGATAATCACAGTCACTTCTAGGGAGTGGTTGTGGACATTGAGTGAGAAGGTACTAGTGAAGCTCTGACAACAGGGTCTGGCATATAGTAGGCGCTCAATAAATGCTGAGTGTTGTTATGGCTATTATCGCTATCATCACCACAATCATCACCCTGGTTTTTAATGGCATCCTTGCCCAGCTCAGGAATTATTAGCTTCTGGTTGATTTTCAAGTTAGAAGTCCAGTCTCTTCTCCTTTACAGTCAAGGCCCCACCAGGTACATCCTCTCCAGGTCTAGGTTGACAATGTCGCTTCTTGTTTCACCCTGACATTAATGCTAGGCTTCAGGTGAACTTCATTTTCTAACTCCATCCAGCATTTAAATTCCCTACTCTAGCTCTTTAAACATCCCATTCTACTCCTTTTCTTTCTTGCTCCAACCTTTAAGTTTATTTTTAACATTTAAATTCATCTGATATTTTCTGAAATATGTTAGACCTCTTTGGCCAGTAAGTTTTGCAACTAATTAATACTTTAATATATTTTTTATCTCTAAAAAAACTTTATTGAGATACAAAGTAAAGTGTGCAGCTCAATGAACTGTTCCATGTGGACACACCTGTGAAATCACCAGGTGATTCACAGATCAGCATAAGGGACATTTCCAGTAACCAAAAAGGCTCCCACAGGCCTGTTTCCAGTCAGTACGTCCCAGAGCAAACCACTGTTCTGACTTCTATTGCTATTGATTAGTTTTTTCTGTTCTTGAATGTTTGCATTTAGCTTTTTTTCACTCAATATGATGTATTTGAAATTTTTCCATTTCGTTGCTTGTAACAGTAGTTGGTTTTTTATGACTGTGACCATACCATTGTGCAAATATGCCACAATTTATTTATCCATTTTTCTGCTGATGGATATTTGGACTGTTTCCAGTTTGTGGCTGTTATAACAAAGCTGTTACGAACATTCTTAAACAGGTGGATATATGCACTTATTTCCTTGTGCATGTACCTGAGTTCAGTCGCTGGTTCATAGGGTGAGCATATGTTCAGCTTTAGCAGATACTGCCAAGCAGTTTTCCAAAGTGTTTGTACCAAATTATACCCCCACCAGTCAAGTTCCAGTTGCTCCACATCCTTAAGAGGTGGTGTCAGTCTTTTAGTTATCCATTCTGGCCAGTGTGTAGTGATATTTTGTTGCTGTTGTTGTTGTTTTTAAAGATTTTATTTATTTACTTATAGAGAGGGGAAAAGAAGGAGAAAGAGAAGGAGAGAAAGAGCAATGTGTGAGAGACCCATCAATGGGTTTCCTCCCACACATTCAACAGAGGACCTGGACCGCAAGGGAGGTACATGCCCAAACAGGGAATCGAACCAGCGACTCTTCAATTCTCAGGCTGGTGCTCAATCCACTGAGCCACACCGGCCAGAGCTCTTGTTGTTCTAATTTGAATTTCCTTGATGAGTAATAATGTTGAGCACCTTTTCATATGCTTTTTGACCACTTGGATAACTTTTTTTAAAAGTGCTTGTTCAAATTTTGCATCATTTTGAAAAATTGGATTTCAAACTGATTTTAGTAAGGAAAACACAAATTTCTTCTCCTAATTTGTGGCTTGCCTTTTAAATCTCTAAATGGTGTCTTTGATGAACACACACTCTTAATTTTAATGAAGTTTGATTTATCAACTTTCTCTTTTATGGCGAGTGCTTTTCACGTTCTGTTTGGAAATCTTTGCAATCATGATGATATTCTCCTATGCTTTCTTCTAGAAGCTTTGCTGATTCACTTTAACATTTAGGTCTATGACCCACCTGAAATACATGCATTTAAAAAAAAAATCCAGCTCAAAATTCATTTAACAGGATTTTAAAATACCTATCATATGTCAGGCACTTATGGTAGAACAAAAGCAATTAGAGTCAACATTTAAGGAACTTATTGGGCAGTAGAAGAAAGGGTGAGCCTTGCACATAAACAATATTAGAAAGTAGTAATTTAGTTGGAAAATATGATATGGCCTAATTATTCAAATACACGGCCCAGAGTCATTTCCTCTTCACACATGGGCAGATGGATTACATTTCCTACATGCCAGTGATCCTGTCTTCCTCACCCTTCATCGGTCCCCCATTTCCTCCAGGGAAAATCCAAGCTCCTTGTGCCTGGCATGTGAGGTGTCCCACCACCTGGCCCCCCCTCACTCCTCACCCTCATCTTCTAGACCCACTCCATCCTCCATCCAACACCCTCTGCACACACCCACCTGAATTCCTGAACAGAACAAGCCATTCATCCTGCCAACTCTTAGTATCTGCTCCTCCCTCTGCCTGGGCTCCATCTCCCATCACTTTGATGCCTGAAAATCTGCTCACTGCTCCAGCACCACCTCTGCGAAGCCTCACTCAGTTTCTTTGTATCTCATTGTTTGTGCCTTGAAATCTACCTCTGGAGCCAGATTGCTGGGTTTGAACCCTGCTTCTGTCATTTTCCAGCTCCGTGACCCCAGGCATGTTACTTAAACTGCTTAAGGCTCAGGTTCCTCACTGGGAATAACTGTGGTTTCTGCTATCTAAGGTTTTGTGCAGAATAAGTGAGATTATCCAGGTACAATTGGTTAGCACAGTGTCTGGCACATAGTAAGGGCTCAGTAACTGTCTGCTTAAAAAATAGTTATAACCATCATACTAATGACATATCAGCTAACATAACTGGTCTTTTCATTAGACCGGGTGTTCTCTTTAAAGCAAAGAGCGCTTTCTTAATTTTTCCATAATTGCCCCTGCTAGTAGTACCCACTTGTGGAGTTCTTAGTGTAGTTCCCGGCACAGGAAGCTTTATGTCCATCACCTTAATGGATCTTGACAGCAACCTACAAGATAAGTGCTAGGATCTCCATGCTATGGTTTTAAGAAACTGAAGTTCTGAGGGGTGAAACTCTGCCCCATGTCCCTCAGCTGACTTGGAGAGAAGCCAGGACTTTGACTCCTGCTTCATTGCAAAGTGTGTGAGCCACTCACTACTGTGCTCCTACACAGTGAGCTCAGAACATATTTGATGAATAGAATTAAATCTAACAAACCCACAACCTATCCAAATTTGGGGAAAGCAACATGGGCTCATCTGCGCTGCCAAAGTTCTGAACGTGGCCCTGACAGGCCACGTGACCTGAGACAGACCCTTCTGGCAAACAAACAGCATCCAGAGCAGGTGCTTTCAACTTTTCCCTCTTGGGAAATGGTGGTTTCAACATCAATAATTTATACTTTGCGACTTCAAGGTGTGCTCTTTAATTGACACAATGCTACCTTTCCAGAGGAACAGGTTGTCACTTTTCACAAAATTTGTCCTATTTAATGAAAATTTATGTGTTGTCTAATTACCTACCATTTCCCCTACTGCTATATTACAGTCCCAGGCTTTTAAGATGCTGTGCCAAGAGTCTTAGGAAGATCATCTTCCAACAAAGTCTGGAACCCTGACCTCTCCGGCCCAGATGTAAATGTCTTGAGAGCTGGGACCACGTCGTATTCCAGCTGCATCTCTCATAGCACCTCACTCAGTTAGGCAGGAATTCAATAAGCATTTGCCAAAGTAATTATCTGTATACCTGTTTCATGGTGGGTATTGGGCTAGGCCTTGGGAAGGAGAGAGGAGAAATCAGATTCAGATCTTGCCCTTGAGGGGCATCTGGTCTAACCCAGAAAATAAGACTTAAACCTCAACAATAGGCATCTGATATGGGAAATGGGTTGTATGGTGGGGATTGTAGCAGAGTTACGCTGGGGTACACCCCCTTCCCAAAGCATCACTTGTACTTACAGATTGCTGGGAAATTCTTTGATATTAAAGCAAGCATGGGTGTAATATGAAGTACACTATAACATGTGTGCATGTTAAGGTAAAACACAGATTTCGAGGTGCTGTATTTGGTAGACCCCTCCCCCTGCCTTCCTCCTAGGCCAGGAGGCCCCCCTCCTGTGTCTTTAGGAGGGTTTCGGTAGGTGACAATGATAGGCATGGCTGTTGGCATCAGACAGAATTGGGCTTTAGTCAGTCCCTGCCCCATCACTTTCCAGCTATGTGTTTTTGAGCAAGTGGCCTGAGCTCTGTGAACCTCAATTTACTGATGATTTTATGAGGATTAGTGTTTTATATAAAGCTTTTGTCATATGCACAATAGCTTTTATGCATGTTGTGAGGTAATATTCATGGGATGGATGGAGTAGAGAACAAGTCAGTCTATTACCAGATAGCAAAAGCAAAAAAGCACATATTCCCTTTATTATTAATACTTTGCAATTCTATACCATTTTGTACCCTCAAAGCAGTTTCATATTTACACACAAGTCATAGAAAGTAGAGTCATCTCAATTCTACATATGAGAAAAGTTGAGGCCTCAAGAAATGCCCAGAGTCTTGCAAAAACTGAGATTGGTCAACTGGAAACAGCACCTGGTTCAGCATCTTTAACACAGTAACCTGGGGACTTGTTGGGGGGTGGGTGGTAGAGATGAGGAGAGGGGGGCATGCCTTTCAAATCACTGCATTTCCAGTCTGAGCTGTGTACAGCCAGTTAATTTGAGCTATAGGTCATGAGTCTTACAATCACAGAATCCACACAGCTAGGGCAAGGCAGAGGTTCTTCACTTTCCCTGTTGAAAAGCTGATGCAAGCTATGGACTCTAATCCCCTTGAGAACATACATACACACAAAAATCCACATGCAATTTCAGGAAGCCTATGGGCACCCCAAAGACCCTCCAGGTGCTCAAGACCCCTCTAGAGTGAACATCCTGGGCCTGACCAGCTGCACAAACCACAGACTCATGACCCCCAGGCATTGTAGAAACAGTACAACCCAACATAACAAACCCCGGCAACCTCAGCCAGGGACAGCTTCCCCTCCCAACTTTGCAATCATCCGAAATCTGAACAGTTTTTCTTTCAATAAATACCCAAAGCCAAGCCATCTATTTCCCTCCCAGCTTTTCGAAAGTTGTGGTGGAGATGAAAATTGAGGTCATCTGTGTTTTAGAGATGAAAATTGCCAGCTTGTTAATGGAACGGGGTGGAGACTCATGAACGAGATAATACAGAGTCACTACAGGCAATGCCTTTGTTGTCATGAAAGCCAAGATTCACCATGAAAGATAAAGAACCAGACTCACCACTGAAAGGAAACTTCGTGAGGCCATTCACACCTTCATTCAACACTCATGTATTGAGCAGCTACTATGTGCCAGGCACTGTTCTAGACCCCTAAACTATATCAGAGACCAAAACAAAGGAAAACCCTTGTCCCACATGTAATCCTTAAGCTTATATTCTAGTGAGAATGATGAATAAATATCACTAAATGTAATCAATAAATTGTACAGTGTGCCAGAAGGCAAAAAGTGCTGGGGTGGGGGGAGGGGAGAGAAAGGAAGTTTATCAGGATAAAGAGATTAGGGGTGTATGTGATAGAGGAAGCAAGTTGCAAGGATAAAACAGGGTCAGGAAATCTGCACTGAAGGGAGGATTTGATGAGGTTTGCTCAAGACTTGAAGACATGCTGCTAATGCCTGAAAGGGATGAACCAAGAAGATGCCGACAATGATACTAGATGGCTAACATCTCAGCATTCACCCAGCAATTACTCATTGGGTATATGAAGAGCTAGGTGCTAGAGGCAGGCTAAATACTGCCCCCAAATATACCCAGGTCCTAATCCCTGGAACCTGTGGATGTCACCTATATGGCAAAAGTGACTTTGCTGGTGTCAAAAAGCTAGGGATTTTAAGATAGGGGGATTATCTTGCATTACCTGGCAGGCCCTAAATGTAATCATAAGGGTGCTTATAAGAGAGAGGCAGAGGGGGACTTGACTATAGAAGAGAAGACAGTGATGTGCCTATGGAAGCAGGGGCAGAAAGGGTGATGTGACCTGGGCCCTGAGCCAAGGAAAGAGGAAGCTACAACAGTCACAGAAACACACTCTCCCCTACAGCCTCCAGAAGGAGGCTATCCTTCTGACACCTTGATTTTCTTCCCCTAAGACTCATTTTGGGCTGCTGACCTCCAGAACTATGAAGACTAAATCTGTGCTGTTTTATACACCAAGTTTGTGATAACTCGTAGCAGCAAAAGAAAACTAATACAGTGCTTTTACAGACAAGGACATAGTAATGAACAAAAGTGACAAAAATTCCTACTGTGTGACGTCCTATCCTTGACCACTCCTTCTGTGCCAGGCACTAGCCTGTGCCCTTGTTGTGCAGTATCCCTTTGTCACATCAGTCTGAGGAGATGGTTATTATGGTACATGAGGCTGTGTAACTCAGAGACCCTGTTCTTTAACCATCTGAGGGTCTTCTGGTCATGCCCGATTAGACTGGGTTTATTGTGTGATGACTATTTTGGGTGTGCCAGTGATTTGCATGTGTCATCTCTGATGCCATTGGACACCTGGGTGGATGGGACTACTCTGGGTGCCTGGGAAGCTAACCCCTTCCTCTCTCACCACACAAGGAGTAAGACTCTTCCCAAAGAAAGGAGGAGCCTCCTTTATTCAAGGGTACATGAGTAGCATCCTCTACATGAACTGCCCACAGAATCTTAACTAAGTCAGAGGTGGGACTAAGTGGCAGGCACTTCTAAGGGCTTTAAGAACATCAATTAATCTTCATGGCAGCCCTATGAAGTAGGTTGTATTGTAACCTCATTTCACAGTTTAGGAAAGAGGCACAGAGAGGTTAAATAACTTGGCAAGGGTTATATAACCAGTAAGGGTTGGGAGCCAAGATTCAACCTCTTAGCTGCTTTTAAAGCTCATCAATAAAATAAATTTTATTGAGCAACTACTATGAGTCAGGTACTCTCTGTTTAAGTTTCACAACTTTTAGAATGAGAGAAAAGTACTACCTCTATGTTATGGATGATGAAACTGAGGACAAAAAGGATCAAAACCCAGGCAGGGAGCCTGAAGCCCATTCTCACCTACCATGCTGTTATTTTCTAAGCACCCACTGTACCAAGGCCCTAAGATTAAGATTAAGGCAATAAAAGTAAGTGGCTAAGAAATTGGACTCTGTGCTAGACTTATTGGAGTGATCACTTCATAAGGTATATAAATATCTAATCACTATTATATTATATTTGGGTGTTATACACCTGAAACTAATATAATATTGTATGTCAACTGTAATTGAAAATTTTATAAATTAAAATTTAAAACATTTTTAAACTAAAACTAAAAATCTCTCCCCCACAAAAGAAGTTGGACTTTGGAGTCTCAGGAGCCATCTGTTTGATCTTGGGCAAGTGACCTAACTGTTCTGATACTCGGTTTTCTCTTCCATAAAGTGGGAATGGTACTAGCACCCACCTCAGGATTGTGTGAGGACTGCATAAGCACCAGCATGTGGAGTACTTAAGTACAGTATTTGCACAGCGTGAACTGTCAATACATGGCAGCTGTTGTCATGTTATTGTTATTATTAATAAGAAAGCTCAGTTCCTGGCCTTAAATAGAGAAGAACACACAAACAATGTACACATTAGTTACAATGGTAATTTAAAGAACCCTGAATGAGGGTGAGACTTCTTGTTTGCCCAGCCCAAATGTCAGACTGAAGAGGAAATCAGAGGACCCATCCACACCCTTCACCTGCCCCAAAGACACCCACTAGCTTTCCTTCCTCCTGGAGCAGAGCAGGGTCCATAGGATCATCTGTCACTTTTAGCCCTTCTGGACCACAGTGGATGTACTTAAAGAGAGATAATAGTAGAAAATCCCACCAGAGCGAATGGCTCTGAGTTGAGCATTTATAGGCTGGACTTACCTGGAACTTCACCAGGACCATGTGAAGAAGATGGAGGAAGATTTCCAAATCTCCATTTCAGAAGGAGTCATGGCAAACACCGCCAACTGAGGACCCTACCTTGGCTTCCTGGTGGATGTGCCAAGGCCTTGCTGGGACCAGTAGAGAACTGCCCCAGACTTGTTTCTTGCTGGTTGAAGGAAACATCTTCTAGGAAATGATGGAGAAAAAGGAGCTATATATTTTTTTTCCTGCCTGGAAGATTTATAAACCCTAAAAGGTGACTTTTATGTTGGGACAACTGGGTACCTATATGCAAAAGAATGAAGTACAGTAGAACCTCTGCCTCTTACTGTATGCAAAAATTAACTCAAAATGGGTCATAGACCTAACTGTTAAGTACTAACACTATGAAATTCATAGAAGAAAACACAGGAATAAATCTTTAGCACTAGAGATTGATCAGTGGCTTCTCAGATTTGACAGGAAAAGCAGAAAAGATAAAAGAAACATTAAATAAATTGAACTTCATCAAAATTTAAAAGCATTTGTACTTCAAAGGGCACCATTAAGAAAGTGAAAAGACTACCCACAGAATAGGTAAAACTATTGCAAATTGTATATTTTAAGGGACTTAAATCCGTAATATATAAAGAACTCTTACAACTCAACAATAAAAAGACAAATACCCCTGGCTAAAAATGGCAAAGGATTTGAGTAGCTATTTCCCCAAAGACGATATACAAATGACTGATAACCGCATGGGGAGATGTTCAGCATTGCTGGTTATTAGGGAAACACAAGTCGGAACCACAGTGGGTACCGTCTCATTGTACTGAAGATGACTAAGATAAAAACAGCAGACCAACCAGGGAGGAAAGGACATACTGAAACTCCCATCCTTTGTTGGTAAACTGTAAAGTGGTGCAGCCACTTTGAAAAAATGGTTTGGAAGCTTCTCAAAATGTTAAACATGGAGTTACCATATGATACAACAATTTCACTCCCAGGAATATACTCAAGAGAAATGAAAACATGTTCACATAAACACTTTGCACACAAATGAATGTTCACAGCAGCTCTATTCGTGATAGCCCCAAAGAGGAAGCAACCCAGATATCTATCAACTGATGAATGGGTAAACAAAATGTGGTCTATTCATACAATGGAATGTTATTTAGCCACAAAAGGAATGAAGTACTAAGTCATGCAACAACATATATGAAACTCGAAAACATTATGCTAAGTGAAAGAAGGCAGTCACAAAAAATCCCACACATTGTCTGACTCAATGTATATGAAATGTCCAGTATAGGCAAATCCATATGAAGTGGAGAGTAGATTTGTGGTTGCCTAGAACTGGGACAGAGGGGTGAAGAATAAGGCGTGACTGATAATAGGTACAGGGTTCCTTTTGGGAAATGATGAAAATATTCTAAAATTAGACAGTGGTAATATTTACACAATTTTGAATATACTCAAACCATTGAATTGTGTACATTAAATGAGTGGATTTTGTAGTATGTGAATTAGATCTCAAAAAAGGCATTATTTTTAAAAATGACTGTCCTTGAAGAAGCCATTAAGGACTTCTCTTTAGTTAATGCCAGTTCCATGTTACCTGGGTATAGATAAATTGGGGGATCTGGTTGAAACTTGTCTTTTCTAGGGCCCACCTTTCACCCCACAGTTCAGGTTTTCCAAGCTTACCGTGTTGTCCCCTGATTCCAGGTCCAGACACTGTCCCTTTCACTCTCTGGATCACCCATTTCACCCAGTTACCTGCTGCTGTCTTTCACATATCAGCCACCCTGGCTCCCAGAACAGCATTGTCTTACCCCCATTGCGTTGAACTGTTTGCTTCCTTGGTGCTGTGTCCTGTACTATGCTATTCATTCCCTGGGGAAGGACGGTTGAGATACTGGCTTTGCTCACCATTACATGCCAATGTAATCTTAGTTATCACTGAAGGAAGGAAGGAAGGAAGGAAGGAAGGAAGGAAGGAAGGAAGGAAGGAAGGAAGGAAGGAAGGAAGGAAATATGCCTGAAAAAGAACATGTATGGAGTGGAAAGATACAGGGGTAAGAAAGAATAAGGAAATGGAAGAAGGGGAGATTTGGACTGAAGTTATATTAACATGAACCCATTTTTTCTGTTTCCTGACAAATACGGGTTTCTCAGCCCTATAGCCATGTTGACCATTTGAGCCTCCCATTTCTAGAATGGCTTCTCTGTTTCTTATGAATGAAACCAAATCCTTGGCCTTTCAAAACATCTCAAACCTTGTTTTTCTATGTTTGGCTCCTAAATCCTAAGCTGGGAATTTAGCCAAAGAAAATAACAAACACCTGAACACAGAGCGGGGCAAAGGGGCAAGTTCTAGAAACCCACACACAGAGCTACCGAGCTGGCATCATTTGCAGCCGTCAGAAACCGCAAACAACTTCAACGTCCAGCAGTAGAGCAGTGCACACCCTGCCATGTCCCGAAGATGAAGTAACGTGCACCCATTAGAAAATATAGCGACCTGAGAACATGTTAACGTGTGTCATATGTTAAGTGAAAAAAGGCAGGTTATAAACTGGAGAAGGGTAGGTTATAAAGTGATCGCTAATATGTAAACTGCGCACAGAAAAAAATAAAAACTGGGGGAAAAAATCTCACACCAGAATGGCATCTTAACTCATTTCTTTTTTAAAATGTGTCCAGGTGTTCTACAATGAACATATATGACTTTTATAATGGGGGATACCCCAATTTTCTCATTCTTTCCACTGCTTTTCCTTGGGGAATTCACTCTCCACCTGCTTCGTTCCATTAACCCACATTCACCTCCAAATCCTCATCCTGAGTAGCACTCTAAGCCTACAAGGACCAGCACCTTCCCAGGTGCCCGCTCTGGCCACCCAGGCAGCTCCTGAAGGCACACACTTTCAGAAGCCTTTCCTAATCACAAGGAGAAAAGGCTGGCTCGCCGCAGTGCCTCCCCATCTCTCTTTGCTTGCCTTGTCCAAGAAAATCTCCAGCTTCTTGGCTGGTGCTTGACCTCAAGAGACTGTTTCCTGATGCAGCCCAGCAGCTGCTGCCATTGGGTGCATGTGCATCTGCACCTGGCTGCTGAGTCTAAACTCCCAGAAGGAAGCTGGTGTTGAGGCCACAGAGCTCACCATTGTTGGATGATGAGGACGGTGGTGATGACTTTTTGGTGTGCACGTCCTGATTTGCCATGGGAAAGACTTCTCATTTCAAAACCACTCAAGCGGTCTTAAAACAACTTAGGAAGTGATCAAAGGTGTTTGTATTTAACCTGGACTGGCAACCTTCTTAATGGAGTCAGCCCAACACTTGGTAATATTGGTTGGGAGGAAATGAACATGAACCAGTAACGCCGATGCACCTTGAATGCACTTAGATTTTTTTGTGAGTTGATCTGTCCAGGTAAATCGATGCAACTTATTGCTGAATTGGAATCGACTTAGGGAGACCCTCGAAGGACAAAGGTACTGTGTCAGCAAACATTTGAAAGCCTACCCTGGACCTAAGGCTTACACCTCAGAGCGCTTGTGAAATGCTGTGGCTTTATCAAAGAAGTAAACAAACCTGGAGTGATCTTTCCTGCAGAACTTCCCGGTCACGTATTCCACCCACGTGAAGCATCACAAGGCTCAAGGGCAGGATGGACTGTCTTGTGGTGCCTTCAAGAAAGGTACATGCGTCTGAGCCCCTGTGGCGTTTTGAGCTAATTACCCTGGCCTGTGTATGAAATGAGACGGGACTAAGGACCAAGATATAGCAGGTGTCATGGCATCGACCTTCGGTGGTTTTGAGATGGAGAAAAAAAGATTTGGTGTGCCAAGTTTGCTCATCAGCCTGGTATTTCAACCTTTCATCTTAAACAAAGTAAACAAACCACAGACATATTTTTTCTTCCCTGCAGAACTGCACCCTTTTTTGTGATTAGGTCTGTGTACTGTTTGGCAATTGGAATTGAGTAGAATGGAGGTGGAGAAGCAGTTTTTCATTCCACCCTCTTCTCAAACATTTAAAGTAGAATAATGAGTGAGTGACTTGTCACATTTGTCACAACTCTTTTCCATTCCTGCCACCTGAATGCAGACTTTAGTCACACTTTTCTTAGGCCACCATTGCTGACATTTTCTCCTGATGCATCCTGTCAAGATTGGAGGTGCTGAGACCTCTGAAGGAAAGTGTGAAAAAGAGTGGATAGTCTTCACTCTGCCATCTGTAGATTCAGGCTTTTGCTTAATGGACCCAAAAGCCAAGGGTGAAATGGAAATTCTGGGTGGACAGAGATGTTTCGAGGGGCCAGCAGGGGAAGGGATAGACTAGAGGTCAGGGTGGCAGGTGAGAGGACGCTTCGTGGGCATCTTCTGTGCTGTCATTGCGTTCCATACGAACTGTCTTCCTCGTTTTCCTGTGATGTCCTCAGGAAAATGTCCATTCTTGTTGGTATGTTATTGAGCTGAATCCTTGTTAGTGAGGGAATTCATTCATTCAACAAATATTTATGGAGAACCTGAACCCGCCTGACAGTGTTCTAGATGCTGAGGATAAAGTAGTGAATAAAACATACCCCAAAACGAAACAAAGTGGATCAATCTCCAGGGAATTCTGCTGTGTGAAAAAAAAATCCCCAAAGGTTAATACTGTGTGATTCCTATTTATATAACATTTTTTGAAATGATAAATTTTAGAAATGGTAGTCGGCCAGAGGTGAGGGATGAGAGGTGGTGGTAGGAGAGGGGTAGGTGTGGTGATAAAAAAAAAAAAAAAGGCAACAAGAGACATCCTTGTGTTAATGACTGCAGAGGTGGATACAGGAACTTACACATGTGTTAAAATTGTATGGAACCACACACACACACACACACACACACACACACACGAGTACACATAAAACTAGGAAAATCCGAATAATATCTATGGATGGAATCAATGTTGATATCCTGGTTATGATATTATACTAAAATGTTACCTTTGAGGGAAACGGTGAAGTTCACAGTGTCTACATTTGAGTAGAAGCGAAGTAGGGCTGCAGGGGAAAAGCCAAAACCATCTGCCCCCTCTGGGGTATTCATGCACTGTCGTCAGAGATTCCTTCTCATCCCTACCAGGCACCAGGCACCAGGCACCAGGCACCCCCGAGACTGCAGAGCTGAGACTCGGATGTCCGTGGGGCTCCCAGTATTCACATGAGGCCCTGCTTGTCTTGCTCCTTGTTTCTTCCATCCCCACCACCATGTTCCTTCCACTTCTGCCCCAAATGCTTGCTTTATCCTAACAGCACATTCATCTTGGAGAACCTTCTTTCCTGTACAGACATAGGCGTGGCTTTACTGCCCTCAGTAGTAAAGGTCTTGCCTTTTCAGCATCAGGCAAGACCTCCTCATGTGAGCCCTGGCCTGGGATTCAATCCTGCATTGTAGCCGCTTGGCCATGGCCAGTCAGGTCAGTGTCCAGACCCTTAACCCCCTCCTGTAAAAGGTGGATTCCCAACCCCACCTGTTGACCCTTTGGTTGTACAATGAGCTGTCTAGCTTGCTAAAACCATCTAGCTCTGTCACCGTATTTTATTGCCTTAGAAGAACTTCAGAGGAAAGAAGCCATGTAAAAATAAAATAAGGTTGGAACAGACTTTAAAGTTTTTATTATTTTATATCATGTCATGCCTTGCATGGAATGACCACAAAGCTGGCCACATAATTTACTAACAGGGCATGGCTGAGAAAGCCAGAGCTCCCAGGTGCACAGTCTAGTCCGCTGGAAAGGATGGAGAGGGGGAGAGAACGAAGGGAGGGAAGAAGGAGCAATGATGAATGTTCGTCTGTCTCTCCTCTGCTGGTTGGTTGCTCATTCTAAGCATGATGAATATGTGGCAGCATAATTTCTGATTCACGATCATGGTCTTTACAGGAAAAGGTCTTTCTTAGAAGTGCTAGAGCCGATTAATAATATTTGATCAACTTTGAAACAAGGTTTACATGAGGGATCACACCTGTGTGCTGCAAGAGCCCGCCAGCGGGGCCATCCACCATCCAGGCCTGTCAGGTCTGTGAGGCCCCGTGGTGCTCTGAGGCCCTGTCCTGGACTTCCTGGGAAGGGGCCTGTTTCCTCAGGTCCAAGTCCGCATCTGGGATGAAGAACCCATGGAGATCCAGGTGCATGTCTACATCAACATATGCACGAGCCAGTTCTGTAAAACTTTTGGCATCCAGAATAAGCAGAAAAGGTGGCTTTTGGGGATCAGAAGAGATGATGGCTGATAAGATAATTCCTTTGGGGAAACAAAAGGAGACACTTTGTAAAAGTGCAGCCTTGAACTTCCTCCAGGTGGAAGGATATGTTTCTCAGCTGTGTCTCCCTGTCCTCGTTAAAGTCAGTATCTAATCCAAACAGAAGGGAAGTGAATTTGATATTCTGTGAGAGCAGAGGAGAAAGGGCAGGGAACTAGAAATCAGCAGACCTGCTTCCAGCCCTGGCTGGGCCAGTCACTTTGCCTCTCTGAACCTCAGTCTCTTCTTTTGTAGAATGGGGATAATGTTCTCTACCCTCTTAGGCTTGCTGAGAGGATCTCTCGCATGGTGAATTATAAAAGCACTTTGTAAATTGCTGCGTGCACTGAAGAATGGCTGTTTCCCTACAGCTTAGAAACTCTAATGATAGAGAATCAGTTTTGATGATGCATTTAAGCGAATACACATCACTCGACTAAACTCAGACTGGATGAGCATGATGTACCACATGCACATGCAGCGTGCAGACAGCCTCAGCTTTCCCTTCTGTGAAATGGAAACATCCTAAGCACTCACTCTCAAGGAATAGAGTTACATGAAATAATGCCCATAAATTTCCAGCCAACATTTGTGCTTCTTCCCAAGGCCTCCTGGGTTTCAGAGTGGCTGAGCATAATTGAAGTCAGATCAGCTTGGACTCACACCCTACCTCTGTGGGCACTGGGTGTGTGACCTTGGGCAAGTTACTTCATTCTTTGAGCCTCTCCTTTGGTGAAATGAACACAATGCTACTCCCTGCCCATGGAGAGAATGCATGGGACACACTCACGCAGCCCAGTGGAAGGCCAGCCTCAGCAGGTGGTGGTACCAACAACCCCTATCTTCAGAAATGACAGTGACATGGGGCCCCCAGCCTGGCGCCAAGTCACGAATAATCAGTAGGTAGAAAACCACTCCCTTCTCACCTGAGGGAAGCAGCTGGCAGGCTCAGCGGGGCAGCCCCACCCATGGCTCTTGTTACCCTCCTCAGCACCCTCATGGGTGTAGGCAGGGCATTTCTGGGTCAAAGGCAGAATCAAGGAAGGAAAGGACCATTTGTCATGTGGAAACCCAGAAAAGCCAGGTGGGCCTCAAACACATATTTCTAGTTGCTCTGAAAAAAGGTACATGCTTAGATAATGAAGAACTGTGACCCAGCCATGCAAATGAATTTTAAAACCAAGACACTGCACTCTGGGAAAGGGTAGTGTTGCTCAGGGGAAAGGAAGTGGGCTTCTGTGGAAGTGAAGGAAATAAGGAAGTAAATGATTTAATCCCCTTTGAGGCAGATCTGACCTTTGCTGCTAGGTGGTGACTTCTACCTGGGGCCAGTCAGATAACCTATCCTTGCCAAGTGACTTAGATGGGAACTTTAAGCTACACAGTGGTCAGCTTGACCTCCAGGGGGGCTGAAGACTACAGGTCAACCACGACTACAAGCCCCAACACAGGCGTAGGCTGAGGGGAGTTTCCAGGGTTGGCCATACTCCCCAGATAGTGTTGGGAGAAGGGAGTGTCCAAGACTTCCCCGGGCGTGGGGAGGTTGGGGGGTGGTGGGGACAACTGGAAGCTCCAGAAAACTTGCAGATAATGTCAGGGGTATGTGTGGTCCTGGGACTCCCTGACCCTGTAGCTTTGGATTCATACAGACCTGGGTTTCAAAGCATGACTCCACCAGCTGTGGGTGTGGGCAGGGCCACTGTCCCCCAGTGAGGTCTCTGTGTGAGAATGAGAGCACAAGTCGAGTACAGTGGGTAGGCTCCCCTTCCCGGAGGCTTACCGTCATCCTCATCTTTGGCGCCGGGCGTGGGCACAAACAGGGGTTCCGCTGGCCAGCAGTCCTCCTCTTCCCATTTTAGGAACGACTTTGTGAGAATGTCATATTTGATCACCTGTACATCCGAAGAGGAGAAACGTGGGGATGATTTGTCAGAAAGCATGCTTATTTCCTGCGAGTAGGAAGGCATCAAGGCCCACAGAGAAAGGAGATTAAGCCCCTCAAGCGAAGACTCCAAGACGGCACTCCCTCTGGAGAGGATAACGGCATGAGGGCAGCCAGCTGCCTCCTTCAACTTGGAGCAAAGGTCCCCCTGCCGCCTCATAGCTGACTTATACTACGCATTGAATTCTTTTCAAAACAAAAATCCTGAGCTTTCCGAGTATTTGGCCCTACAGTGCAACTTGTTGATAGTTAAATAAACTAATATACTCAGTGTAGACATTTAAAGTATCATACAATTCCTTTGTTGTTTTAAAAGTATAGATCACTGGACTTCTCTTAACCACCAAGAGTCCTGTTCCCCCTTAGGGTGTGGGGAGTGTCTTGCAGTGTGTGAATGTGTGTGCGGAAAACTTAATTTTCTCACTTTGTACTTTCTGTACTGCACATTTAAAAAAAAGACTTTCTATTGTATTGTTAAAAATGAAGATATTAAGGGGAAGTAGTGTCTGTACAGCATTTAGCATAGTTCCTGGGGTCAGTGTTCCACAAATGGTAGTTTAAAAAAGAAAATAAATCTTTCAAGTTTCAGCTGTCCCCTCCCTGCTGGAGAGGGTGAGGCAGGGATTGGAATCCCCCCGTACACTTCCTTAACCTCCTTGCCTACCGCCTTTGCACTCAAAAAGCATGCGTGGAATAAAGAACTCAATCAAACCCTAGCCACGGCCACCCTCCTGAGCTTCAGCCCATTAGGTGCAGCTCCCTCTCCAGGCTCATCATCCTTTCAAATGTATTTTGTCCCAAACTGACCTACTCTCTAACCTACCTCCGGTCCCCCAGGGACACTCCCTCTTGCCCTCCCTTTTCTAATCAAGGTCACCCAGTCAGAGAATCTGAGAAGTCAGCTTTGTAGACAGGACTGTTGTAGGCCATGTACCTAGGGATCAGTACCTTGTTTGGGACGGGACGCCTTTGAATTTCAGCAGCAAAGACATATCGATATTGCTTCCCGTTGTAAGCGTAATTGATCCGAGGCAGTTCTAAGCCTAGAGAGAATGATACAGCTGATGAAGCCTTCATCACCGAGGGCAGGGGGCATCCACCCTTTGTGCCTGGCTGGGCACCCTTTCTACGAACACTGCTCCCAGGCCAGGACCCCTGAACTTGGTTCAGGCCCTAGACTGGATCAGGGTAGTCATAGGGCAGGGGGAAGGAACCTCTGACAATTATCCTGGCTCTATTAGAAGGTTCAGGAGCAAGGTTTTTAAGTATATAAAAATCTTTAATTATCCAAGATAGAAATCAAAAATAATTGCATGATTAAAATCAGAGGCTATTGCAATTTTTAAAAGCTCTTTTAAAAAAAGTCTCATGTGCACACACGTGTGTGTGGGAGTGAAGGGAAACTTCTGACTCTGTGGAAAGGAGTATTAATGGGAAATAGTTAAAATAAGTCTGGTGAATTCATATAATAACACTATGTTAAAATAATATTTACAAAGGATTTTAATAATATGGGAAAATATCCTTATCATAAGATTAACTATGAAAGGATGACTATAGGATTATCTCCATTATGTTAACAATGAAGAGAAAAAGCTTAGAAGCATTACTGGGGTGATAACTTCTCTGTATTTAATGGTTTATATTTTGTATTGTACATCCTAAGTTTTGCATTGTGTGAAATTTTCATTGTACTTATTACTTTTGTAATCCAAAAAAACCTTAAGATTTTGTCCATGTAAATGCATATATATTTATATATTCCTGTTGTGTCAAATTAAATTTCTAAGTCTGAGTACCAAAATGAAAGTCTCCCTCTATGCCAGGTAGAAGGAGCTGAGTGCTGGTGAAAATATAGTGTCCAAGAAAAGAGGAAGCTGGGATGGACACATCTGCCACATCAAGGCCTCCTCTAAGAAGGGCCCAAGGCATACATGGTTATCGGGCTCAGGGAGGAGTGAAGGGGAGTGGATTATTGAGATGGGAAGATGTATCATCTCACAGGTGAGTAATCATGAACTTCCAAGAGCCAAGAAGAGACCACCTACATAGTTAAATCAGAAAAAGAAGCCCACAGTCAGTGCTAACATAGGCCTGAGACTTCCTATGATGCTCCTGGTCCCCTCAGACCTGGTCTGGGACCCCCCTACCCCCACACTGTAAATGGCCAACCATAGGCACTTGATTTATAAAGGGTGATTCATCCCAGCAAATTCTGCAAGACTCTTAAGCCATGTTCTTAAAGAATCTTCAGATGTGAGAAAATTCTCAGACTACATTCATTAGGTGGAAGAAGCCATTTCAGAATATTCTGTGTGGTATGGAGCAGATTCATCAAAGTGTAAATGCAGAGGTTGAGGGGTTTTGCATCAGAGAAACCTGGGTGCAGGTCCTGGCTTTGCTGCCTGTCTTTAGCCAAGTCACCATATTACTCTCAGCTTCCCTGTCCTCAGTTCTAAAAGAAGAATAACACACGCCAGCCTAGAGTTAGTTTGCCTGTTAGAGCTCCCTGTTAGAGTTGTTCTAATAATAATGGCTCCCTTTGGCAGGACTCTCACTACGGGCCAGGCCCTGAGCTCAGCCCCTCCTGTGGGAACCCACCTAATGTGAATGATAACATGATGACCGTGCGAGGGTGAGAGGAGAGGATGTCTAAGCAGCTCCCAGCAGAGGGCCTGGCATGTGCTAAGCAATCCATGCACAAGAGAAAAGACTGGATGGATATTTGCAAAGGTTGTCCTGGGTGGAGGGACTATGAGGGATTTATCTATTGCAATACTTTTTGGTATTGCCCAAGATTGCTATAGTAAACAGGAATTCTCTTCTCAGAAACAAGAAGACTACAATGTTTCAAGCCTCCATCTGCCCACACTGCATGGTGTGGTGGCGGGTCAGAGGAAATGGAAGTTAATGCCTTAGGAATTAGAAACAAGATCTTTATTTGCACTTTTAAAACTCCAAGAATCTGGCTGCCACAGAGAATTGGTTATTGGATCCATGGGATGCTGTTTACAGAAATGGTCCTAGTGGGCAAGTATGAGGTCATCCTAGGGGAGTCCCCAGGATGGCTCCCTTCCAGACGCTTGAACGTGGCATGGGGCAGCCAGCGTGGGGAGCAAGCTTTGAGTTAGGGCCACACCCTGCCACTCTGAGTATCCTGGGCAAGCCGGTTCACTAAGAATTGAAGTGTTGAACTCAGGCCTGGCTAAGCCGGACTTTTGTACATGTTGGTGATAACACTGAGCATGGAAACATGGTCCCTGTCCCATGGACTTATTATATTTTAGGGCCATGGTTCTCAGTCAGGGCGATAGTGTCCCCCATGGGACACTGGAAATGTGTGGACATGTTTCTGGTTGATCCAGTCCAGGGTGGGGGTGCTACTGGCATCTGGTAAATTGAGGATCAGGATGCTGCTCAACACCCTACAATGCCCAGATGGCCCCACCACAGAGAATGACCAGCCCCAGGTATCGGTAGGGCCAGGCTGAGAAGCCTTGCTCTAGTAGGTGTGACTTCTAGTCAAGGGGGTTTACATTGTGTGTGTAGCTCAAACTTTCTGAGACCCATTTACATCCTCTGTGAAATGGGGCTGATAGCACCGACTGTGTAGGAAATCGTGAATGTGGAGAGGTGGAGACCCAAATGCGCTGTGTCCATAAGTCGGCATCGCAGCATTTGTGGAGTGCAGCTGTGTAAGTCACTGGGGCCAATGGCCATCTCAGTGCCTGCCTGGGAGGTGTTTGAAGATGTACGAGGCACAGCTGTCTCCAGATGCTTTTCACTGGGGTGTCCCAGAGAGCCTCCTTTGTCCCTTGTCCACGCACAGCATCTCTGAATCAGAAGGAAGTATTACGTGAAGAGGCCTGGGGGTCACATGAAATTCCGCCCTCTCCTAGGCACAGGGATAGAGGGTGTATTTACCTTCACAAAGCAACTCCGGCTGGCAGTAGGCTTGGTCATCTTTTTCCTTCAGGGCTCTTGCTGTCGTAGATGCCAGTTTGATTAAATCGGAGCCTACTTCTGCATTCTGAAAGAATCAGTTTTCCAAAAATATAAAACCTTGTTATCCAGAGAAAACATTTACTTTACTGTATACATTTTTTAAAGAGTGCTTTTGTGCATGTCATCTTGCTGTGGCCTCGCATTACTCACAGGAAGCAGCTGTTATATTATTGATATTACCAGTTAAAAATGAGGACTGGTGATATGAAGTGCTTCCTCCAAGGTGTATAGCTGGTAGGTGGTAGGACGGGGGCCCCTAAAACCACGACTCTTTTTTTCTACTCTGGGCTACCTTACCCCCACAGGTGAAATTAATGTACTTTTTAAATACTGGATGATTCACCTGTAAAAGGCTGCATCAGTCATTAAAAGAATGTTTATAAAGAGTTCATAATAACATGGGAAATGCTCATGACAGAATACTGAGTGAAAAGGCAGCAGAGTAAGTTGCATATGCAGTCTGAGCTCAGCCAGCTAAAAAGCTTACACTGGAGAGAGCCTGGGAAAAATATACCAAACAGTAACAATATAGTGGGCAGTGGCATTATGGGGACTTTAATTTCTTTTTCTATTCTTATCTGTATTTTCAGTATTTTCTCCTATGAAAATGTATCACTGCTGAAAAGAAACTAAACATGCAATAAAAATCACTTGGAAGAAATATACCTATCAAGGATACTCCCTGGTCTCCAGGTACAACCAGACTGCTCTGTTCAGTACCTACGGCCATCATTGCAACCCAGGAGAGGGATTTCACACAGTTGATTAAATATCTGTCGAGCATCTAGTACTCCCTGTTTCTCCACGTACTAGTTATAGGACCTTGAGTAAGTTACTGTGCATCTCTGAAGTTCAATGTTTTCATCTGTATAATGAGGTACAGTATATGCATTGTATAAATGATATATGTCTCTGAATTATTGTTCAGATTACATAAAATAATCCATGCAAATGATTTAAAGAGGGCCCAGTTAGCAGAAAGTGCCAGATAAATGCTAGCTGCTGTCGATGATACCACTACTGTATCACCACCGTTGCTCCTTCCACTACCGCAGTGCTGCCACCGTCACTGGGGGTGAGTTGAAGGTAGGCACTGGACGAGAACGCAAAACAAAACTGCCAGTCCCTGACTTCACAGAGTTTATGGAGGAGAATATTGTTATGGCTGACTTCTTATTCAAACTTTTCTCTACTTTCCAGATATTCCAAAATGGCCTTTTATAATTAAAACAAACCTATTTGAACAATAGCTGCTTTTTGCTAGGAAGGGGAGAAAATTTACTGTATCCTACCTATTGAACTGCAGGGGCCCCTCAATACTTTTTTTTTTTAGTTCAATCCTTCAATTTATAGAAGACAAAACTGAGGCCCAGAGATGGAAAGTGGCTTGTCCAAAGTCACACAGAGAGAAGCAGAGACTGGGCCCAGACCTTCACGTGGCAATCCTTCTACTCAGAAGCAAGAGTGCTGCAGGCAGAGGGCAAAGCAGGTGCAAAGGCCCAGAGGCTGGCCTGCTCCCATCCTGCAGGTCTCAACTCGAACATCCCCTTCCCTAACAACTCAATATGCAGTGTCTGCAAGGTATTTGTCCCAACCTGTAATTATTTCCTTTATGGAGCTGCTTCCTTCTTTTATGCTGCCTTTCCCTATGAATGCAGCGACAAGATTTTATTCAGCGCATGGCACATAGCTCCCAGAGAGTAATTGCTGAACAAATGAGTAAATGCGTGACTCAGTAAGCGTTTCCTTGATCTGTCAAGGGGCAAAACATGTGCTTTGCAGAGTGGTTATAAGAGTTAAATGAGATGAAGTGCATTAAAAAGTCACCTAGTGCCCAGCACACATGTGTTTCCTTATAAACAAAAGCTCTGGATGCCTCCACCTGCACAGCACCACAGATTGGTGGGAGGCCCCTCCTGGTGACTTGCTAGTCACATGACAGCAATAGGCCTCTTGTGCATGTCCTGGGCTGGATTCTTAGGGAGCCAGTCTATCTGCAGCCTGAAACTGGTCAGACTGGTTGAGGGATAAACTGAATTTTTCCACACACAACAGTAATGAACATGACTCTGCCGCTCTCAGTAGCCATCGTACTCAGCTTTGGGAAGAGACTGCTTTCCAGCCAGAATTAAACAACATTCTGTGGGCTTACTTTGAAATCCCTAAACTGAAGGGGAGAAGAAGTAATCTCAGTAATTCCCCCAAACACTCACTGGCTTTGTAGTTCAATAGCGTTGGGTGTGAAATCTGACTCGACAGCTTTCTCTGTGAACCTGCTCAGCCCTCCTGAGCCCACTCTCTTGTTTGTAAAATAGGGGGGCAATTCATAACTTTTGGATGGGTGGTGAGTGTAAGCAAGCTTCCTTTGACCTGTATCTGAGGATGATGGTTAAGATTAAATTAATAATAGTTATGAAAACACCTGATCCAGGGCCAGACCCATCATAATTAGTAACCTGAACCCAGCAGACATGCATTCAAATCCCAACTCAAATCCCACTCATAATTCTGCAATGTTGGGTAAGCAACGTTTCTCTCATCTGACTCCAAGGGATAACAAATCACTCAGAGGACTGTCAGAGACTAGGTGAGAAGCATGCAAAACATGTAACCACCCCTAAAATTGCAAGACCCATGATGAGAGTGAGCCCCATCAACCCTAGGTCTAAATACATCAAATTGCCAAGTAACAGACCATTCTCTCCCTTACCTTGGCATACAGACCTTCGTAATGTGGAATGGCGCTAATACAGCAACCACTAATCACATGTGGCTATTTAAATTTAATTTTTAATTAAAATTAAGTAAAATTCAAAATTCAGTTTCTCAGCTGCAATGGCTACATTTCAATTGCACATGTGGCTAGTGGCTACTTCATTGGATGGACAGACAGATAATGTTCCTTCATCACATCAGGTTCTATTGCATAGTGCTGATCTGAAAGGACAGTGTAAATTTAGAAGTCTAGGACCCCTTCATGTCCGGATCTGGACTAGGCTAGCAGAACGAGGGCCAGCCTCTAGGCCTGAGCTCTCTGCCCCTGCCCCTTTTCTTCCCATTGCATGGATGGTCCAGCCAGCACACCCAAGCCAACAGCTAGCTCCGGAAGCCTCATGGGCCCTGAGGTGGACAGAAGCAGTTGCTACAAGCAGGCCTGGGCTGTTTGGGCAGGAAATTCTGGGATCCCGGGTAGCCAGTTCATGGTTGGGGTGGGGGAGGGTGTCCTTCTGGGTGGGCCTGACCCTGTAGCCCTTTGAACTCCTCACCCTGGGGAGAAGGGACACCACTGGAGAAAGGCCAGATCGGGGCCTCCAAAGTGCCAGAGCAGGGGCCCCTCTAGTTGGGGTCTAAAGCAGAAAAGGCATCTTAACACGGCCTGACATACAGGCAGCTCTCATGGTGGCTGCTCTTATAATATTGGGTCATTTTTGCATTGGAGAAAAGACAAAAACCAAATCTACTGAGCTAGGAGTTGAAGCCGCCGCTTCTAAGTCCAAGACGCTTACCCTCCTCCCACCCCCTGCCCATGACAGCCCCTTATGTATGGATGGCTGTCAGGAGGGAAGTCAGTGCTTATGAACCCACCTGCAGGACAAGGGCAGGGCGCCGGCAGGGACTGCCCCCTCCTGGCCCAGCTCTGCCTTCAACAACCCCCATGCCACCCTACATAAACAGCCCAGGGTGCCAAGAGGCCCCTCCTTCCTTCGACCCCAGCTATCCTGGACACCAGAGAATCTGGGGCAGCTGGGAGGTCCCAGACTTTTGAATAGACTCCCCATTGCTCATTCTACACAGAAAACACTTTCCACTTGGGAAATGTTCCAAATGCTAAAGACCCTGTGCCCTTTTGGAGACCTTGCTTCATGTTTTTCATTCATTCATTGATCATTCGTTTATTTACAATACTTCAGAACTTAATGAGAACCTGCGGAGTGCCAGACACTGTGATGGGTGCAGGGGATAAGTTGCTGGCAAGACAGAGATGAGAGCCCCTCTCAGAGCTTCATTCAACAGGAAGAGGTGACGGAGCAAGCTCATTATACTTGAGACAAATGTCGGGTAAAGAGCTACAGGTGCCATTAGACTAGCGCACGAACTCATCTGAGGGGAGTAAAGACCCTGATACGTTCAGGAGGACCAGGAATTTGCTTCCTGCTGTAAATCAGAATCCACTGGGGGCCCTGAGACCATGCCCACACCTGGACCGCACCCCTGGGGGTTCTGCCTTGACTGTCCTGGGTTGAGTCCCAGCAGGAGGCCCCAGGCAAGTCTGACCTGCAGCCAGGACTGGAGTGGAGGTCTGATGGGAAGAGAACAGGGTTGCAGGCAGAGGGACAGAGATGTGCAACGCCCCAGACTGAAGGGCATTTGACACAGAGTGGCCTCTCCTGTGGTTCTTCTCTAATAAGCCTTTGGATAGAATGAAATTAGAGCTGCTGAGCTGGGCATATAGGCCACGTCCTCCTGCTTGACTTTCTGATTTCAATATGCAGGCAGGGCAACTTGAAAGTGAAGCGAGAAGACATTTTTAAGGGACAATAAATAGCAATTAGAAAGCGTGGCCAGAGCTACCCTTCCCAGGGCTCATTCTCCTTTGCTAGTTTCAAAGCAACAGATGGCTCACACGGCGCCTTTTAAAAATATACATGCTAAACTTCTTAGCTTGGTTCCAAGGAGGCAAATCATCTTCAAGCGTGACAAAAGGTTATAAAATCCCATGGTGTGTGGGCAGCAGGAGGGAGTCTTTCCTCCCTATGTATCATCCCTGGGCTGAGAGTGACTTGAGGTGGGGGCTGGGCCTTGGGACTCTGCGGCCTGTGTGCTCTGTGACACCCCCACTGCTTCCCGGAGCCAGGGGAGGTGGTCCGAGGCCCTGCACTGAGGCACCGCGCAGAGCGAGGGCCACTGCGGGCCGTGACTCATGTGACGATTGTGTGGGACAGGGGCCATTCATTCAATAGCCCTGAATCACCGGGGCAGAAAGTTAATTCCTTTTTTTCTTCCAAGCTTTCTGACAGGGTCAAGGGGCAAGTCTCAGCTAGGTGCCACTGTGTCTTTAACAGCTACCTACATTTTAGAAGTTTCCTATTAACAAAGAGATGAAGTCTTGGCAAGCAACAGTATCTGGCTAGACCTTAAGACCTTTGCTTTATTTCCATTTTTTTAATGCTCATGCTTGCCTTTTATTTGCAGCAAGGAAGGCTGGCTTTCCACTGGGTAGTGATAGGTTTCCTTTCAACAATGAGTTGATTTAAACAAAATGTGATTTTGTAAGCGTTAAATAGAAGTGGTGGGAAATGTAAAAATCATGACAGAGATACACAGGTAACTTTGGATGGGGGGATGCTGGAGAGACAGGGACAACAAACAGACCTGGTGTTTAAAGGCAGGCCCACTCACTGGCTGGGAGGTGCCTGAACCCCAGCACTGAGGAGCCCAGCAGTGAGGGTGGGAGAAGGCTCCCTGGGCACTGTGGGATGCCCTCTACTCCCCAGGCTAGCAGAGCCCTGAGAGTTCTTTCCAGGAGTTAGGGTGCTGGGGAAAACAGCAGAGTGATACCTCTTAAAGCTACAAGGATGGGCTTAGAGACAGGCTGGTGCAGATAGCAATCCTGGCTCTGCAGTTCTGGGCTGTGTGACCTTGGGCACATTCGTTAACCTCTCTGAGTCTCAGTTTCTTCATCTGTGAAATGAGTCTAATATAAGAACCTCTCCCACAAGTTGTTTGCATTGTTAAGTGAAGTAAGGAAAATGAAATGCTTAGCAAAGTACCTGGCAGATAGAGTGCATTTAGTAAATATGAGCCATCAAAATTGAATTGAATTAAATTTGGTTTCATTTAAATTAATTAAGTCATGAAGTCAGTGAGTTCTGGAGCCAGAAGCCTCTGTAGCCTCCAAGACCAAGCCCAGAGCCTTGGCAGCATCACCCTAATTGAGGATAACATCTGACCTAGTGGTCATTTTTAATGCAAGAACAGGACTATTCAACAGCAGAGCACTAGGTAAGCAAGTGGTGCTGAATCTCTGCCTCAGGCTGTCAGGAAAATATTGTATCAAAATGATGTAGAAGAACATGTAATGTCTTGGAAAGATGCTTGGGTATACCAACAGATAAAAAAAAAAAAACCAGTACGTAAAAGAGTATGCGCATATTCAGCCATGAAAAGGAATGAAGTACTGATTTACACTACAGCACAGATGAACCTCGAACTGGTGATGCCCAGTGAAAGAAGCCAGACACAAACAGCCACATAGTGTGCGATCCGTTTCTATGAAATGCCCAGAGAAGGCAAATCCTCAGAGACAAAGCAGAGTGATGGTTGCCTAGGGCTGGGGCTGGGGGGTGAGGGTTAAAAGGTATGAGATTTCTTTTGAGGGTAATGATAATGTTTTAAAATTGATTGTGGAGATAGTGGTACAAGTTTGTGAATACACTAAAAGCCATTGAGTGAAAATGGGTGAATTACATGGCATGTGAATTATATCTCAATAAGACAGTTAAAAATTATGTACAGTGTGATCTGGAAAAACAAATCACACTGTATGTAATTTTAACCACTTTATTGAGATATATATCAACACATATACATAACATACCTACACTGTATACACATATCAATAATGTGCATGTATATATATCAACGTGTCTATCTATCTACCTTGTTAGCTAGTTATCTATGGAGAGAGAGAGAGACTTGGAGGGTAATACAAATATATCTATGATGGGTTTGTGGGGGATTTCTTTCCTTTTTATTTAATCCATATTTTCTAACGTTTCTACTATGACTATCTACTACTTTTGGGGAAATAAAATGTTTTTTGGGTTTTTTTTAAGGACAGCTCATTTTGGATTTCAAAGTCAATCAGATCAGGGCCACAGCCACTTTCTACCTGGGCTCACGTGTCCCCAGGAATAAAATGGGCTTTCCTTCAAGCCATTACCTTGTCCACACAGAGAGGCACAGCGAACCTCTTGAGGGCGGGTACACAGGTGACCCTGGGGTTCTCTTCGGAGTTCTCCTTTAAGTGGGCCAAGTAGAAACACTGGTAGAGGCTGCTGTCCTCGTAGGCAATGACATCAAACAGGAGGCAGCCATCCTCTTCGTAGGCATTGACGTGATGAAAGACCACCATGGGGTCCGTGTAAAACCTGGTGGGCACGGGCTTCCCAGTCCTTTGGTCAACGATGTGAATGTAAGTCTGCAAGAAGATGCGCATCCAGTGGTCAGCTGTCTGTCCCTCTGCTGGCCCAGAGCTGTGGCATCAGGTATAGGACAAGACCTACCCCTGCCATGCACTGACTCGTGGCCCTGCAGCAGCCCCTCCCCGTTCTGACCCTATGGGCCCCACCTCCAGAGTGTCAGACGCACAGGAGGACTGAGCAGGGGGCTGTCAGTTGCTGTGTGTCTGTGTTCATCTCTTTCTGATAGAGAAGAAGGAAGTTTGTGGGCCAGGGCGGCTGCGTCACCAGGAGCACAGTGTTTGGGGAGGCCCCAGAGGGTGCACTGTTTCCCCTCCTTCACCTGATTATGATTATTCTGGATGGGCAGCAACATGCCAGCTCCTTGGAAATGGCCCAGCTGGAGGGAGTTGGCCAGGTGTCAGAACCTAGGCCACCCCAGGCTCCATACAGCTCCCAGCCAGAGTGTGCACTCAGCCAGAGCCCCTAAACTCAAAGACCACACCTGCCCATTTGGGTCCCCCTCTCTGACCTCCAGGGCAGAGCCTGCTACAGGGATGCTGTCGTCACAGCAACACCCCTGCCCTGGAGGGCTGAGTGACCTGGTTCTACTTAAGGAGCCCACATGGGTATCAGCTCCTGAGGCTGCTGCACACACTCCGAATGTCATGGGGCGGTATCACTCTGGGTGGTAATTAGCCATATCTGTAGCCCAGTTGCCTAATCCAAAGGGAGGGAATTGTTTCTATCTGTTGGCAGCTCTGGCCCAACCACCCTCCTCCCTACTTGTTTGCTTCTTTCTCACCTTCCCTGGAATCAAGCTTTGAATATTAAGCAGGGTGCAGAGGAGGAGAGCTCTGATAGCATGGTGGTGGGAGTCATTATGGGAGGTGAGCACAGGAGTAATTGTTTTAGGCCTTTTCTTCCCCAGGATTCCAATCCCTGGGTCAGCCCCAGGGACTTGCAGAAAGTTCTCTCTGAAATGCATTCCAAAGCCCCTCCCAAGGGCTCTCTGCCCTGCGCTCCAGACCCAGGAGCCTCAGATTGGAGGCCCAGAGGGCCCAGGAGCTCCTGCCAGTGGGATACTCCTCAGTGTGTGTGGGGAATTTGGCTCTGGAGCAAACCCAACTTCCGCTGACTTCCCTGCTGCTCTCTTGCCCCCACTCATTCATTCCATAAATATTTGTAGAGAGCCTGTGACACGTCAGACACTTTTTCAGGAACTAGAGAGACAAAATAAAGCCAAGCCTCTGCTTTCCTGGAGCTTATATTCCAGAGGGGGTGAGTCTAACAGCCAATGATCAGATATATAATATGTCAAGGATGATGAGCACTACTGAGGAAAATGAAGCAAGACAGGAATGGAGGAAGCCTGGGGAAGGGTCTGTAATAGATGGGTTCATCAAGGAAGACCTCAGGGTCAGGGGGCTTGAGCTGAGACCTAGAGTAATTGAGGTAGGAAGCCATGTGGGGAAGGACATTCCAGGGGACAGAATGTGCAAAGGCCCTGAGGCAGAAATGTGTGGGGCTGGTTTGAGGAGATACAGGGATAGGTGGAGTGAGCAGGAAGCCAGAGGTTGGGATGAGGGCATGTGGGGATTTACAGGCTAATGAGTGAGGCCTTTGGATCTTATTCCAAGGAAGATGGGAAATAACTGGAAGGTCTTAGCAAGGGAGGCGCCACACCTAGCCTCTTTGTTCCCTCAAACACTTCACTCTGCTCCTTGAGAAGACAGGATAAGCCTTAAAGAGGTGGTGGGACACAAATTTGCATATGCACATAAAGAAGTACATGGTACATAGAAAGAGGAGTAAAAGAGTATGAAATGGATAGTGGTAGCTCTCTCTGGAGAGGGCAGTGGATGAGGAGGGAGGAGAGAGGATGGGACGTGGGAAGGGGACTTGATGTGTCGCTTTCTATGCTTGTATATTTGAGACTTACTTGATGCATTTCATAAGTAACAGCAGCAAATACATACACACGTACATATGTACATATATCCATACATACATACACACATGCACCTGTGAGGACATAGATCCAGACATCGTATGTACATGGACACACACACACATACTCTATGCACCCGGTGCACCTACACTGAAGGCGTTTCTGTCATCCCAGCTGGTGGAACCACTATCATCATGTCTGAATAAACTCTGGCCCCGTCCCCTACGTGACACAGTGGCTGCAGGGATGCTGAAAGGCCTTGTCAATGGACAGCGGAGGCTGGAGGAGCCCAGATATTGGTTAGGACTGAGGTGAGTGGGGACTGCCTTGGTTGGTGAGGCTATCTTGTCCAAAGTCACACACCCTTTTGGGACAGTCTTCTCCACTGACTTACGGATGGGGGGCATAAAGGCCTGGTACCCCTGCCCTAATTCAGGACCACTCTGAACGGCCATCCCAGCTACAGAGCGCTCTGGAAGGTTGGCTGACACCTCTGGGGAGACTATATGGTAGCTACTTCCTCCTTTCCTAAGAAACCTCCTCCAGGCTGACCTCCATCTCAGCATCCACTGCCCAGGACACCTGGCTCTGGCTGTCTGGTGTTGTGGTTCCTCAGGCACAGAAGGGCTGGAGGTCCCAGCCAGGGCTTACCTTTTCCTCCTTGTGGAAAGTTAGGCAAGAAGCCCAGTTCACTCCTCGGATGTACGCAGTTGCCAACTTGAGAATATCCAACTTGAAGGGCTGCTCAAGAAAAACGATGTAGTTCTCGGTGATCCCAAAGCTATGGTAGTAGCTTGGGTTGAGAAGGGAGCGGGAGTGGACGGAGCAGAGCACCTCTGTGTGCTTCAAGGGGCTCTTTCCCTTCGTCCTGTCTGGAGAAAAGCAAGCCTCAGGCACAGCGCAGGGCCTGGCCACCCCAGGTCGACCGTACCACCACCACCTGCAGCTAAGCCTCTCAACTGACCTGGTCACTAAGAAGGACCTTTGAATAAGAGCTGACACATACAGCAGATGACGGAGTTGCTGCCTAGCTGACGCAGGGGCAGCGGCTCAGAGCCCTCCCTGCTCAGGCTCGCCCGTCTGAGACCCGGTTCTGCAATCTGAGAACACTGAACCCCACAGTCAGGCCTCTGGGCCGGGTCCACAACCACAGCCCGGGGGCTAACTCAGCCTCCAACTGCTTTTGGGTAAGGGTGTATTTGAAACACAGCCAAGCTCCGCCTTTACACAGGGTCCACAGCTGCTTCTGCTTCGAGCTACAGTAGCCCTGTCGAGTAGTTGTGACAGAGACAACATGTCTACAAAGCCTCAAATACTGGCTCTCGGATCCTTTACAGAAAGTTTGTCGACCCCTGCTCTGAAGCAATGCTTCTCAAACTTGAATGTGCATGTGGAGCCTCCGAGCACCATGATGAAATGTGGAGTTGGACTCAGCATGCGGGCTGGGGCCTGAGGTTCTGTCAAGCTGGCCCAGGCTTGTGCTTTGACAGGTTGCTTAGGACCATCATCGGACATTGTGAGTTAATAGAAAAAATATCAATATATGTTGGCCTCTGCCTCAGTTCCTGACACAAAACTCCTAAAACCTATGTGATTTCACAAGTGATAAGAGCTCTAGAAACAACTCTTAGTCTAATATTGACCCCATCCCTGACACAGTGCTCTTAAAACCTTTGTAAATCCCTAAGTAATAAGAGCTCTAGGAGCATCTTTTGTTCTAAAAGGGTGACTCTGGCTGGCTCCTGCAAGGGGGCTGTCACCAGAAAGACCTCAAGCCATAATTACAAGTTTGGGATTTTTCAGCCCCCCCACCCCCCACTGTCTGCCAGAGACAAGAGAAGGGCTGGAAATGGAGTTAATAATGGATCATGCTTCCATAAGAAAGCCTCTTTAGAATCCCAACAGTATGGGGTTCAGAGAGCTTATTGGTGGGCGAACACATACACACTGGGAGGGTGATGCACCCCAACTCCATGGGGACAGAAGCCCCTGAGCGCCAGAACCTCCCAGACCGTGCCCTCTGCATCTCTTCATCTGGCTGTTCATCTGTATCCTTTATCATGTCCTTTCATAAACTTGTAAGCATATTTCCCTGAGTTCTGTGAGCTGCTCTAGCAAATCAATCGAAACTGAGCAGGAGGTGGTGGGAACCCCGATGTAGAGCCAAATCAGACCAAAGTGGGAAGTAACCTGGGGACCTACTACTTGCAACTGGCATCTGAAGTGGGGTAGGGGGGTAGGAGCAGTCTTGTGGCATTGAGCCCTTAACCTGTGGGGTTTGACACTATCAAGTGGATTGACGGCCTTACAACTGAGGTTAGTTATCAGACACCAGCCGCTGTCACAGAGAATTGCATGGTGAGGGAAACCGCCCCCTCAACTAGCGTCAGAAGTGTTGAGAGTGTCAAGGAGACACTCAGGAAACATAGGAGGGAAAACTGGAGTTTTTCTAATTAGACCTGAATTTCAGAGGGTTTCCATGAACTCTCCTGGCATTGTCCCTTCTGGAACACCTGAGAATGAGACTAAGAACCTGCGATGATGGCAGCGGGCTGTTACACAGACTGTGACCATCAAGGCGGGCAGAGTGAAATAATGGAGTGGTCCAACTGCCTCACCCAGAGCCCAAACACAGAAGGCGCTCAGGACGTGTTGGGTTTTCTTAGTTCTCTGCAAGGATGAGTCATCCGAAGGCCACAAGGCCTCCCCTCCCAGGCCCGGGGCTGATGTCTAATGAGTTGTCTGCAAGTATCTCTGCTTTCCTTGTGGCCACCTGTGCACATTGTGAACAGCTGGCTGGTGAGAGGGAGGCTGTGGGTTACTTCTTTTTCATAAAACAAATGTAGCACAAAGCAAACTGAAGTGAAAAGCACCCTGGTCTGGAGATCGGCACGATCCCAGGGGAGCCACCAGCATGGAGCAGGTGCTCAGAGGGTAGGTAGCTGCTTGCATGATGTTGGCGGCTCCTGTAAGCTGTGTGACCTTGGGCATGTCACCTGATGCCCTGGGCCTCGCAGTTCTCTATAATATGAAGTGGTAAACTCAAATGCCTAGACTATCCCCAGGTCTGACATTCTAGAATCCTAAGCTAGACCCTGTATCCCTTCATTGGCTTTAATGAGAACACTCAGTGCACATTCTGACATCAGGGGGCTTGCTCACATTTGCCAGCAGAGCTGGGGAATTTGCTCAGGAATTTCTACAGGACTGTGGGGGAGGGGGAGCGGCAGGGATCACAGATGGAAACCAGTTTTCCCAAACCAGGAGGTCAGGCCAAGCACCCTTGTACTGGCGCCCTATCTCCAGCCACCATCACAGGCCTGGTCTCCTGGGTGTGCTCTCAATGAGGGGCCTGGACAAAGGCTAGGAGCCCCACCTTCCTTCCCCACAAATTGGCCTGGGCTTCCCTCCAGAATCTCAGTGCTAAGTGGAGAAGGTCCAGAAGGCCCGGAGAACAGGGTGGGGATCTGGAGTTGATCCCAGCAGGGCTGAGCTCCCGGAACAACCCTGGGAACCTGGCTTCCGGGGGCTGGGATGAAAGTGGGAGGCACAGCCCTGACATGCTAAGGTTTGTCTGAAGACTGGAAAAATGACAAGAAGGAGGGAAGGAAGGAAGGAAGGCAGGAAGGCAGGAAGGAAGAAAGAGGAGGATAAATGAATGGATGGATAGATGGATGAACAATGGATAAATAATGAATAAATTAATGAAGTAATGAACTGTGAAGTCCAGGAAAGGAGGTTAGAGGAGTAAAGGGCTTTACTGCTTCCAAAAGGAAGCCCAGCAACATCTCTTTTCTCCTAAAGAAGAAAAATTAATTCAGGGTCACCTGATTCATCTGGGAGGGAAAGTATCAGACTGAGCTAATGGCATCAAGGAAAGTTGGAACTCTTCAGAGGGAGCCACCCTTGGTGTCTGTGCCTCATTACATCCGCAGAATGACCTACCCGGTACTGCGGCAGGAATCTTAAAGATCACGTATTTCGTCTTCCCTTTGTCCACAATGGAGGTGCCCATGTTGAGAACATTTCCAGCCAAATCATAATGAGGATGTGCTGTTGCCAGATTTATAGCCACATATTTTCGATAATCAATCTGTAAAATATAATAGGCACCTGGTTTTAAAAAGGGGAGAAGTTGAAGTTGAAATCCTGTGAAAAGCTGATTGATTCTAGGTTCAGAGAAATGATGGCTAGTTTTGCACATTTTCTGACCTGAAAGTAAGGCAGACTTCACTTTTAAAGAGAATGGTCACTCTTGAGACCTGATCTAACCTCATGGGGGACCTCCTACAGCAAATAGGTGGCAGGGAGGTTAGTGAGCCGTGTGTGTTTTCTGTGGCAGTTTTTTGGAGACTGCAGCCTGGCCCTGCTGGGGGCTCTCAGAGTGGAGACAGGACACCTCCCCACAGAGAGCTCTAAGCTATGGCCTGTGCAAAGAGGCAGCTATAGTGCTAATCTTGGCCACTGCTCTGTGTCATTCTGCTTAAGTCATTTAAATCCTCCCCCTTTTGCATTCCACATAGAGAGAATTCTCCAGGCCTCTCTCATAGGATTATTCTGGGAATGGAGCTACTACAAAAACATTTGGTCAAAGTAAAACTCAACTAGCAAGCTCAATAATGACCCCACTCTGAACAAGCCACAACTGTAGAACAATGGGGTGGCCTGGGAACCAGCTGTCTGCCCTTCCTCCCCCAGAATAGCACAACCTCCAGCCAAAAGTCGACCAATACTCCATTCCCTCCTAGTATTTCCTCCCTGCAACTTTGTGGAATGTGTACATCAGTTGGACCTATGCCGCCTAGCTTAAAAGGAGCTGTACATAATTTCACAGCTAAGAAAAGCACTCCTTTTGACAGATCATTAAAATGTATTACAAATACACTGAGACTTTGAACAGCCAGCTGGAGAAAACTGAAAATGGGTCTATTGATTTTCACAGAAATGTTGACTTAATTCTGCCCAGGAAAGGTATGTGACTGGGCATTCACTTCTGTACTCTTGCTCTCTGCCTCATGCCTCCCTCTTCAGGTCGATACAAGGTAAGGCCACTGGGAGCCCTGGGCGGTCCAGCACTGCCATGCAGACTCTCACTGAGCCACCACTCATGACTGAGGACTATGGACTCTGCTGTGGATTATAGCGTGTCTTCTAAAAAGACATGTTGAAGTCTTAACACCTGGTACCTGTATTTGGATTTAGGGTCTTTGTAGATGTAATTGAGTTAGAATAAAGTCATGCTAGATTAGGGTGGGCCTTAATCCAGTGATTTACATCCTTAGAAGAGATTGGAGTGATGTATCCATGTATCAGTCAAGGAACGCCAAGGATTGCTGGCAACCACCAGAAGGTGGAAGAGGCAAGGAATGTCCCTCCGCTAGAAAACTTTGTCCTCCTTCAGAGAGAGCATGGCCTTCCTGACACCTTGATTTGAGACTTTCAGCCCCCAGAACTACGAGACAATAAATTCCTGTTGTTTTAAGCCACCTAGTTTGTGGTACTTGTTATGGTAGCTAAGAGTGAATATAGACACAGAGATGAAAAGACAGTCCCAGCCCTCAGGGAGCTTAGACGCTAGTATGAGTGCCACGCTGAGGAAGCACAAAGCCAGTGGCCTTGGGGAGGGTGCTCCTGCAGGTCCCATGGCCTCACCAGGGGGGTCCTGTCTTGAGTCAAAAACTGACGCTGGGTGTAGATTTGCTGATACCTTTTCCAGAGTTTCCAGAGTCTGTGGGTCAATTTTTCTGATGTAATTGGTCTCCGTGGTTGCATAGTAGTCTTGTCCACACTTTATGATGTTAATCAGGCAGTTGTCTGTGAAGTCTGGGATGGTGTGGGACAGGTAGGAGAAAGCTCTGGGGAAGAAAGCAGACCAACGGCTATGTCTACCCAACCAGGAAATTCTGTTTGAGGTGCTTTTAGTTTTCCTACCACTTAAGATGGTCTCCTTCAACTTAAGGAAGAAAAAGTACTAGGTCTCAATGGGTTACCTGAGGACTCAGATACCAAGTGTCCAAAGATGCCACCATATTGAATCAGCTAAGGACTGACAATCACCTGGGATAGCATGACCACCAACTGAGCTCTCCTGGCCTCTCAAAAATCCAAAGGTCTCCTGCACCAAAGTCAGGAAGAGCTGGTGGGTTGTTCTGAAGGATTTGAAGAAGCTCTACAGAAATTATACATTTACCCACAATAGCCCCCAAAGACTAGCAAAACAACAAATCCTTGCTTTTGACAGGAATGTGAGTCCACACTGGTTACCTCAAATTTGTCCAAGAAATGAGTTTTTTAAAAGAGAAAAGCAAACTAATTTTGAGCTAAGAACCTATAACTAATTTCATCAGAAGGCAAACTCAAATCAGGGGAAAAAAAATCCTGGATCTGTGTATTGGTTAGTGTTCCCATTGCTGGCAAGTGATGTAACAGCAATAATGCTGCAAAGGTTATGGTTTTAAATTCATTCCCTCCCCTTCCCTTTCCTCCTTGGCTCTTCCTCAATCTGCAAATGTGAGTTCTGAGCAGTTCCTGGAAAAGCAGAAGCAATCTTCCCTCTCTGGGCTTGTCCGCCCTTACACATTTCATAACTCTTCTGTATCTAAGGAGTATCAGAAAGGAAATACTGAAGGCAGGCCCGATTCCGTGGCCAATCATTTAATTTGTCAAATATGTAATACAGTCCCGTGCATCATAACCCAGATGACTTTAAATGAATACAACTAAAAATCTTCCCGGTCCTTTCTCCCATTTGTCAGTTTCCCACCTCCTTTATGACTCCTTCCAGAGTTCTTTCTGCACGTACATGCAAAAATAAACCCAGATTTCCTCCTGCCTTTTTACAGAAAATATAGCACATTATTTGCTCTTTTTATACCCTGATTTTTTAAAACTTAATATATCTTGGAAATTCTTCCATTTGGTATGTAGAAAACATCCTCTTTCCTTTTTACTTCTACCAGGTATTTTCTTGTAGTTTTACTGTTACTTTTTTAACTGCTCCTCTGTGGATAAACATCCGGTTATTTTCAGTACCTCATGATAAGAAATCATGAAGCCATGAACAACCTTGTACATTTGTTATTTCAGCACGAACAAGTATACCTCTAGGCTGAAGGGAATGTGCATTTGTAATTTTGATAGATAATTCCAAATCATCTATCAAAATTGCTCCCACTCGCTGGGTGGGAGAATAGCTAATAGTCTGTCAGAGGCTCTTTGCCTCTCTTGCTACTGGTGATCAAGAAACGCATGAGGTATACGGGCAAAGGCCGGTCACACAAACTTTCCGTCCACCCTGAAGATGGCTGTCGGAGGAGCACACACTGGTTGTTTTGACCATCGAAGATATCAAAAAGCACAACTAGATTCAAAATGAACAGTTACTTGGAAAATATGTTTTTGCAGGGGTCTGGATAGGCCATTGTTCCAAACTCTGACACCACAATCCTGTTTGCCTCGATATTGGCGTTGTAGGTGTCACTCCTCAGGTATTTGCTCCTGTAATAGACTTCACCTGAAAGAGAAGAAGCAGAGTCATCCCAGGCTGACACCTCTACAGGCCTGAGTGTCGATTTCAGCCATTCCAGGGCTTGTACTGGGGGATATCAGGGTGAGCAGGACAGGCATGAGCTGTCCTGGTGAGGAGATGCAAGTTTCCACATGGATATGAATCCTTGCTCCATCATCTACCAGCCATGCACTTGACTTTGTGTCTCATACAGGATCAGTCCCCTCCACTGTGATGCCAGGATCATGATACCTTTCTTACAGAGTTGCTGTGGCATTCAAAGTCCGCAAAGCACCTAGCATATAGTAGATGCTCAATAAAAGCTACATATGCTATTGAGATGTAGGATAGGGTGGGCAAGGCTTTGGACCATTGTCACATATTGGTAAGTGATGGCTGCTGCAATTCTGGATTGTCCAACAAAATCCTGGAGGCAGGAAGGATCACACGGGTATTGGTGAGGCTACACACACTGGTCTTCACACACAGAACCTGCTCTAGGGAAACCCTGATCTCCCCATGAGCTGGCATGTTCCTTTCCAGCCACTCTCTCTGAGGGTCACCACCCACAGGCACTGGCTAAGATGCTTTGGGCCCTGTGGTGGTTTACTTAAAATGTTGAATTCTGTTCACTTGAAATGTAAATACCCAGCCCAGGCTGGTTGTAGACAGGCGGCCCATTTCCTATAAACAAGCAGCCCTAGAGCATGGAGCACTTGGGGCCACAACAAAATGTGTCTCTGGAATTGCTCAAGGCTGACACTTCACTTTGAGGCTAAGATTAAAGAAGGAGCCACTCCTCATTCCCTACCACCCTACTCCTGGGAGAGTCTGATTAGTCACATTCCTTATAGAGGAACACAAGTAAACAGACCCCTGCCTGGAATCTTCTCCAACTGGGTCTGGTTTGGGGGGATGGGGATGGATACACACACACACACACACACACACACACACACACACAATACGTATAAATATATATATACACACACACATAAACACACACACACATACTTGTGTATATATGTCCAAATATGTGTATGTGTTACTTACTCACATTTTTAAAGCTAACATTCCAAAAGGCCACTTTGGAGCTATACCAACTGAAAACGCTTTGGAGAGGCTCAATTCTCAAGAGCTCTTTTTTTCTGTAAATCTTGGCAACTCTGGTTCTTGGAATTTACATGTTCAAATCCTCATGGGACAACAACTTTTCCTTTGATTAGAAAATTATTGAATATATTTCTGAGGTTCATGCACCTGTAGGCCTACTTTATAGAAAATGTTTTATTTTAAAATCGTGTTAGACTTACAGAAAAGAGCTCTTCTGTATACCCTTCGCCCAGCTTCCCTGGCTGCACTCTGCCTCTTTTCAAATCTTTGTTAGTTTTTTAAAGCATCAGTTTTCTGGCCTCAGCTGAAGACCACCAGCCTTTTTTCTGTTTTTTTGCTTTCTTGCTCCAAAGGCCTACTTGTTCAGCACTACCTAGGTTCTCTGCGCTGGCTGTACACTCCAGTCGCCTGGTGCTCTTATTATAGAGGCTTGAGCCCCATCCTGCAATGGGATACACTTGGTCTCGGGTGGGACGGGGCAGCCAGGCTGGAGTTCCTCCGCGGGGTTTTTTTCAGACCTCATGTGCTCATGGTCAGATTGGAACCATGCTAGAAACTCAGATGCTCTGCCTTTATTTTTCAGGATTATGATTCATTCAAGCCCTGTGTGTGCCCATGTATGCATGAATTTGCAGCTTTAATTAGCATTTCAGGGGATTCCAATTCAGGAGGTTCACAAACCACCTTTTGGGAAATACTTTGTGTTCTCTGCAAATCTAAGAACCCTGTTTGCCCTGTGCATGCCCCCTTGATTCATATATAGCCGTACTTAACATGTTTGGTTTCTGTTGTTGGACGATGGGAAGCCACTGAGAGTTCTAGAGAACAGATGAGGCCAGGCTGTGCCACACCAACATTGACAACCTGGCGGCCTCCAGAGGACTGGGAGATGGGGGCAGATGGTAGCTGGCAGGATGGGGTAATGGGGGCAGAAGTGCGTAATGATTAAGACTTGGGATTCTGGATTTGGAGAGTATTGGGTTTATATGTGACCACCATTGCTTCTTAGCTGTGGGCATTTGGACAAGTACCTTGGCCTCTCTGGGCCTTAGACTCTCATCTGTAAAATCAAGATAATGACAGTGGTACCTACTTCAGGAACTATAGTGTGGGCTGAGATGTGAATGGGCATGAAGCCAATGGCCAGCAAACACTTCCTGTAGTGAGTATTGAAGACATGGGCTAGGAAAGTATTGCTTCCTTCTACCAAAACAATCTTTACCTTGTCTGTGTCATTTCAGCTCCGTAAAGAGTTTCAGAGTGCCCTTCTGCGCCAGGCCCCATGCTAATCGATGAAGATACAACACTTTGAACAGGAGCCCTAAACTTTGGGGCCTCCCACCCTATGCTGGAGAATGGCAAACTGATCACTGCAAAGCAGGGTAGGCATTGCACCCTCAACACATGACCAAAGTCAAGAGCAGGAGGGGAAGGGTAAGTAATTGGGTATACTATCCATACTTTCCCTTTTCCAGCCAGTTCCAGATTATGAATAGAACTGAGTTTTTCATGCTACTGCATTGTGTGTGTGTGTGTGTATTACATATATTATATATCTATATATAATTATATAGATAGATATATAATTTTCTGTGTTTTAGGGAATATTCTTTTGCTTTAACCATCCCAGGACTAGGTGCCAGGCAACTAAAGACACCACTGTCACCCAAAGACCACTGAAATTATTCACACAAGCCATTCCTATGCAGTTCATCCTGCCCTGTCTTGCATTGCCCTTGAAACCTCGATGAAGGCCATGGCCTAAGCATTCCCCTTGCTCCTGACTTCTGCCTCCTGACCACCCTGGTGTTTTCCAACGCGGCCTTGCATGACACGCTGAGCCTCCCATCCCTAAGACCTCTAAGTATAATAACCTTTGTTTTCCTGAGCCTCTCTCTGTCTTCTCTTGTGGTCACACCTGTTTGACCACCTCATAAAAGGATACAAAATAGCTACTTATCCTTGACAATGAATTTTTAGTCTGAAAACCTATAAGACGCTTTTAGAAATTCTGAACAGCGCATGATAACTTTGGTCATTTGCCTATCTATCCCATGCTTCCATAAGACAGCCATGGCTCAGTCATTTTCTGCTGGTTCCCTTGTCCCTGGGGTTCTCTATGGAAGGACGCTGGAGCTACTGCTTGGTAAGCTGTGAGGGGGTTGCTTAAGCAACCTACTATTTCTCAGGCAGTGGTGTGTGTGTCTATGTATGTGTGTGTGTGTGCTACAGTGAGAATGGGGGCGATGGCTGCAAACTTAAACTCCAAACCACAGATTGAGATCTCAGCCCTACCTTGATGACCTTGGATAAGCCACTCAACCTCTCTATAGTTTCCATTGCTGCCTCTGCAAAGAGGGGACCGGAACACCTCCCACACAGCATTCGCATGAGCACCAGAAATGGCCACAAAGAACCCGGCAGCCTGGTGAAGCAGGGCCTCACAGAAAGGAAGCTGCCTTTCATGCACTTCATCCAGAACAACATTTGTTTTCCCCAGAATCGTGGGTAACATCTGCCTAGAAAAGGAGATTATTAAGACTTGGAGCTGTCAGGGAATTACAGAACCATCAACTCTGTAGCTGAGTCTCAGTAAAATCTGTAAGTTTTTGAAAAGATGGTATCTCCATTCCTGAAATGTTTGAGCAAGTTGCTAGCATACAGCCTGCACTCAAAGAATAATTGTTGACTGGCTTGAAATAAATAATAATTATGCAAAAATAATAGTTAATGCTTACTGAGCACATAATAGTTAATGCCAGACATTATACAAGGCTACTTACACAGACTAATTCCTTTAAATTCCACAGCAACTCTATGAGATATGCTACTAATATATCTCCAATTTAAGGATGGGAGACTGAGACACAGAGAGGGTCAGTAACTTGGCCAAGGTCACACAGCTTAGATTAGCTGGTATTCAAACCTAGCAACAACGATGGTGTTTTTCAATCCACTAGCATCTCCCAGGTGTCAAGCCCTTGCTAGATAGCCATTCTTCTAGTCATTACAACCGCTCTCCAGGGAGGATAATTAAGCTCTTTTTACTGATGAGGCCAAGGGAAGTGAAGTGACCACAGATTTCCCATGTTAGAATGCAGGAATTAAGGAAAAATTTCACCAAGCTCAAGTTCTTGGATATGAATTTGCCCACCTTGTGCCCCTGAGACTGCTCAAGCCTCATGCGACCCATGCTGGACCTCTTTGAGAATTCAGCTCATGCTGCTGTGACATTAACCAGCCCAATGGTCAACAGCGAAGAGTTTACAATCCGCTTCTTGAGCCGCTACCATGCACTCCATGCACTCAGAATTTCCCCTTATTTGTGGCACTTCCTACTTTCTGCTCTATATTCAGTGTCCACTCACGGAGAGCTGCTGAACGTATTGCATGAGTGACATGGCTCTCCTTTGCCTGGTGAGTAATACATTCAGCTTTGCTCTTTTCAGTTTTGTATTCCCCCTGTTTTGATTTGGTGTGTGTTTGATTCCAAAGCCTGTAACCTTCTGCCTGCTGTTGCCCACCTTATTGAGAATACGTATTATTTTGCGAGTTGGACTCTTTGAAAAAGTCACCTTGGCCACCTTTCCAGGGAGGTTTGTGCTTATAGTAGGCTGAATGATCACCTCCCCAAGGTGTCCATGTCCTAATCCCTGAGACCTGTGCATCTGTTAGCTGACAGGGCAAAAGAGACTTTATGGATATGATTAAGATAAAGAATCTTGAGAAGGAAGATTATTCTGAATTATCTGGGTGGGCCCAATGTAATCACAAAGGTCCTAATAAAAGGGAGATAGGAAGGTCAGAATCACAGAAAGAGATGTGATTATAGAAGCAGAAAGAGAGAGAGAGAAAGAGAGAGAGGGAGAGGGAGAGAGAGAGGGAGGGAGAGCGCACTGGCCTTGAAGATGGAGATGGGCACGCAACCCAAGCGATGCAAGCAGCTTTTAGAAGCTAGCTAAGGCAAGGAAATGGATGATCTCCTAGAGCCCTCCGAGAAAAGCAGCCCTCTCGACACCTTGACTTTAGTCCAGTGAAACTCATTTTAGACTCCTGATTTCTAGAACTGTAGAAAAATTAATTTGTATTGTTTTAATTTCACTTGTATCTTTTTATTTTTATGAATGTGGCTGAGTAAATTTAACATTGCACATGTGGCATGCGTTAGACTTCTATTGGTCCTTTGATACGACAGCAATAGCAAACTAATAGAGTACTTTTACCATCTCTAATGGTGAAGCTGTGGAGCAAAGCCAGGCCATCAAACCAATGGTTGTATCTGGTCTCCCCCACTGTGTGCATCCCAGGCCCATTGCGAAGCAGGATTCCCTGAAGCCATGTTGGAATCTTGCCTGTTAAGAGAAAGAATGTTTAGTTTCCAGTTTCCGTGTCTAAACAAAAAGCTAGAAGAAATGGCCACGGAAAGGAATTGAGGCCATAGCCCCAATACCACTTGCTACAGTCATTCATTTACCTAGCAGTCATTTCCAGAAAGTGTACTGTATACCTGGTATTGAGCTAGCACTGAGGATACCAAGGTAAGTAGGCATTGTCTGTGTCTTTATGTTGCTTACCATCCATGGAGAGACAGAGACAGAAGAATCCACCGACACTCAAAATAATCTGTGGTAAAGGCAGTGCAATAGACTCAGCCAGGGGGGCTGTGTGGAACAACCTCTTCCTGAGGTGAGGGGAGTGCAGGAGGGTAAAGACTACTTCCTGGAGGAAGTCACTTGGATGAGTCTTGAGGGAGAGTAGGTACTTGCCTCACAAAGGCATAAGGAAAGAACATTCTAGAGCTATGCTGTCCAATATGGTAGCCACCAGCCCCATGTAATGATTAAACATGGCTAGTCCAAACTGAGATGTGCTATAAGTATAAAATACACACCAGATTTCAAAGATGATGAAAAAAATGTAAAATATTTCATTAGCAATTTAAAAATATTGATTACATGTGTGGACAGGAAGAAGAACCAGGATGGTAAGAAACCTGGAGGACATAGAACTGCTAAGACTCAGAGTTGGACTATATATGGGGGGAAGTGGAGGGGAGTATTCAAAAAAGTAAATTCCATCCAAGTCTCTTGCCTTGGGCAAGTAGGTGAATGGGAGGATTACTCACAGACACCCAAAACATGGGAGAAGGAGCAGGTGAGGCAGAGCAGGGAGAGGTGAATCAGAGCATATAGTTAATGCCATAGATATATACTAAGAACATTTATTGAGCACTATGCAACTTCCAAGGCAATTTTGCAGCTGAAAAGCTCCAATCTGACTTTCCTCACAAAGAACGCTCACTGTTGTCCTGAACTTGCCTGTGAATCTGAGCTGACCCACTTGCTGTTCTCAGAACACTGAGCAAGTGCCAAGCTGGGGAACCAAGAGTTCAGAACCAGTCATTGCCCTGTAGACTCTAAACAAGATGGTACCAGAAAGTCAAGTTGCAACTCAGAAGAGGAGAAAGCCAGACAAATAAATGAGACACAAAGCCCACTGGAGAAATGTTCCTGCTGAGGCTCCCACTCTGGGGCTCTTTCACTGGCTTCGCAGGTACTCACATGCCCAAGTCACCGCCGGCCCCCCCCCACCCCCACCGCTGTGTTACCTGGGAGGAAATCACAGCTGGCTCTGCATACCCTCCAGTGAACACTTGCAGTAGTGTGAACTCACCCCCACTTCTCATGCCATTTTGCAATTAATTCAGTATGCACATATTTGCATAAACACAGCACCCACTTGGAAGGGGCCCCGTTTTGCAGAATAACCCTGTTGTATATATGCCAAACGCAGAATTCACAGGACTTTTCTCCTGGAAATAGTGTGAATGACTCTCTCTCCTTGGAAACTGACTTTTAATATAGAAAAGCACACCTAGATTTTCACAGAGAATGTTTCTGGATTATGAGTTATTTTCTCCCATATAATGTTTTCCAGATTTTCCAAAAATGATTTACAATAAGCAGGAAAAAAAGCCATACATCTAAACATGAGAAAAGAGCCAATTGTTTATACAAAACACTCACCTCTCACTTTGGCCCTCACAGGCTCCAGTTGTTCTTTCTTATTTCTGCCAAAAAGTGCATCCATCACTCACTCGGGGCACCGTGTGGCGCGGGGGTGCTGTGACAGTGAGCAGACTGGCCTCCGTCTTCAAGGCAACTGCTCCTCGGCTCCTCCTTTCCTTTCCTTCATGCTCTCCTGCTCCCTCCTGGTGCCACTCTGCTTCCCCCCTCTGAGGGCCTGGTATTTCTTCACATTCCAAGGGGAAGCTGCACCAGGATTAATTATGTTTGGTCAAAGGTCAATTTCCCAGCTGCATGTTCCTGTTAAACTTTAATCCTCTTATTGTCTCTCCCTTTCCAATGCCACTTTTGGTTTAACCGAGAAAAGCTATTAGTTTCCTGCTGGGCTGAGGTTGGAGAGAGAATTTAGCGGTGCATTCTGCTTTGGTGGACTGTCAGAAAAAAATCCAACCAGGAGGTGGAAGTGGTTTGTAATCAGAAGGGGGACCGTCAGGACCATCAAAGACACCTGAAGTTGATGAGGAGTACTCATAATGCCTTGAAAGAAAAAAAAAAAGACACTGGAATTAGGGGTGCCAAGAGCATGTTGATGGTGTGAATTCCTGCTGCACATCATGGGAAGTTCTTCTGCAGAGATGGGAAAGGTTTTTTGTTTTGTTTTAAATAAAGTTCCCTGAGCCTCCTACCACCCCCCACCCCCAAAATCATAGGTAGAGAGTTCTCCTTTGAAGAAGTAAACAAAATATTTCATGTATCCATTTAAACAATGAATGTGGGCTCAACTTCCTGGCCCATCAAGAGGGAGAAATGATGCCTGAATTTGATTTTAGGGTCTCTCCGTATTTATGCATCTTGATGCGATGCCATTGCCTGAAATCCATATTCAGTTGCTACGAATGTTGGGTGATGCATTTATGAACTCAACTTAATTCATGCTGCTTAAAGGAAGAACCAGTCATTCCCTCTGGGTAGAACAAGGAAAGGGGGTGGTGCTGCCACTGAGTGCAGTTATTGTCAGGCCTGGGCCGAGACTGTGTTCCAGTAGCTCAGGGCTCAGTCCTGACAGCAGCTGGTTGTACTTGCATCCTGGCTGCACATTCCATTCACCTGGTTGGGCTCCACTCCAGACCCACTGATTCAGAATCCCTGAAGGTGGAGCCCAGCCATGGACTGCCCTAAAATGTCTCTAGATCATTCTCTGTGTGCAGCAGACATTGACAGAGAAGTGCAGGCCCAGAGGAAGATGTTACATGTTTGGGTTGATACCAGAATCACATCGTTCCCTTTTCTGTGTGTCTTATCCTCTTTGAGCCCCTATTTCCATAACTGTAAAATGGGGCAAAATTTCAACATTATTATAAATCAAGGGTCTAGCAAAAGCACCTGGCCCTGAATAGTTATCAACCAATGTTATTGCCCTATTCTTCCCCATTCTCTCAGAAGGCACTTCTCTCTGAACTACATTTCCCACTAAGTCCCATAATAACTTGCCTGTTTATTCAGCTACCTGGTCTAAACATGTGTATCCATGTCAGGGTTATGATTTATTCCTAGGTTGTGAAAGTTGTGTTCTTTTGAGGATTAAGTGAGAATGTCTGGCGTACACTGAGGGCTCAGGAAAGAATCACGCCACCAGGGGCAGCAGCTCTGGTGCAGAAAAAATGAGCTCAGGGCTCAGAGATCAGAAAACCTGGGTTGGGGTCTCAGCCCTGAGATTTAAAAACACTGTGACCATTGTCACATGTCACATGAGTCCTCTGAACATCACCTTAATCTGCAAAACAGGATGGCAATGGCTATGTCACAGGGTTTGTTGGGAGGATTATATTGAAATTATAAGTGAAAACACAACCATGTTCTCCTTTCTTGTCCATTTTGTGTAGTATTCAGAAAAGCAACAGCCCCCAACCTTTGAGCTGACTCTCTGAGTCAAGTGCTTTGCAAAGCGCTCTGCATGTACCAGCTCGCTCTGGCCTTATGTAATCCTACGATATGGGTACTCTTAGCATTATTCTAGAGGTGAGAAAACTCAGGGAAGGTAACCAACTTGCCTTAGGATACACAGCTAAGAGGTCGAATTAGGGAGCAGAGCCAGACAGCCTGATTTCAGTGTACTCTCTGTGACAGCTTCAATGCAGGATGGATCTTGGCTAGATTTTTACTGAATGAAGAATCAGATGGTTGTGTTGATGGGTGGAGGGCCCTCAGAGCCAGCCTGGGGCTGATGTTGCCTTGTTATATAATACTGAGGAACCAAGCAAGCTCTCTTCATTTAGGTCCCATATGCACCCTGGGGACAATTATATGGTGAGATAAGGATGTTTTGATAATGGTGATAAAACACTAATCACAAAGATAGATACCTGTCTTAGTTTTGTAAGACTTCCATAGCAAAGTACAATACCACAGACTGGGTGGCTTAAACAACAGAAATTTATTTACTTACATTTCTAGAGGCTGGAAGTCCAAGTTCAAGGTATTGGCAGGACTGGTTTCTTCTGAGGCCTTTCTTGACAGGCAGATGGCTGTCTCTTCACTGTATCCTCACATGGTCTTCCCTCTAGGGGCACGCATCCCTGGTGTATCTGCATGTGTCCAGATTTCCTCTTCTTACAAGGATACCAGTCAGATTGGATTAGGGCCCCTAATGGACTCATGTTTGACTTAATCACATCCTTAAAAGTGCTATCAATTACATTCTGAGGGCCTAGGGGTTAGGGATTCAACATATGAATCTTGAGGGGACACAATTCAGCCCATAACAATATCATGAAGGCTCAACAAGTTAACGGAAGATGCTTTGGCTAGAAGTAACCAAGTATCTACTGAAACCCTCAAGAGGTGCATTTATCTTGGACATTGAGTCATCTGGGGGTCCTGGGTAGCTCAGAGGCTCATCTGAGTCATCTCACCAGGCTCCGTTCCATCTACTGCATTGCCATCTTCGGCGGGCTGGTTTATCATCCTTGGGCTTGTTCCGTGTTGTTTATGAATGACTCCCTTCATTCCAGGAATCGTCCCGGTAAAAGTAGGGACATATGATGGGGACAAAGGAGGCATTTTCTTTTCACGTCTCTCTCCTTTTAAGCTGGAGGAAAATCTTTCCCAGAATCCGATTTTTTTCTTGGTCTTCTTGGCTGAACTGTGTCACATGACCATTCCAGACCAATTCCTGGCAAGGAGGAATAGGAGCGCCCTGATTTCCTTAAATCACGAGAGTCTTCTGAGGGCAGCGCGTGTTGTCACTGGAATCATATCAAGATTCTATTACCAAGAAAAAAGGAGAGAATGGCTTGGGGTAGGCAACTTATAGGCAGCACAGCATTCATGCATTCTCACAATGATTCACTCATCAACACACTGAGTATCTACTACATGCTGGAAATACAGCAGTGAACAAAACAAGAATAATTCTGTGCCTTCTTAGAATTCATACCGATGACATGCCAAGTTCTGAGGATGTAGAGGTGATTAATAAGACTCAGTCTCTGCCTTCTTGGGCTCCTGTTATGTTCTTTTTGTTTGGGGGCCAGGTCTGCATATCCCAAAGGACATGAATTTCCCAAAGGGGTCAGGGGCCCTTGCAGTGGTTCATGGGACTGCCTTCATGTTGGACCTCCATCCTCCCTCTTTATAAACAGAGATAACAAGCAGCAGCTGCTCTTCCCCAAGAAGCTCTGGCATTGCTCTGGATCCACAGAAGTCTGACCACGGCTTTCTAGGTCTTCACCAACACAGGAAGAGTGGGACAAGGGACTTGTCACCAATAGGAGCTGTCTCCTGACCCATCCTCTAGCGTCTGATAAATACCATTCACTGGGCTCTTGACCTGTGCCAAGTACATGCTAAGGGTCTCCTGAGCAGTCTTTCATTTAATCCCCATACATCCCTCCAAGGGAATCATTAGCAGTCTTCTTTTTATAGAATCAGAGATGTGGAAGGACTTGATCAAGGTCAACAGCTATTGAATGTGTACTCTACCTCACTACGCAGTAATGCCTGCCACCTTTTGAAGTTGCTGGTTAAGTAGATATGAGAGCAAAAGTATGTGTTCCACAGACATTCCTATAATGCATGTGCTGCCTTACAATGAACAAAAACTGTCCAGGGCATGAGAGAACCAGGCAATGGGAACGCAAAGGGAAGTCATCCTATACAGAGCTTCAGTCCGCCTCCGGAGGGTCTGAGGTGCTCACAGGTGAGCAGGAAGGCTTTGTCCCCTCCCTTCAGGAGGGGGAGGAAGGGCGTTCATGGATGGGTGACCCCTGCTCTGGACGGCACACACTGCATCTTCTAATCCTGGCACAGACATGATAGGCACTGATGTTACCCCCTTTTTATTGAGGGAGCAACTGGAGTTTTGGTGAGGTTGTACCCCTGGGCCAGAGGTCCTACAACGTGTGGTAGGGGTGGAAGATTTGATCTGTGGGGTCCTCTTCAGAATTTTGGGGAAGGATTCAGGAAGAGGAGGCTACCCTCCCCTGGGGCTGCTTATTCCATGAAATGTGTTGCGTCCTTAAAACAGTCATGAAGTGAAGAAGTATTGTAAGAGATTAATTCAAAAAGAAACATTTTGTGCTATAAAAAAAACAGCCTTATTTTGCAATTCTGTATCTTCTATTACAAAGGTATTGAGTAAAGTGAGTTAATATTTCCCTTTCAGAGATATTGTTATCATATCTAAATTATTGTGGAATTTTCCAATTAAGTTAGCTTCTAAATGATACCTTTAATTAGCCAGGGAGATAAGCTGAGCAGATAATGGGGACATCTTGTATAGCAAGGTCCAAGGTGACAAGGTAAAGTCCCAGCAAAGGTGGCAGCTGCCTCCCTGAGGGAGAAGCATTGGCTGGTGAGTTCCAGGAAACCTGAGCTCTCCACAGGCCTATTCCAGAAGCAGGATGTAGGGGGTGGTGGGAGAGCCACCCTAGGCCTCCTGGAGTGAGTGCTTCGCCACTAAACGAAAGATCACACACTAGGCAACTCACATATAAGAACATTCATTAATTCCACAAAGTCCTACTGGACAGCAGAGACTAGTGTCATGCTGGGTATTGGAGACAAAATACATGGGAAATCATAGCCCTGACCTCAGGGAGCTCAGAGACTAACAACGGAGAAAGGAATGCAAATAACAGTAGTAGCAGTAGTAGTAGCAGTCGTCGTCATTAATAACAAGCCATGCTTAGGAGGCAGAATGGGTGGGACTGAAATACTATGGACACTACTATTAGGAAAGGAAGTGCCTTTGTGGTGAATGAGCTGGAAGACCTCAGTCTTCCACCATGTACTCAGGGCCCCATCAGTGAGGCTGGGCCAAAACTTCAATTTAAATAATAACTAAACTAGGTTATAGCCTGGGTGGTAGTCCTCACATTTCTACTTTCTAAATAATCTTTCAGACTTTCCCTCTCTCCTCCAGCCCCCCAGCCACTGCCCCCGCTACTGTGTACCTCTTGGGAGCAGGCTGACGGGTCCCAACCCCTCCAAACTACCTCCCTGCTGTCACCTGGTGACCTGGCTGAAATTCAAACTCAGTCATGTCACTCTCCAGTTTAAAATGCACAGATGAGCACAGTGCCTGGCATGTGGCCTCATTGTGCTACATCGTCTTGTGAGTTTCCTGCCATAACAAAGAACCCCAAACTCAGTGGGAGCAGAACTGTCTAAGCTTGGGCTCTCCCCAGAAGCAGACCCAAAGACAAGGATTCAAATGCAAGTGGTTTGTTTGGGAAATAAACCCAGGAAAGGCCAGCAGCACTGCGGGGAAGTAGAACAGGGGGGGAAGACACTAGGCCATCGTCATCACAGGCAGCTGAAGCCAGCCGGCTGGGGAACTCCAGAGACATGTGAACGTGCTACGGGGTTATTTTGAGGGAGCTGGGGATTGGCCCACCAACTCTGGTCAGTCGAGGCTGAGAGTTTCTCCTGAGAGGCGTTAACTTCCAGGCAGTCCCATCTGCCCCTTGCATGCAGAGGGAGGCAAAGAGCCACAGGCACTCGCATTTAGAAGCCCTACCTGGCAAGTGTGACAGGTTAAGGTGGGACCTCAATAGTGTCTATGACAACCCTCAGGAGATGAGTCAGCCCAGTCTAAAGGGTAAGTGCAAGAAGATATTCCATGTCAACTAGAATAGCAAAACTGAACACATGACAAACAATTGACGAAAAGCACACAAAATAGCTAGCGACGTGGAATGGTTTAGTAACGTCCATTTATGGAGAGGAGGCACAGCTACCACCATGCCAGCTTCAAAGTCCTTGAGCAACACAGAAAAGGTTTACCATTGAATGTTAAGTGGCAAAAGGAAGAATGCAGTAGAAACTGATTATACATATACTCTGGTTGTGCCTGGTGAACATCTATCTTCAAGGCAAGATGCATTCCAAGGAATCACAAAGAAATGAAAATATATTAGGGTGATAGGACCATGAGAATTCTTTTGCTATGTTGTCTTTTCAGTCGAATGGGGGGCAAAGATTTACTATGACTAATTAAAAACCTCAGTTCACATGAAGCGATGTACTCCCCTCTCCCCCGCCACTGTTTCCTGCATCCCCTCCCAAATGAAATGTTGGCACCGAAGTCATGTCTCAGTCAGCTTTGGGGGAGACACAGACTAAAATGGTCTGTTCTTAGGCCTGGGATGTCTGGGCCACAGGGTGTGACCATCTTTATGGTTCTTTTCATGGTTCTATTTAAACCAAACTCTTCTCTGTTTTCATTTGCTGATCCTGAAAATTGGGATTTGGTGGCTCAGACAGCTGCACTGGATCATTGGAAACACATCACATGCGTCCAGCCATCCCTGCTTCCTTCCTTTGTGTACACAGAGGTTAAGGCACTTTGGGAGTTGACATCATCAAGGCGGATTCTGTGCCCAGAATCTGTAATTTATCAAAACGTAAAGAATGTGAAAATGGAATTTAGCCTGCAGATTTGAGTTCCTTATCAAATGCCTCCAAGCATGTTCCTTGAGTGACATAAATTAAGCCTTTATCCAGAAGATACATTATCTCTGTGTAGGGCCTTCCACATTGTTTTCTGATGGAAGTCATTAGAAGCTTGGGTCCCACAGATAAGAGACCAGTTCTGCCCCATCTGTGAGTCAGCAAGGACATCGAATTCTGCCCTGGGCTCTTTCCATCAGGGCTATGCCAGAGGGCTTGGAAGGGCTTCTGGGAAAGAGAAGGGGGCAAGAGTCAGCCCCAGGGACCTGGGCAATGGGGCCACACTGGCAAATGCTCATTGAGTCCTACTATGTGCCAATCATGGGATAGAGATTTTGAGACATTATTTCTTCCCCTCAGGAAACTCACAGAATAAGATAACCCATGGATGGATGAATGGAGGAATGAAATGTAGTTTATCCATAGCTTACAATGGGATATTATCCAGCCATAAAAAGGAATGAAGTGCTGATATGTGCTCCAACACATGTGAACTTTGAAAATATTACACTGAGTGAAAGAAACTAGACACAAAGATCACATAATTGTCTGATTCCATTTATGTGAGATAATGGACAGAACAGGTAAATCCACTGAGACAGAGAGGAGTGATTGCAAGGACTGCTGGGAGATAGGGTGGGAAGCAAAAAAAAAAAAAAAAAAAAGACTTATGTTAGACCTAAGTAGCAACTTAAAATCAAATATTAGACAACTGTGTTCTCTACACCCTGTGGTCACCCTGCCATAAGAAACTGTTTACTTGACACCTTTTTTGAAGGTTCCAGGGTTCCACCACATTGTAAAGCTCTTGTCTTCAACCTTGAATTATTAATTTCTTAAGTAGATTTTTCATCAAGTGTTGTTTTTGTTTTTATAGTATCAACTATGACCTTGGTGTCTCCCCTATCCCAACTCCAATGGCCTGTGTGGGTATTTTCCTAAAGAGAAGGCATCCAGAAGGACTCTGGTACTAGCAGCTAAAAGAATTTTCCCACCACGAAAGCAACATAGTACTTTTGGCAACTTCAATTGACTTTGAAAGTTACCATGAATAATAAACATTATTCAGGAAGGCAAACAAAGATGGAGATTTATTAATTCTGGAAAACTCTTCATTTAATTATTACCGTATAAACATTTATTGAGTGCCAAAAAAGAAAAAGAAAAATGACTCACTCACTGATATGTGCTATAAGACTGATGAACTTTAAAAACACTATGCTAAAGTGCCCTGGCTGGTGTGGCTCAGTGGATTGAGTGCCAGCTTGCAAATAAACTTTTTAAAAATCGTAAAAAAAAATAAAGACACTATGCTAAAGTGAAAGGGGAGCATCCCAAAAATCATCATCGTATTGTTTGATTCCATTTACATGAAGCGTCTGGAACAGGCAAATCCATAGAGAAAGAAAGTAGATCAGTGGTTGTCACGTGTTGGGGGAAGGAGAAATTGGGTGTGAATGTAGCTACACAGATCTGGCTGCTATGAACACTGAACTCGAGAGACAAGTGCTGATGTGACAGAAAGTGGTTTATTTTCAGGTGCTGGCCACCTGGAAGATGGGACACATGCCTCAAAGCCCATCTTCACATCTCAGTGCAGGCAGAGGTTTTTATAAGGAGTTGGAGGGAAAGAAGAACAAAGAGATCAAGGGAGGGGCTTGAAAAGTTCTGTGTTCAGTCAGATGAACACAGTCCATTCTGATTGTCCGGTGACAGTCCCGTGTGCATCATCCTGGCTCCATGGTTGGAGGTCAGCAAATTTGCCAAAGCTGGGATGCCTGAAGGTCGAAATCTGTATCTTTTGAAGTTAGTTCCTAGGATTCTTGTACAGTCATGCTGTTTATCTACAAGCTACATATTAGAGTCAGCATTTACAGAAATAATGCCAAAAGAATGATGGGGTGGGTTACAATTTCCCAGTTACAATTTTCCACCGTTACATGAATGCTAATGAATTTCCTTTTGGTGTGATGAATATGCTCTAAAATTGATCATTGTGATGGTTATACAACCTCATGAGTATACTAAAAGGCATTGATTTGTATACTTTAAATGGGTGAATTGCATGGCATGTGACTTATATCTTAGTAAAGCTTTTATTAAAAAATAAAAACAAAATTCAGAGGGGATAAGCATATTATATGAGGCAAGTTCTACAAAGCGCACAAAGGAAGTGAGATTTGAGCTGAATCTTGAAGGTGGTCAGGGAAGCACTAGGGAGAAAGTGGTCCCTGGCACAGGGGATGACACAGGAGTACACAGAAGTGTAAGGAAATGTCGGCAGCAGTTAATTCAGATAGTGAGGAAGAGCTGTGTCTTTGAGCTTGGCAGGGGAGGGGGATAATGGGCCCATATTTAAAAAAAAAAATTTATAATTTTTGGACAGGTTATACAGTCACGTGGCACAAAATAGAAAAGTGTTAGAAATGTGGCCAATAAAAACAAAAGCTTATTCCCTTTTCTGCCTCCCACATACCTCATCCCCCCATCCAAGCACTCACTATTGCCAGTGTCTGTATGTCTTTTATGAGATATACACATACAAATAACTCTCTATAACAATGTTTCATACTTTGCTTCTAATATGAGCAAAAATCTTAGGGATCCTTCCAAATTTGTATACAGAGAATTTGTTCATTTTGTATTGGTTATGTAGGATGTACCACATTTTGTTAACCAATTTCCTGTCAATGGACATGTAGGTTGTTTCCAGTTTTTCATTCCCACAAAATTCTGCAATAAATAACCTTATACGTGTGACCTTTCCCATATGTATGAATTTACCTGTAGGTGAAATTCCTAGAAGTGGAATTGCTAATTACAGAGCTTATGCTTAAAATTTTTTTCCCTCAGAGTTCAGCTTTTTATTGAACATGTTACAAAAGAGGGTTAGTTAAAAAGACCCAAACCTGTGCCAACATCAGACTCCTCAGATTCTTCTTTCTTTGCTTTCACTTTCTCCTGCCCAGCTGGGGCAGCAGTGGGGAAGCCTACGCTGCAGATGAGGCCATCTGTATTGACACTGGCCAGAACCTTTGCAGCAGGCCTAGCCGGCAAGGTTCAACATTTATACCCTTTAATGAGGGCACTGATCTCATCCTCCGTCCGTGACCATCACCTTGTCGCTGTGCAGGATGAGGTCTGAGAAGATGCAGGCAAGCTCTGAGACAGAGGCCGAAGTACGGGTGGGTGCTGGGCCCGCACTGCCAGGCACGGAGCTTGTCAAAGGATGAAGTGAGGGCCTCGCTCCCCGTGGCCCAAGCGTCCTAGGAAGGAATCAGCCCCTTACTAGCAGCTGGGGACAGGGGCCTAAATTTTGATAGACACTGTCATGCTGCCCACAGTAGAGGTTGTGCCAATTTATTCTTCTGTTGGGAAAGAAAGCCCAATTCCCCACATTTCAAGACATGTGTTTGGAAATGTTGTCTTGGGCCAGTTCACACAGAGTGTTGTATGCAAAGCTATGAAACTTGAACTTGATCCGGAGTCCACCGACACCCACTGTAGGGTTTAGACACTGGATGAGGATGGGCAGGTTTGAAGTTTTTAGAGCTTATTTCTGTGATAATATCAAATAAATTTTGTAGGAATTGTAATTCTCTAACAGGCATGAGTGGTAATGTGATGGATCAGAGAGGGAAAAAGGCTTCCTTCAGGATTCAAGCCGTGCTGGACAGAATGTGATTATCATGCAGGCACAGTGGCCATTCTAGACAGTAAGATTGGATATGAGTGCAACCTCTTTATTTATTTATTTTTTTTTTACAATCCTGTAACTCTAAATGTTCTGCCATTTTTCTTTTATCATACTCTTCCCACATGCTGATGGCTTCTGATGAAGCATTTGGCCTTCAAGGGAAATGATATAAAACTGTCAGCCAGGAATTTTTTACCAGAAGCTAACACTTGACCCGATGACAAGAGGACAGGTGATACAGCAGCTTTAGCCTGCTCTGGAAGACCATTCTGCAAATTAATTGTATTTGGAACTGGCATTAAACAAACAGATGGGGGAAGCAAAACTGCAGACACATTTATCCTGAGTCTTGGTTTCTCAAACTAGAGGTAGTTGCTATTATTTGACGCAAAGAGAGAGGGAAAGACGGATGGCAGGTGGTTGTGAAGGCAACGGCATATGAAGGACTGAGAGCCAGCTCCATCCAGAGTCTCCAGTGGTGGTTCAAGGATGAGCTCAGCAGGCCTGGTCCTCCTGGGCCTTGCTTTCAGGTTTATGGCCACTGTTGCTAAGCCAGAGGAGAGCAGCATTTGCTCTAAGAGCCAAGTGGCTTTCAGAAACTTTTGCTATGAATTTATGCTTTTGGGCTGCTCCTTCTATGATGCCCAGAATTGGTGTGAGAGGCGAGGAGGCCATTTGGCCTTTATCCAAGATGAAGGAACCCAGCAGTTTCTACAGAAGCACATCTCTCAAGAAGGGAATGGTGGATTGGGCTCAAAGGGAATCGGCTCCGAACGGAACTACAGAAGGTAGGTGGTGCTGTGATAACTGTGTTTCATGGGAGCTTGTGGCTGCAGTTCTCACCAGGGCATCCTACCCGAAGCTCCATAGAACAAATTAATATGCCCCATTCTCATGGCAAGGAAACCCTCCTCTTTGGTTGTTTGGTGGGTCAAATAAAATAATTCAGGCACAGTATTTAGCACAGAATCTGGCACATAGCTCACACTCTACACACTTGCACTTCTTTGCACATGCTTAATAATAATATTAGCTATGAAATATTTGTTTCTTGCTAAAATAATGTACAGCACTATCCTGAGTGCTTCATGTCCATTATCACATGGAATCCTCATGATAACTGATAATAAAATTATCAGTTGTCTCTATTTTACAGGTGAGAAAACTGAGTCTCAGGAAATAATTACTAAGCTATTTTCAAAGCACTTCCACCTGTCTTCCATATCCCCACCCCCACCCCTATGAGACCGAAGCAGGTCAAGGCTTAGCATGGCTCCATTGACATTAGATAGTCTCATTTTAATGGTTCCCCTGGGAGCTCTCACTTATCTTTTACTCTGGGAAGGCTCCTTGCCCCAACCCCAGCGCAGCCAGGCGAGCCCTTCTCTATGCAGCTGTAGGACCTGTCCACACCTCTATGAGAATCCCTTTGGCATGACTTTAGTTATGTAGGTGTCTTCCTCCCAGACAACAAGCTCTTCAAGGGAAGGAACCATATCCTGGCCAAAATCCCCCTGCCCCATGCACACATATATCAAAGCGTGGACAAATAAACCTTTGTGTTTAATCCTTACACCTGCCCCATGAGGTAGGCATTGTGACTCTCATTTTGTGGGTGAGGAAAATGAAGCCCAGAAAGAGGCACAGCCTTGCTCAAGATGACGCATCCAGAGGAGGGAAGTGTCCTGCCATCTCGTACTGCTCAGTGGAAACTTCGGGGTTTTCAAAACAAGAAACTTGGTCTGGGCTAAGCACCTACAGAACTATACTAGAGCAGATGGAAATGCTTTAATAAAGGAGCAGATGAGCAAGCTCATTTTGGGATACTCACAGCCAATAGATGCAAATTCTGCAATGTGTCTTCAGGAATTATCTCTTGAATGGTTTCTTGCTCTGTTGATGCAGCAATATGTGGGTTTCTGCATTTTGAATGTCCATTCATACGCACTTAAAGGAGTTGGGTCTATTTAAAATCTACAGGGGACAGATCTGAGCAGGCTGATATGTAACAACCTTCAATAGGTAATGCTGTTTAAGAAGCAAGGGACAGGATGCTGTGTGCAATATGATGGCATTAGACCAGGCACTCATGGGAGCTGATATGTAGATAAAATTCAGCCTGGAACAGCTCACAAGAAACATAACAATAATGGGAGTGGTGCAGAGGTTGGGAAAGGGAAGATGCTTTCATTTTATGCCCTTTTCACACTTAAAAACATTTTAACCATTTGTATGAATTTCTTTTAAAAATTAATAAATACACTTTGAGTTTTCACATTAAATGTTTTACATCTAGTGTTCTCTAGATCTCCAGTGTCCTTGAAATGCCTCTGTATCTTACACACACACGTACATGACACTTCTTGGAGGAACATCATTGGGTTCAAGGCTCTGAAGGGTCCTGAAGTAAGGAAAATTTCTTCTATTTTAACTCAGCAGTACCCAAATACATTTGACAAAGGCCCCCTTTCTGTGTGAAATACCCTTTAACACCGAGGCTGAAAGCATCGTTTATTCAGTTAAACCACCTTGTACAGACTCTCCAACTTGGGGGCCAGGTGTGCAGGTTCTTGCGTTTGAGTGTTGGGAGATAGTGCCTAGAAAATGCCCCTTTGTTGGCACAGGAGAGGCCTTCAGCCTGTCAGCACTGATTAAACACCAACTGCACACAAAGACTTGAGCTGGGACAAGTCTTCTATATAAAAAGGATCAGAAGAACATTTCGGAGTCCTGGTGCTCATGTTCCCATCCTAGGGCCAGGGATCTGGCTGGACACCTCCAATGTGAACTATATAGCCACTGGCATGAGGTGCAGGCCTCCCCTGCTCCCCAAACCTGTGGCTACATCGGGAGAGACCCTTCTTCCAGTTGGGCTGCCTCAGACAACTGCACACAGTCGTTCGCCTTCATCTGCGAGTTTGGTGAGCTGGCCTCTGTTGTGGAGTCTCCTTCCTTCACCCTGTCTCTTTCTGTCTCTCTGTCTCTGTTTCTTTGTCTCTCTCTGCTTCTATCTCTGTCTCTCTGTCTCTCTAAATGCCCACCTGTCTCTGTGTGATCATCTGAGTCTGTCTCTGTCTCTCTCTATGTGTCTCTCTTTCTCAGTCTCTGTCTCTTTGCTTCTATTTCTATCTCTTTGTTGCTCTGTGCATCTCTCCAAGTGCCCACATCTCTCTGTCTGTGTGATACTCTCTGTCTCTCCATCTTTCTCTGTCTCTCTCTCTAAATGCCTGTCTATGTGATGATCAGTCTCTCTGTGTCTCACTCCATCTCTCTACTCACATCTTTTCTCACCCTGTCTACTTACCTGTCTACTAGTCTTGTTTGTCTCTCTGTCTTTCTTCCTCATATACCTGTGCCTAGGGGAAAATGCTCATTCACCCTTGACTCCTGCTCCCTGGTCAGCCTGGGTCTGAGCCCCCCATGACCACATCTCACCAACTCCCCACTTCCCTTCTCTTGTGCCTTTTCTAGCTGTTGCCCATGCCTGACTCCCAATGTAGACCCTGGGGACTGTTTATAAGAGGTCCTGCAGGAGTGGGCTGTGGCCACACACCAGGTCCTGCCCACCAGGTCGTCACTGCTGTGGGCCTGGTCTTGGAGCTGAGCCTCCTTCTGGTCCCCTGACCCACAAGCGAGGCTTGATAGAAGCTTCTGGGCTTCCTAGGTCCAGCCCCATCCATGGTTCTAAGCTCCTAGGTCCTAGGCCCTGTCCTGGGTTTGGACACTCACAGGAGCCCCTGCTCCATTCTTCCCTCCCCCAGCTTTAACTAGATGCACATAGGCTTAACTCCCTCTGTTTGACTAGTTCTGAAAACACAGAAGCTTCTATGAAGCCCTCCCTGGTCTGTGCATTCATTATGCAAATTCCCTTTCTTTGTATCACAGTCCCCTTAAGTCCCTGCTCCCTCTGCCACCCCCACTTCAAGTCTGTCTCTCAGACTGTGCCAGCCACCAGGGTCTTAGAGCCCTGGCCTGAGGAGGTCACATTATGAAGAACTAACGAGTATCAAGCAGAAGTTCCACTGCCAAGCTAGGCACTCCATGTGCATTTATTCATCATAAAAGAAGTCCTTCCACCATTCTTTTGTAGGCCAATTATAAAGCTAAGAAAAGTGAGGTTCAGAAAGGGTGAGTTCCTTGTCCAAGGCCATACAGCTGGGAAGTGACAGAGATGAGACCTGACGAGGTTTGCCTACGGTCAGAGACAGAGAGAGAGACAGGAAGATGCTACAGTGCTGGCTTTGAAGATGGAGCAAGGGGCCACAGTCCAAGGGATGCAAGTGGCCTCTAGAAGCTGGACAAGGCAGGAGACGGATTCTCTCCTGTAGACTCCAGAAGGAATGCCCACACCTTATAGCCTATTGAGACCCATTTCTGGACTTCTGACCTTCACAACTGTAAGATGGTGAATTTGTGCTGTGTTAAGCCACTAAGTTTATAGTAATTTGTTACAGCAGCCACAGAAAATGAACACAGATTTTGTTCTCAACTCCTTCTCTGGGGCGTTACCACAGACAGGCCTGAGTTTGAATTCTGGCTGTTTATACCTGAGCCAGGTCATTCTTTTTCAACAAATGTTTACTGAGCATGGGCAGGTGCCAGGAGCAGGGCTGGTGTGGGGTCTTTGCACAGTGACCCCACTGAGCCCCATGTTCCTAACGGGGAGAATAATAGCTCAGCTCATACAATGGGTATGGAGTCTCATTGAAATCACTCATTCATTCAACAAATGCTTGTTTAGCATCTATCATATACTAGGCATTGTCTTCAGATAAGGTTCAAGGAAGGTACTTGAAATAGGTGGAATAATAGTCACTCCTTTAATAGCCCATACTCTGAATGCAGAAACTCATTTAATTCTCTTAATGTCCCTGCGGAGTATGGTAGAGACTCCCCCCTACACAGGGGAAGCAGAGAGAAGCTAAGTAACTTGCAGAGGGTCACACAGCCACTGGGTGACTGGGCGGGAGCTGCCCCTGGCAGTGTGGCTCCAGGGCCCCACTCTCACCCATGTTGAGGCAGCTTCCACTGTGTCCTTGCCTCTCACAGTCCTGACCCCTGAGACTCTTCCACTTGCCACCAACCAGGAACTTACCCATCCATGACCATGAGCTTCCTAAGTGTCACCTTACCTCTTACAGGTGTTGGCCAGAGTCTGGTCTGTGAGGGCCTCGATGCCATCATGCAATATGGCTCAGGGGAGGTCATCCAGATCCAGGATGCCTTCTACGGGTGACAGACTCCCCATTATTGCATCCAGGAGGCTGGGCACCCCTTGGACCTGGAGGAGGAATGCACCTGGCTCAGTGTCAAGGACGAAGTGGCAGGTAGGGCCCAAGGGCTTCACAGCTCTGGCTGTGAGCTCAGGGCAGTTCCTGGTGTCCTGTGCCCAGCAAAGGGTTTTGGAAGGCTCAAACAATCCTCGTATATGACCTTGAGCCTCCAACACTGAAAAAACTAGCCAGTCCCTGCCCATAGCACGGAGCTGGTAAGCGAGGGAGCCACAGCTCACCCCTCCACTGGACCCCAGTGGGTCAGGTGGGCATTTTGCTCCCCACCCAACTTGGGTGCAAGCAACATCACTTTCTTTTTAATTCAATTTTAAAAAATTTTTGAAATACTTAAATATATAGATAAGAATAAAAAAATATTTCAATGAACTCCCATAGACCCACTGCCCCCAACTTCATCAAATGTTAACATTACGCCATATTTGTTTAAGATTCCCTCATTAAAGAAACAAATACGACATTGGATACACAGCCGACGTTCCTGCGAAGCCCTCCCTGGTCCGCTCCTGTCACTGTCATGAATTTAGTGTGTATTAATCACATGTGCGGTTGGTTATTGCTGCCTTCTATGTATGCAACCCTAAACATTATCTGGTATTGCTTTGCAGGTTTTTAATGTTTATAAGACTGGTATCATATTGTATGTCATTCTGCAATGTGCGTTTTTTTTCTCTTTTCCTTCTTTACCTTATTTTCCTGCTCAAAGTACTATCCATCTTGATACATGTCATGCGAATTTATCTGTTTCGTCTGTTGTACGACCGTGCCACAGTGGGTCTCTTCCTCTGTTGAGAGCTGTGTGAGTGGGTCTTAATCCTTGCCGCTGTGAATAATGCTGAACAAATGCTCCCGGTGGCATCTCCTGTTCACATGGACAAATTTCCCTAGGACCTGTTTTTCTTAGATTAAATCTACCTCTGAGCTGCCTTTGCCCCACGGCAATGATTCACTTTCAGGGAATGGGGAGGGGGGAGCTCTCTGCACCCTCCTGAGGGCTGCAAAGGCCTCAGAAACCTCTGTCATCTGGGACAGAGGGGAGCCCTCTCCTCTCTGCTGCAGTGACTGCTGTCGGGCCTGCAGGGCCCGGTGAAAGCAGGTGCCTTGCTACAAGGAGGAAATCAGGGCCATGGCATCCACTTGTCTCTTTCCCAGGCTTCTCTATAAGTATTTAACTCACCTGCATAAGCAAGAGGGGGAGGTATCAGTGTCAGCAGGACCCTAAAGTTCTGACCTGGGCTCTCTACAGTCCTCCCTTCTACAGGCACCTGGTGTTCTGGTAACCACAGGTTTCCTAAACTTATCCACTCTTTGACAGTTCTCAGGGTGTAGATTTCAACTTGAGGCCATTTGACTAGATGCCATTGGACCAATGGTTCTCAAAGTGGGGTCCCTAGGCCAGCAGTGTTAACATGACCCAGGAGCTTGTTAGAAAAGCAAATTCTGACTTCCGGCCAAAATGAAGGTGTAGGTAGACACACTGTGCCTCCTTGAACAACCAAAATTAAGCACAACAAAGATTTAGAAATAAAAAAACAACCAGATCTGACAGAAAATTGAACTGTAAGGAAGTTTGACAACCATTCATCCAGACCAGTAAGAGGGCGGAGTTGGTGGCCTGCGGAGATGGATCTTGGCAGGAAAAAGCAGTGGTTGTGGTCCCGGGCGCACAGGCAGCAGCTAGCAGACCCTGGCTGACTGTGGACACACATTCAAGCGCAGATAAACCAGGTGAAAACAGGGAGACAGACCGCGCAACCCAGGGCCCCAGAGCCAGGAAATAAAGCCTAAAAGCACCAATTGAAAACACTCATGGGCGTTGAGGTGCTGGGAGAGAATCCCAGCCTCACAGGAGTGTACGTTGGAGAGACCCACAGGGTCCTGGAATGTGCACAGGCCCACCTGCCCGGGAGGCAGCACCAGAAGGGCCCAGTTTGCTTGTGGGAAGCAGCGGAGGGGACTGGGATACAAGAGGGGAGCAAGTGCCATTGTTCCCTCTCTGACCCTGCCCCCACATACAGTGTCACAACCCAGGCAGGTTGCCCCGCCTTGGTGAACACCTAAGGCTCCACCCCTCACTACATAACAGGCGTGACCAGACCAACACCCCACCCCCCGCCAAAAAAAAATGTGGCTCAAGCGGAAGAACAGATCAAAGCCCCAGAGCCAATACATCTAAGCAACCAAGAGACAGCCAACCTATCAGATGCATAGTTCAAAGCACTGGTGATCAGGATGGTCACAGAATTGGTTGATTTTGCTCACAAATTAGATGAAAAAATGAAAGCTACAATAAGTGAAATGAAGGAAAATGCACAGGGAACCAATAGCAATGGGAGGAAAACTGGGACTCAAATCAACGGAGTGGACCAGAAAGGAAGAAAGAAACAACCAAACAAAAGAAGGAAGAAACAAGAATTCAAAAAAAATGAGGAGAGGCTTAGGAACCTCCAGGACATCTTTAAACGTCCCAACATCTGAATTATAGGGGTAACAGAAGGGAAGAGGAAGAGCAACAAGTGGAAAATTTATTTGAACAAATAATAAAGGAGAACTTCCCCAATCTAGAAAGGAAATAGACTTCCAGGAAGTCCAGGAAGCTCAGAGAGTCCCAAAGAAGTTGGACCCAAGGAGGAACACACCAAGGCACATCATAATTACATTAGCCAAGATTAAAATGAAGCAGAGAATTCTAGAAGCAGCGAGAGATAAGGGCACAGTCACCTACAAAGGAGTTCCCATCAGACTGTCAGCTGATTTCTCAAAAGAGACCTTGCAGGCAAGAAGGGGCTGGAAAGAAATATTTCAAGTCATGAAAGGCAAGGACCTCCATCCAAGATTGCTCTATCCAGCAAAGCTTTCATTTAGAATGGAAGGGCAGATAAAGTGCTTCTCAGATAAGGTCAAGTTAAAGGAGTTCATCATCACCAAGCCCTTATTATATGAAATGTTAAAGGGACTTATCTAAGAAAAGAAGATAAAAAATATGAACAGTAAAAAGACAGCAAACTCACAGTTATTAATGACCATACCTAAAACAAAAGCAAAGTAAGCAAACCACTAGAACAGGAAGAGAACCACAGAAATGGAGACCACATGGAGGGTTAGCAACAGGGGAGTGGGAGGAGGAGAGACAAGGAAAAGGTACAGAGAATAAGTAGCATAGACAGTAGGTAGAAAATAGACAGGGGGAGGGCAAGAATAGTGTGGGAAATGTAGAAGCTAAAGAACTTATGACACATGGACATGAACTAAAGGGGGGATGTGGGTGGGAGGGGGTGTGCAGGGTGGAGGGGAATGAAGGGGAGGAAATGGGGCAACTGTAATAGCATAATCAATAAAATAAAATTAAATAAAAAAAACAAGAAAAGAAAATTCTCAGGTTGCCCCCCACATCTATTGGATCATAAGCCCTCCAGGGAATTCTGGTACAATCTCAAGTTTGAGAACCACTGGGCTGGACCCTGAGCTACTTGAGGATAGGAATCCTACTTCTCTCTCCCCCAGCACCTAGAACAGTGCCTAGTCTTCAGTAGACACCAGTTGATGTCTATCAGCCGATGGTGGGTGGATGAATGAACATGAGGCCATTCATCTCTGTCTGAACCTATCCCTTTATGTCCTTCACACTGTTCCTGCTTCTGCTGGGATACGGGTGCTTCCTAGGACAGTGCCAGGGGCAGCAGGCATGCCAAGTGACGGCAAATGGGACTTTCTTCGGAGATCTGTGCCCCAGGAGGGCAGCTACCTGTGGGTGCAGTACAAGTGTCAGGAAGGCGAGTCCCCAGCTGGCCTGGGTGTGGGAATTCCCTCCTCATTTCCATGCCAGGTCCAGCCCCGCCCCCCCGTCCCCCCCTCCGCCCCCCCCCTCCGCCCCCGGGGAGGACAGAGCATCCACCCACGGGGGCGGAGCTACTGTGTGCTAGGAGACTTCCTAACCTAAAACTGCTGTCCTGAGCGTGGCCCAGCTTAGCCTGGGGATCAAACATTTGAACGTCCAGTAGCAGAAATGAGCTGTCAAGCCAGAAGTTTAAAAATAATTTCTTTTTTAGCCCCAGGACCCAGCAATTTAAACCTCATGGGGTGACCCAATAAACAACTGAAAAATCCAAGCTTACTTGATTGAAAAGAGTCAAAATATCTCTCCCACATGCCATAAACATTCAACCACCGCCCCTCCCATAGGCTGCCTTTTTAGTACACACAGAGACTTTTTAAAAATACAAATCTTGAAAGCCATAAAAATAACTAACCCACATTACCACAATTTAGAAAAGTTTTATAAATCAAGAAGGAAGAATCCCTCCCTTTAGTTCTACAACCCTATTCCCCATAACCAAACCACTGTTAACGGTGTAAAATAAATTCTTTACTGCTTTTAAATATATTTTCATAGACATGGCTGTGTATGAATTTATATATGTATATTTTTATAAAAAATATAATTATGTAAAAATGTTAGTTTACAACTCATTTTCTTTTCACTTAATATATCCCGGATATCTAAGTCACTAGCTTATTTTTTTTAATAACTGCATAGTATCATCATAAGATTATGTCAAAATTTATTTAAGCAGTTCCCCTACTGATAAATATTTAGGTTGCTTCTGATCTTTTGTTGTGTATCAGCAGTGCCCTCTTGTACATTCTTCTGTCTACATCTTGACGTGTGCGTGGGACTATTTTTAGAGGAGAGATCCCTAGTAGTGCAAATGCTGGGTCACAGGGTATGCGCTTTTAAACGCTAATAGATGTTGCCAAACTACCCTCCAAAATCATCGTATTGATTTATATTGCTACGAACAGTCTATGGGAGCGCCAGCTTCCCCCACGGCTGTGAAACCACATTATGCCATTTTCCAACACATTAAAGCGGTCAGAACTGCAACTTCTACTGAGGGCTCGTGTAATGGTGCAAGGAGCTCTGAAGGGAAAAGATGAGTCAGGGAACGTTAGGGTCCCCAGGGGCCATGCAGCAGAGCAGGGTCAATGAGTACAGGAGAAGGGAGGACCACACAGAGGAGAGGGTACAAGACGGGGAGGGTGGCATGGATGACAAGCTTTACCAGGGATATTAATTTGCTGGACATGTTTGGGTGGAATAAGAGTGAGCAAGGTGGCCCTGGCTGGGTGGCTCAGTTAGTTAGAGCACCATCCAGTGCACTAAAAGTTTGTGGGTTTGATCCCGGGTCAGGGAACATACTTAGGTTGCAGATTCAATTCCTGGTGGGGGCACATACAAGAGGCAATCGATTGATGTTTCTCTCTCTCTTCCTCTGAAATCAATAAATATATCCTCAGATAAAGATTTAAAAAAAAAAAAGAGTGAGCAAGGTGTCTCAATTCTGTTTTCTGGGAAGAGGAGGCCACGTGTTTTGGCGGCACCTTCCATTTGGTGGTTTTGCTAATGGACAAAGTGCCCCTTGGCTCGCTGCCTGCCCCAGAGCTGTCGTCATCGGACAAACGTATAGCTTAGGGTGGGAGTGAGCTTGTCTGGCAACCACATCGTCCAGATTCTCTGCCCCAACCTTGTTTCAAACATCCTGTTGGCTTGTGAAGTGCCTTCTGATCACAATCAGGTTCTGATTTGTGAAGGGAGGGACTTTACCCAGAAGTCCCCACCCCCAGCTATGCCCAGGAGGGCCTAATTATATGTGACTTTTCCTAAGGTAGTTGACAAAAGTCCTTTTAATGTGCGTTCAGCTTCTTTTACCCTTTCCCTTCTCATTTGTGCTCAGGAAGGAAAGGTCATGATGCACAAATGAGCCCAGGGCTGTGTTAGAACCCAGCAAATTCTACCCTTCACCCCCCATTCCATGTGAACTTTTGAAACTCAAAGATTTGTTAAATTTAATGTGCACTAAATGGCTTACAATGAATCATCAGCTACCTTAGCCAAGTAGATTTTCTTAAAGGTGTTTCCTTGCCTTTTGTCTTTTTAAACACTATAAAATACATTTGGACAATCAATAAATCCTGGTTAAATAAATTATGGTACATTGTGCAACTATTAAAAAGAACAGGGCAGCTCTAACTGAATTTATATAGAACGATTTCCAAGATATATTAAATGAAAAAAAAAAAAGGAGGTGTCAAGTAATGAATATAGAAAGAACCATTTGTATAAACAGAAAAGTATGTGCCTGTGAATATGTAGATATTTCTGGAAGGTCACCTGGGATATTGGTAACCGTGGTTGCCTCTGGAGAGCAGAACTGGGGGCTTGAGTATGGCAGTGGGGGGTGGCTTATACATTTCAAACTCTGTATTGTGGTCATGTATTACCTATGAACAAAAAGTAAAAGTCAAAAGACCTTTAAAAAGTAAAACTAAGGATTTAAAAATTTTAAAAGCCCTACCTAAAGATGCAGGACAGGTGGCTAAAAGAGTAGGGGTTAATTAATTAATTAATTACTTTTTATTGATGAAAGAGAGAGAAACATCAACTTGTTTCACTTAGTTACGTATTCACTGGTTGACTCTTGTGCATGCCTGACTCTTGTGCATGCCCTGATTGGGGACCAAACCTGCAACCTTGGTGTTTCGGGATGACACTCTAATTGAGCTATGTTGCTATCTGGCCAGGGTGAGAGGTTTTTTTTTAAAAGATTTTATTTATTTATTTTTAGAGAGAGGGTAAGGGAAGGAGAAAGAGAGGGAAAGAAATATCAGTGTATGGTTGTCTCTCACCACCCTCCACTGGGGACCTGGCCCGCACCCCAGGCATGCGCCCTGACTGGAAATCCAACCAGCGACCTTTTGGTTCGCAGGCCAGCACTCAATCCACTGAGTCACACCAGCCAGGGCCAACAGAGTTGGTTCTAATCATGCAGTTTTGCTCTGCAGTGGCACATAGCCTTTTGTGTTTTCATCTGCAGGCCTACAGCTGATGGTGTCCAATGAGAGTTTCAGCTTTGACAATGTCACCATCTCCTTGATGGGGCTCCTCTCTCCCTACACTGGAAATCTGTCCTGTATAGTTAGTACCGGGGATGGCCACACGTTTGATCCTTACTACCCTCCCAGAAGACTCTCTGAGCCTTGAGTCAGTATGTTTCAGTCAATTTTTGCTGCATAACAAAACAACCCAAAACTTGCAATAATACTTATTGCTTGTCATTGTTCTTTATGGTAGCCAGGTTTTCTTGTTTGGACTAGCTCAGCTGGGGGTGGATGGCCTAGAAGGGCCTCACATGTCAGCTGACTGTCAGCCAGGTACATCTGTCGCTCACACCCAACAGGCTAGCCGAGGCTCACTCCCGTGGTGGCAGAAGAGTTCTTGGCAGTGAGTGAGAGCAAGGTCCAGTGTGCAAACATATTTCAAATCTCTACTTGGGTCACATATTTTTATCCTTACCCAAGGACATGCTTATTGATTTTAGAGAGTGGGGAAAGGTGGGAGAAAGAGGGAGAGAAACATTGACATGAGAGAGAAACACCAATCAGTTGCCTCTCACACGTGCCCTGACCAGGAACCGAACCCACAATCTAGGCATGTGCCCTGACCAGGGATTGAGCCCATGACCCTTCTGTCTATGGGATGACTCTCCAACCAACTGAGCCGAACTGGTCAGGGCTACTTGTGTCACATTTTTAATGACCCATTGGCCAAAGCAAGTTTCATTGCCAAGCACAGACTCAACAGGTGAAGAAAGACTACATCTATTGATGGAAGAAATGGCAAAGCCCAGAATAAAGGCATATACACATGGAAATGGGAGAAACTGGTGCTTACCAGTTCCTCATTAGGGAGGCCACCTGAACAGTCCTGGAGAGCTGGGCCCTTTCTTCTTGGCTCTGTGCAGAATCTCTCCTGGGTCACTGTCCGAGGAGTCGGTAATAGGGTAAAGAAGATGCTCACCTGGGTATGGGAATGTGTTTTATTAGTAAGGGTAATAAAAATCATAGTAGCAACATTAATAATAGTCCAGCCAAGCAGTTTTCACACACAACCTTGCTGGAGTTGTGCTCATATAACCACTTGCCACGTAAGCCACTGAGCTCTTGACACAGAGCTACTCTCAGTTGAGATGGGCTGTAAATGTAAAATGCACAAGGGATTTTCAATGCTTAGTCCCCCCTCTCCCAAAAAAGAATGTAAAACATCTCACTAATAATTTTTATATTGATTACACATTGAAATGGTAGTACTTTAAATATATCAGGTTAAAGAAAATAAATTATTAAAATTAATTTAATCTGTTTCTTCCTTTTTCCAGTGTGGCTTTTAGAAAACTTAAAATTATATGTGTGGCTCATACTATTTGCATTGGATGGTGCTGAACTAAATAATCATTATCTTGTTTTTACAAAGGAACAGTGGTGTTGCCCAAGCCTTGTAGCTGGTGAATGGCAGCACTGTGCTATTGTACAAGCAGGACAGTCTGGCCTTGCACAGAGCTCAGGCTGTGAGGCCCCTGCAGGATTATATAGCACACAGCATCGGGGCCTGAGGACACTACCCCCCTCCCCCACATCCCCCAGGAGACAGTTTCCTCCCCAACCTGTAGTAGCCAAACTCAATTCCTAACATTTCGAAGTCCTCTTACACCTGGCCTGTGTAAGCTCCGGTCTGCCCTGCTGGGTGCCCCAGGAGGGGGGGTGCCCCAGACTGTTTCAGAAAATCCATATCCTCTTTGGACTCTGGGGCTCCTTACAGGAACCCCCCAATTCAATATGGATCCCCTGAGAAACCATGGAGGCCTATAAGCCTTTCTTCTAACCCCCAAGCATCTCCATTTCTACCCTGTGGGACCACGAGGTTCTAGCTCCTTGGGTGCTGGCATTCCTGAAAGCACTAGGTGGGTGAGGCACACAGGGGCCAGCCCTGTCCACAGCTCGAGTCTGCTCCAGGGAGTGCGGGTCTCAGACTTAGCAGTGCCCTGAGGTCTCAGGCATTGTGCCAAACAAAACAGTGTCTAGGAGCTGGGGTTCTGATCCCAGGCACTGCTAGTATATTGAGCCTGGAAATTACCCCGGGTCTTGGGTTCCTGCTTCCTTCACTGCCACATTTATATTGACGGTTGCCTTGATTGGAGTAAAATAAGAAATTACACGTGAAGATACTTTGGGAAGTAAATGTTTAAGTAATACAAATACCTATGGCATCATTCTGCAAGTTTCTTCCCATTTGCCACCGTTTCATTAATAAAACAACAAATTCTAAGTTACACAATCCTTAACCCCCAAATTTTATAGAACTAGAATTTGGCATAAGTCAAAATTCACTATCTGTAGCCCTGCTAAGACTTTCAGTTACTCAAGGACTTATTTTTAAATTTTTTTAAAAATTTATTTATTGCGCCCTGGCTGGTGTGGCTCAGTGGATTGAGCGCGGGCTGCAAACCAAAGAGTTGTCAGTTTGATTCCCAGTCAGGGCACATGCCTCGGTTGCAGGCCAGGTCCCCAGTGAGGGCCACATGAGAGGCAACCGCACATTGCTGTTTCTCTCCCTGTTTCTTCCTCTCTTCTCCTCTCTCTAAAAATAAATGAATAAAATATTTTAAAAAATTTATTTGTTGCCCTAGCTGATGTGGCTCACTGGATTGAGTGCTGGCATACAAACCAGAGGGTCATCGGTTCAATTCCCAGTCAGGGCGCACGCCTGGGTTGTGGGCCAGGTACCCAACAGGGAGTGCACAAGATGCAACCACACATTGATGTTTCTCTCACTTTCTTTCTCCCTTCCCTTCTCCAAAGAATAAATAAATAAAACCTTTAAAAAATTATTGATTTGAGAGAGAGACATTGATTTGTTTTTCCACTTATTTATGCATTCATTTTATGTGCCCTGACCAAGGATTGAACCCACAACCTTGATATATTGGGATGACACTCTAACCAACTGAGCTACCTGGTGAGGGCTACACAAGAACTTTATAGTAAATAAACAAACAGTAGTTAAAACCTGGAGCAAACAGAACAAAATGGAAATATTTGTCAACTCTGGGTGGTGAGTCCAAGGGTGTTTGCATATTACTCTCTGGAGTTCAATGTGTGATTAAATTTTTTCATAATCTAAGACAAACAATAGTAAGCAGTGCTTTACATTTGCAATCCCTCTGGGCATTAGCTCTAAGTGAAAGTGACTGGCATTGTTTTCTCTTTCAAAACACATAGATGGTGATAACTTCCACCATCACCCCATCTAAATAATCCATTTCCCCTCCTTTAGAGACTTGTTAGACCTTGAAACTACCCACCACCTTCTTCCATCATTTTTATTAATATTAGGAAATGTATTTCTGACACTTTCTAATCAGCATTAGCAGCCTCAGCACTCAATTTACAATATAAAAAATGGCATGAGTTTTAAGTATACAGAAGTCTCATACTTTGTGTGGATGTCACTGGGCTCTTCTTTCATGTGTGTGTACAGACCCCTCTTTCTGCTGAACTCCTCCTTAGGCTAAGACCTAAATTGGGTGCTCTATGTCTCCTGTAGATAAATAACATGAGCTAATGGGGAGAATCCTACCTCCAATAGAAACGATGTAATAAAAGTCAAATGATTGCCCCTTTAGAAGCTTCTTCTTGCCCTGCATTTCCTATGTCTCATGTTCATTTGCATGGCAGGTTGTTTTGTTTCTACAGTTCTGAAATTGTATTATGTGCCTTGCAGAACCATTTGCATAAGGTGAAATGTGTCCATGTCCAACGTTAGGTAACTCAGCGCCACCTACTGACAGATCCGGGGATTGCCATTATTCTTCAGTCCGTTCAGTCACCTCTGCGCACAGCCAAGTATGACGAATGGTGGTGGTGGAGACTTCCGTAAAAACCTATCTTTCACAAGCCAGCATAAGCCTTAGAGTGACTTAGATGTACACAGGCTGTTGGGAGGTGCAGAAAAGAGAACTCTGTGGGAGATGACGGTCAGAAAGGACTGTAGAGCTGAAGTCCTTGATTGGGGATCAGAAGTAGGAGGCAGGAGCAGAGGGTGTAGAGAAAGCAAAGTCACGGATGTGGAGGAGCATGGCCTCCCAGGGTAACTGTGAGCCTCTCCTGTACCCGGAGTTCAAGGGTATGTGGGAAAAATGAAAGATGGTGCTGGAAAAATCAAAATGAGTCTGGTGATGAAGAGCTGGTTTGATACCTGCCGGTTTAAAGAGATTGTGTTTTAGGAGTGTATGCAGTGGAGGGGTGGGGGAGGGAGAGAGAAACATCGATTGCTGCCCCACTTATTTATGCATTCACTCTTGATTCTTATAGGTGTCCTGACTGGGAATCAGACCTGCCAGCGCTGGCTTATTGGAATGACACTATAGACAACTGAGTTACCTGGCCAGGGCCAATAGTGCGTTCTTGAGATTTATCCACACTGTATTGTATAATTGTGATTTCTTTTTTCTTCTTGCTGTATAACATCTCATTGTGTGAACATACCTCAATTTCCCTATCCAGTCTAGCATTGGTAGCCATTTGGAATGGTTTACCATTTGGGGTATTATGAATAGTGAATCCATAAACAGTATAGTGCATGTCTTTTGGTGCACATATGTACACATTTTTGTGTGTTTATATCTAGGCCTGGAATTGCACAAATCCATAGGGTCATAGCACAAATTTTTAAGTTGTTGTCTTCCTCTCTTTGTACTCCAAGTGTATCTTCCCTTTGCTGGCAGCAGTTTCTAAAACCACTTTGTAGTCTTCTCCCTCGGGTGAGCTCCCTGGGAGAGAAATCAGAAAAACAAATCCATTTCTCTGCTCTTTAGTCCTGGGCAATTTCAGCTGGCACCAGAGTTTAAAGAACATAACAAACTGCTTTTTCCAGACATATCACTGAAAAAACAGGCTGGGTTTTGCAATTCAAAACCATCGTTCGCAAATCCAGAGAGTTAGCGTTTTCTTGTTCTAAAATCTACATTATCTGATATTCACAATGGCCGCTCCAGAATTCTTCTATCTAGTGTTGGTTGGTAGATCTTTCTTCTATCGTTTTGCTTTTAACCTATCTATACATTATATCAAGGGGGTTTCTGGTAGACAGTATATGCTTGAGTCTTGTTTTTTCAATATCCCTATGACATAATAATTGGTGTGCTTGGAGTATTTACAATTAATGTAATTATTGATATGGTTAAATTTAGATCTATTGTTTTGATGTTTTCTATTTGCCTCCTCTGTTTATCCCCTGACCCTTGTTCCTCTCCTTTCTTGACTTTTTTTTTAAATTTATAAATATTTTTAATATTCCATTTTAACTTAGTTACTGGCTTTTTTTAATTATCTCTTTGTATTACTTCTTAGTAGTTGCTTTGGGAATTTCAGTATACACATCTAATCTTTCACAGTCTATTTAGAATTACTATTATACCATTTCAAGTAAGTGTTGAAGCCTTACTACTGTGTAGGTCCCTTTTGCCTGCCTACTTTTGTGTTACAAGTGTCATATGTAGGACACCTACATACACTGAAACCCCTTTCAACAATCATATGCATTCTAAAGACCTGAAGAGGAACAAAAGCCTGTATAGTTACCAAGACATTTGCCATTCCTTGTGCTCTCCCTTCATTCCCCAAGTTCCAAGTTCCTCCCGGTATTATTTCCCTTTGACAGGAAAAACTTCCTTCAGCATTTCTTTTAGAGTTAATTTTTTGGCAATAAATTCTCGTACAGAATTTCTTTATTCCTGAGAATGTCTTTATTTTGCTTTAATTCCTCGTAGATTTTTTTGCTGGATATAGAATTATGTGTTGACAATTCTTTTCTTTCAACACTTTAAAGGTGCCGTTCACTGCCTTCTGACCTCTATGGTTTCTGAGGAGAAATCTATAGTCATTCAAATCACAATTTTCTCTTCATGTAATGTGTAATTTTTTTCAGGTTGATTTCAAGATGATTTATCTTTGATTTTTCAGCAGTTTGATTATTATATGTAGGTATGGTTTTCTTTAAATTTTTTTCCTCTCCATGAGGATTCATAATGCTTCTTGAATCTTTGTGTTTTGCCAGTTTTCAGTTCTTACTTCTTCAAATACATTTTTCTTAGCAATCTCTTTCTTCTCACTGGTGCTCTAATGACACAAATATTTTCTACTTTGATATTACCACACAGATTGCTGATGCTCTGCTCATTTTTAAAAATTTAATAATTTTTTCTCTCTGTTCCTCAGACTGGATAATTTCCCTTGCTCTATCTTTAAGTTCATGGACTTTTTTCTTTCTTTATTCTGCTATTGTACTCGTCCAGTGACTTTTTAAATTTCAGATTCTGTTTTTCATTTCTAAAATTTGCCTTTGATTCTTTGCTATAGTTTCTGCTTCTCTGCTTAGAATGCCCATCTTTCCACTCATTCGAACAGTGTCGACTTTTACCTCACAGAGTGTGGTTACAATAAATAGGCCATTAAAAGTCTTCATGTGATGGTTCCTACATCCGAGTCATCTCAGAACTGACATCTATTGATCATGTTTTCCCTTGAAATCTGATCTTATTTTCCTGATAAAGGGTGGGTGATTCTTAAAGTTTTGACTTTCCTCCCCAATCTGCTTTGTTCCCCCCTCTGCGTGTTCAGGTAGTTTCTCTGTAATCAATGGAAGAAACAGGCAATGGTGGGGTTACTCTGTCTTGGCTGGCACCAAGAATCAGGTTACTGTTTTCTAAGCTTTTTCACAAATATGTTCATTTGTCAGCTATTTCTCAAGCACAAACTATGTGCGAGGCTCTGTGCTAGGTGCCAGGCACATCAGAGAGAACTAGACAGACACTGTGCTAACAGCCTGGCAGGGAAGAACGACAGTGAATAAGCAAGCACGCCAGGGATGAGTGTTGCCTAGAAGTGGCAAAGCTACGGCAGTAAAGGGAGCCTAAGGAAGGCTTCCCAGAGACACTGATATTTAAGCTGAGAACTGGAGGAGGAGCATGAACATGAGCAAAGACATAGTCAAGAGCCTTCCCAGCAAAGATCAGTGCACTTGCGGGCCTTGAAGTGAGCAAGAGGTGGCATGTTCTAGGACATGAAGAAGAGGTCTCAGTGAACATATAGTCAGAGGAATGTGTCAAAAGACGGGGAGGAGGTCAGGATGGAAGGTCACCTGCATTTTTGCAGACGATTGTAGAGATTTTGAATTAGTCCTCTTGGGAAAATGAGAAGCAAAACAAACCCATAATTTTGACACATTTGGAATTTGATCCATTTTACAGATGGGGAAAATGAGGCTCAGAAGGGTAGGCTGGGCCATAGTAGTTTACAGATGAGGTAAGAAAACCCAGAGAAGGGGTTTACATGAGTCAGAGGGAATATATGGTAGAACATGGACCTGCAGCCAAATATTCAACTCCTGGTTGGTCAGTGCTGTTGCTTCCACTCTTACCTCCTCCAGGATATTTTGTTATCATCTTGACAAACAATGAGAGCTTGATTTGCAGTACCTTTTCCTTCTTTTTATCTCTGCAGAGCAGAAAAGGTGTGAGGTGGGTGACTGCATTTGTGCACACATGTTAAATGCACATGTGTCCATGTTCCCAACACTGGTAACATTTCTGTTTCTGGCAGTTTGTCCAGCAACTTGACTTACCAGTTCACAACATCTAGGAAATTCATGATGTTTGCTGAGTGCACAACTACTGAGTGGCATGTGACAGCTCAGAAGCAAGTGACAATTCGAGACAAGATGGAGAGACTCATGTGACTGGTGTTCCGGCCTGTCCAAGTCAGGAGCCAGCCCTCTCTGCTGGGCTGTCTTTGGGGACCCTATGTGGATTCAGGTGGAGCTTGATGGAGGTGAGTCTGCAGAAAGGTCAAGGTCGAGGCAGACTTGATCTCCCCAAAATTTATCCATTCAACTGCCAGGCCTTAATAAATAGTAACAGCAATCATCTATCGAGTTAGTTTTTTAGCTGTTCATTTGTTTAGCACCTTGTTTGTGCCAGGAAGTGATCTAAGAGCTTTACCTATACTAGCCCACCCAGCATGCACTATTAGGATCTCCATTTTACAGATGAAGAAATGGAGGAAGGGTTCAGAGTCAAAGGTTCAAAGTCACAGGCTACTAAGCTAGTGAGAGCTACCAGACTTCCAAAGGCCCTTCTTTGCATGCCTATAGTCCTATCTCAAGAACTGAACTTGTAAGACACTCGTTGTTGGGGAGGGAGGATTTGAACAGGACTGGGCATGCTACCGGCTGGGTGCAGCCAGCATTGACCAACTTGGCACAATTGTGTTGCCCCAAGTTAGGGCTGATATTCAGCTGCACACACTGCTACATCCGTAGCAGGTGTTATGGCTGGTGTCCATTCTCATTGGTCTCAGTTTTTTCTGACTGGTCATAGAGGCCATTCTAATTGCTCATCGTGTCCATTTTGATTAGTCAAAGTGTCCATTCTGATCGGTCATAGTAACATTTCTTATTGGTCACAGTATCCATTCTCACTGGTCACAGTGACCATTCTGACTGGTCACAGCATCCATTCTGATTGGTCACAGTGACCATTCTCACTGGTCACAGCATCCATTCTGATTGGTCACAGTGTCCATTCTGATTGGTCACAGCATCTATTCTGATTTATGAGAACATCCATTCTAACTAGTTGGTGTCCATGCAGTTACAGTTGTTAAATATTTTGGATTTCACCCCTCCTTTCAGTAGAGACCCTCCCAACTAAGACCCATCATCGCCCAGTGCAGCCTCTGTCCTCAAGGCACAGGTTCAGTGTGAGATCTAGAGAGATACTTGTTGACGTAAACTGTGCGGCACAGAGCTGCAGAGGTGAGGCCATGACCTCACACCATTCGAAGCCGCATTCAGAGCAGTGGCTTGTAGGAGCTCTAACTGGGCCTTGAATACAATGCTTGGGGCTCCTTTCTGTCTGGTGTGCTTGTTGGCTGAAGATGGTGGCTGCTTGTTCCTGGAGAAGCTTAACATAATCCTTCATGTGTTCATTCATTCTGTAAATACAATATATCGAGTGCGCACTGTTTGCCAGGTGTGGGAAAGGCAGCAGTAAACCTGAAAGTCATCATTCCTGCTCTCTCCCAGGCTTACATTATCATCCTCATCATTGTGTTTATCATCCTCATCATCACTCAGACAAGAAACATACTAGCTGGATTCCTATTGGAAAGGGTCCTAATTTGTTGGTTTATATCATATTTTAAGAGTCAACCACAATATTTAGCATTCAGTTAGGACAACTAACCCCAGCCTGTAAGAGCGCCATCGCGATGTGAACACACTGAGTTCTGCTGGGCAGGGTTTCAGGCAGGCAGCTGTGGAAGTAGAAGGAGATAGTGTCGAGTCTTGTTCCTGCTTGAAACAGGACTTGAGGCTAATTCTCATGCGTCATGCGTAAACATCATCCATACCCTTAAGAGATGTTCCCTTTTTAGGCTTCCCTCCCACAAAAATATCACTGTCAATGAAATGTTCAAATATTTTTATGACAAACTTTTAAGTTTATGGGTAACACATGCATAGTATAATTAGAATATTCAAATGAGCAGAGAGGACCCAAAACTCATGAACCCAATACTCAGAGATAATCACTGTTAATATTCAGGGTGAGGGTATATCCTAACTTAAGTCTTTATAGTTATATCTATATCCATGTCTATATCCAGGATCTCACTTCAGAGTCTGAGTCTGAACTATCTCAGTATAATCAACTACATGGTTATTATCAACATTCTTAAATGTTTCTTACCCCACCTAGAAACAGGGGTGACTTACACTGTGCTGTCAGATAACACAACCCTGGCTGAGTCTACCACACAGAGGGGCCTGCTCCCCTCTAATCTGACTCTGGACAAAGCAGCCCAGCAACGGATGGGCCCAGGGGTGCACCACCTAGAGATCCGAGCCACCAGCAACACCACCATCTCTGCACCTTCCACAAATGTCACAGTCTACTTCCTGGAGTCTCTGTCAGGGCTGTGGGCCTCCTGGACTTCTGACACTTGGAGCTTGGACAGGACCTACTGGTCAACATCTCAGTGGCTTATGGCATCCCAGAAGAGTTGACCTTTGAGGTAACAGGACTCAATGCATACTTCTCCCATAAGGAAGACAGCCTTGGATGGCCATCTGGGATTTACCATGTGACAGTTCCTCTTGAAGGTACTTGGGGTTGGTGGCTCCCTTTCCAAACCTTCCTTTTCTTCCTTTCTCAACTTAGACCCCAGGGTCCTGCCAGACAGTTTTCAGGGTGTCCTGGACACAAACATGGTTAAAAACATCCAACCTGAGTCACAAAATAAGGCAGAGACAGACATTGTCTGCCTTCATGGAACTTTTTGTCACTGGGGTTCTCAACTCTGGCAAGTCCAACCTTTGGGACTAGATCATTCTTTGTTGTGGTGCTGCCCTGTGCATTATGGGATGCTTAGCAGCATCTCTGGTTTCTACCCTTTAGATGCCAGCAGCACCGGACTCCTAAGTCATGACAACCAAAAATGTCTCCAGACAATGCCAACTGTCCCCTGGGGAGCAAAATCACCCTACTGAGAACCACTGAAGGAGGGCAGGGGTATTCAGATTTCTGCCATCATTCTAGTTTGGGAAACTGCAGTCCATGCCCTTGGGAGAGAGAGAGGTAAAAACTGGAGTGGAAGCCCTGGCTGGTGTAGCTCAGTGGATTGAGTGCAGGCCTGCGAACAAAGGATCGCAGTTCGATTCCCAGTCAGGCCACATGCCTGGGTTGCAGGCCAGTTCCCAGCAGGGGACACATGAGAGGCAACTACTCATTGATGTTTCTCTCCCTCTCTCCCTCTCTCCTTCCCTTCCCCTCTGAAGATAAACAAACAAAATCTTTAAAAAAATCTTATTTAAAAAAAAACAAAACAAAACTGGAGTGCAAAGAGAAGTGGGTGGGACAAGAGATTCTGTCCTGATCTTGGCTGGAATGGAGATAAGGCAACTGACTGGCTTGGGGACAGACTGGCTGGCGCCAGAGGGGAGGAAAACACAGCATACATTTGCATTTAATCTGAAAAGAACAGAGTCCCTGAGGGCAGCCTGGTGAGGTCAGCAGGCAGGAATGTGAAGAGAGTCCAGGTCTCCAGCCCACCCAGGATCCAGCCCCCAGGATCCCTTGCCCTGGATCTCAGAGGTATGCAAGAAAGAGGGTAATGCTATGCAGGTGTGGGGCTACCATGCCCTCAGCAAGGGATCCGGCAAAACAGATGGCAGAAAGGACGATAAGTTTATGAAGGAAAATGCTGGAACTTTACCAGATGCCAAAGGTCCAATTTGGAACAGGAAGAAGCCAGAATGAAGTGAAATGACAATGGAAAATGTACATAACGCACATGCTATAGCTCAAGTGCAAAATAATTTTTGTCTCCTGCAAAAATGACTCAGTAGAGGATAATAGATAAAATTTCAGCATGCCATGTGACTTTATGGCTTGCTCTTAAAAGGTAAGCAGTCTTTTTGTCCCCACAAGAAAATAGATTTGGATGAGTCCTGTGGTGAAGGGGGTGAGGGGAAGGCTAAGGAACCAGGTAGGACAGGAAGGCTCTCACTGGCTGGTGCTGGCCCAGCCATGGCTGACCTAGTTCTCAGGACCCAGCACATCTTTGCAGCTGCCTCTGTGCTTTCAAGGACCCCTGCTGGGTCCCTGGGCTCCAGGGCTGGGTGTTACCTGTCCTTCAGCTGGTCACACCCTCCCTGCTGCTGCTGCTTCTGGACCACCAACAGGGTCATTCTCTGTTCTCATTCTCACTACCTTCTTCAGCACCCTCTCTCCCCAAGGGAAACATTTGGTCCATAGAAAATTCGTCCCTATTCCTTGGCCTGCTACCAGCTGATCACATTATTTCCCAAATGCAGAAATGCAGCCCTTAACCCGTTCCCTCTCTCCCTCTTGTTCTACCCTGTGTCATAGGCCATTCCTGCAAGGGCCTGAGTAAGGAGCAAGCCCATGGGGGTTCCCAACCTCAAAGAACACATATTTAGTTTTCCAAGGGTCCCTTCTGGTAACCTCTCTGGGCTTGAGAAGAAGGTAGCACCTACCACCCTTCTTCACAAGGGAGGATGAGTGGGATATACATGTGTTAGTGCTCGCTACAAATAAATCTTAAAAATCCTTCTCTCCCCTCTCCACCCTCTCAATCCTTTCTAAAATCCTGTCAGGTCTTTGGCTCAGCTACACTCTCCTCTCTAATCTTATTGATGAGCATTCCTCCTCCTCTGAACTTCCGCTCTAGCCCCCCACCCCATCCCATAAACTATTTCTTTGCACCCTGAGGTTAAAGTGACCACCCACCCACACTGTGCACACAATACTCCTATGCTGATTCCTACCATGGCTTGGCACTGTCTTGCTAGTCTATTAAGCCAAAAGGTCCTGAGGACAAGAACCACATTTCATTCATTTCTGTGTCCCCAGAGCCTTGGACCATGCCTGGCATAAAACAGGGGTTCATTAAAGGCTCAGATGATGAAAGATTTGGATGCTGCCATGAGGGGACTGGAGAAGCACAAGCTGGGAGAGCTGTCTCAGTGTGGATTAATCAGCTTATTACAACCTTCATAATTTTTCACCTTTTGCATCGCAGGCACCTTTCGGGTCACTGTGCTGGTGAGGAATGCCTTCTCAAACTTGAGTTTGGACATTGGAAGCATCACTGTTGCAGGCAAGAGCTTTCTGCAAGGGGGTATAAAACTTGGGACCAGGAGTCCAGGGCATTATACTTGCTTAGGATCTAGTGAGGAGCTCTTCAAAACAGGACTTGCTCTTCAGACATTAAGAATTCTCTGGTTACTCTAAAGAGGCAACAATGTATGCAGTAAAACATTCAGCTGTTGATACAGAATTCTAAGATATCTGAGTTTGTATTAGTTGTGATGCTTTAGGCTGCAAGTAGCAGAAAGCCCAACTTCAGTGGCTTCAAGTTTAAGGCTTTGTTATCTAATATACAAAAAAGTTAGGAGATAAATAGGGTTGGTTCAGTGGTTCAGTGTCAGCAGCAAGGACCCAGGATCAGTTTATCGTTCTGCTCTACCATCCTTGGAGATTCTGCTTCATCCTTAGGCTTGCTTCTCCTGCAATCAGGAGGGCTGCTACAGTTCCAGACACCACATGTCAACCCAGCATTATCCAGCAGCAGAGAACCATTTCCTCCTGTGCACCTGTTCATATTAGTGAAAAATCTTTCCTGCTAGTCCTCAGTAATCTTCTCCTTAGATACCACTGACCAGGGTACGGTCATGGGCACCAGCTGTTAGGGATGCTGGGAAGCAGACATTCAGCATTTTCAGCTGTGTGGGAGAAGGTAGATTCTGGCAGCCAAGAAGCAGGGATGGGTAATGTTTGTGGAGTGGGCAGCCAACAGAGCTTGAAGGTCACCTTGAATATGTGTGCCAGGACTCTTTGAGTAGCAAGGGACTCAAGCAGTTCAAACAGGCTCAAGTCAAAAGGAAATTTTTGTCAACTCAGGAAGAGAAAAGTCCAGAGTTTAGGTGCAGGTGGATCCAGCCATTCAGAAATCTGCCTCTCTCTCTTGGTTCTATGTCACTTCATCCTGATTCCCCAGCCACAGCAAGATGGCCCCAAGCTTCAGTCCATCAGCCCAGAGGAGAACAAGCACCTCTTGGATATTTCCAGCAGAAGTCCTGAGGCTGTCTCTCACTGGTCAAAGCTTGGTTCACGTTCCCTTGTGGACACACTGAGACCAGGGGGCAGTGGTACTCAGTTGGGGCAGACAAGGACCACATGTCCACCCTGGGACATGATGTAGGGATGGCTTCACCCAAATTAAGGACTGAAAAGGCGGGGCGATGGTTCCCCAGAGAAAATATCACCCGTACGTGCTGTTACCAAAAGAAGGGAGTGTGGATAGGGGAAAAGTCATCAGCTATCCTTTTCTACATATGGAACTTGAGGCCCAGGGAAGTTAATTGACTTTGCAAAAGTCATTCAGCTAACTCATGGCAAGATCAGAGATAACAACTATTTTTCTTGATTTCCTCATTCAGGATTATTGGACCATCTTCCTACTTAAGGTTAAGAAAGTCCTCTGTGTTTCACATCTTAATTTGCTTTGTATAATTTTACAAACCTTTGAAGCTATAGTTGTCTGCATAAGATTTCACTGGGAAAGAATTTTCCAAAGATCAGTAGTATCCAGATCTTAAAAGATCCAAGTCACTGGAGCCTAGCGAATCACATGGAATAACCCTAAGTTCCTATCTTAATCACTATGCTTTAAGTAGATATTAATCATATTCACATTTCAGTATCTTCACAGCATAGCAATTAAATGTACCCTTTCCATTTTTAAAACTTAACACACTAACACTCTTTACAGATATAGAGATTACAAAGCAATAGTATATATAGCACAGCATTCAGTCCTTCTGGAGCCTTGAGAAATAGGGAATGCTTTCAGGGATTTTTACAGATGAGGAAGCTAAGGCTCAGAAAGAATAACTAACCTGCCCAGGTTCACACAGCCAGTAAGAGGCCAATAAAGGATCTGGAAACACACCATGGGGTGCCGAGGCCAGGTGCTACCAGCCTGGCAGAGCTGGTTATGCCATCTCTTCTTGCTCTACATTCAGTGTCATGAGCTTGGTAGTTTTTGTGGGAATAGAGATGTGGGCAAAAGTAGGTTTACAGTTGTGCATATGGAAAAAGACACAGGTTATGATTATTACAATGACTTTATTAACTCTATTTGCATACTCACAATTGTAAACCTACTTTTGCCCAGTCCTGAACACCATAGAAATTAGCAAATGCTACAAATACAAATCAGGGCTCCCCACCCCAACCTCCTCAACTGGTAGTTAAACATTCAGAGCACACAGCTTCCTGTCTGAGACTCTAAACGTTGTGTTTTACCTGCATTGGCAGCTGCATGCCTCTTTCTTTACTACTAAAGAGGTGTCTTTAACTCAGTGGTGAACACAGTGGTTTTGCTTTTCACCATTTCCCTGTGACCTGAATGTTTGCTATGTTCCCCTAAACCATTTCCAAAGATAGGCAGATCCCCTGGGGCCCTTCAACATACCTTCTGACTCTGTCCTTTGGCAACTTGATAAATACCACCAAAGCTTTACATCCATTCCCACTGTGTCCACAGCTCCTTCCAGTCTCCAAGAACCATCTGGAACAAATGCTGAGGAAAAGAATGTGAGTATTTTATTAAAATACAACCTCACAACAAAAAGATGTCCAAGCACGCTCTGTTTTACTTTTTGGTTCTGGTTTTTCAGTGTATTACGAGTCACCAATATTTCTTCTTCTGGAAAAGAGACCCAAATGGATTGAAATTAAACAAAGCATGTTCTCTGTGTTAAAAACCAACAATAAAATATCTAGGATGTGAACATATCTTTTAGCCATCTTGGAAATTAAACAGCACACTTCTAAAAAATATCAATGGGTAAAAGAAAAAAATCACAAGGGAAATTGTAAAATATTTCTGCTCTGGCCAAGCAGCTCAGTTTAGTTGGAGTGTTGTCCCACATACCAAAAGGTTGTGGGTTCAATCCCCAGTTGGGACACATACAGGAGGCAACCAATTGATGTTTCCCTCTCACATCAATGTCTCTGTCTCTCTCCTTCCTCTCTCTCTGAAATCAATAACAAAAAAATAACTAAATAAAAATAAAAATATTCTTAAGTGATAATGACAGTACAACCTATCTAAATTTGTGGGATGTGGCTAATGCAGTGCTCAGAGGGAAATTTATTGCTTTTAATACTTATGTTAGAAAATAGGCCCAGGTTCTTTAGTTTTTATAGCAAGACTATCTTCAACTCTTTGCTGTTGACATTGCTCATGTATGCATCTGTTCCATCACAAAGACTTCCATTTACAATGTTCAAGACTTGTATTAGGGGCTGGGGATACAAAGGTGAATAAACAGACATGATCCCTACCTTCAGTGAAACTTGTTGGGTGAGACTAGCAAACAAATGAACACATAATTAAAAATTCTGATGTGTCTAACTAAAACCAATAGGGTTGAATGACAGCAACTAACAGAGGGTGGTCTAGCAAATGTGGTCAGACAAGGACTCTGAAGAGCTGACATTTAAGTGGGGACCAGAAGATAAAACAATCAGCCAAGCTGGAAGCAACACAACAGCTTTCTGGGTGCGTGGCGTAGAGGGCTCTGAGGCCTGTGTGGAGGAGGGGGAGGACGCAGGAGATTACAGAGAAATGGACAGAAGTCAGACCACATGGGGTCAGGGTCTAACGCGCCAAGGCAAGAGAACTTGGGTTTTATTATCAGGCCATGGGAGGTCACTGGGGACTGAATGCTGCTGCAGCCTCAGGTTATTCCAGGTCAAGCCCTCTGGGCATGGGCTGTTTAACAGGTCCTACCAGAACCGGCTTCAGGAGCACACTGTAGGCTGGCTGATCCCTCTTCCTAGAGTCCACAAGGTCCTCCTTGTTGCCCTGCTCACTTTCACTCCTCCAACCTCACAACAGCTCTGGGGTCCGGTTCTCTGGGGGGAGCTTGCCCTGATGCCAGCTCTCCGCTTTGTAGAGGTTAAAACTTGGTGCCCTCCTCAGCACCAGACACAAGAGGAAGTACATCACTTAGTTTCTCTCATTTGATCCACAGCAATCCCTGGAGTCAGATGCTATTAAACCCTTGGAGGAACAGAAACTCTGTGAGGCTTAGATACTGGCCAGAGGCCCCAGGGCCAATGATCCAGTTTGCAATCCGGCTGGCCCCACGGCCTGCATTCTTAACCTGCTGCCCCCTCTCCTACATTCTCATGACCTCCTGGGGCCCCCTCTCCTGCAGTAGTTAGCACTCTGTGGTTTTTGGGTTTGCTTTTTTTTTTAATTTTTTAAATTTTAATTTGATATAGAGAGAAACATCAGTTTGTCATTCCACTTACAACCAAACAGGTCCAATTGCCCGCTGCTTTGAAAGCCAATCCTCGAGAGACAAGTGCTGATGTAAAAGGGAAGTGGTTTATTTATTCAGATGCTGGCCATCTAGAAGATAGGAGACTCATGTCTCAAAGCCCATCTCCACCTCTCGGTGTAAGCAGAGATTTCTATGAGGAGGGAGAAGGGAAGCAGAACAAAGAGATCAAGAGGGGGGGTTGAAAGTTCGCTACGTGCAGATGAGCACAGTCCATTCGGATCAGGCCAGCGGTGGCCCGGTGTGCGTCATCCTGGTTTGGTCATCCCAGCTTCATGTCATCCGGGCTCCAGGGTTGAAGGCCAGTAAATCGTCCAGAGCTGGAATGCCTGAAGGCTGGAGTTTGTATCTTCTGAAGTTAGTTCCTAGGATTCTTACATAAACACGCTGCTTATCTACAAGCTGCAAATTAGTCAGAGTCAGCATTTACAGAAACAATGTTGAAAGAATGGTGGGGTGTGTTACAATTTCCCACTGTTACACATTTATTTATGTATTCATTGGTTGTCTCCTGTATGTGCTCTGACCGGAAATCAAACCCATAAACTTGGCATATCAGGAAACACTCCAACCAGCTGAGCTATCCAGCCAGGGGAGAACTCTGTGCTTTAATCACTGGTCTCCTTGCCTCTCTTCCCCACTCTCAGGTTGGCCAAAAAGCCTGTAGGGTATTTTTTCCATAAAATAAAAGACACATTTTTCATTTTTATGAATAACTTTCTTGATTTGGATATTTTAAGTATGCCAGCTAGCTCCTATATAGGTATAACGTTGATTGTTCTCAAATTAATGCCTCAATTTGCTCACTACCAACCTCAACTGGTCCACCCCACCATGGAGCATCATCCAGAGAGAAATCTCCAGCTCAACATTTCATGAACCACTTTTGACATTTTTGATCATTCACAGCACCTTCTGTATACTCTGCACAAATCTTTTTTGCGTTGCAGTTGCATTTTTACCTTTCTTGAAATAATAAATCGTAATATGCTGAAAATGTTGTGTTTTTTCTTCCATCTTTAATATTAAAATGACTACACAAAAAATCACCAAATTCTGATAAGTTTTTCTTAAATGCACATATGACAGCTGTCACAATACAGTCCAACAAAATTGTTTCAAATGAAGTTAAAAACAACTAAGCATATTAGAGTCATCTTATGGAAAAAACCAACGAACTTTTTGGCCAGCCCAATAACTGTGAGGACAGAGGCTAGGTCTACATTCCTGTTTGTACAGGGCCTGGCCTAGAGCAGGCTTTGATAGCACAGTTGAACACACAGTGGACCCTTAGCACTGAGCCCACATTCCAAATAACGTTACTTTCTCAGTGATCTGTCCTGAGGGGAGCTGGGCAGATCAGACAGGGTCTGTCTCCATTCCACACCTTGGCACAGACGGCTCTGAGGTAGAGGGTGGGGTGCCAGCTGTGGACGGGTCTCTCACAAACCAGCTGCTTTTCCTGCAGAGAGATCAAGGGGATGTGGAGGTATACGTGGAACCTGGTTGGTATGTGGATCCTTTCACGATGGTGACTCTGGCCTGGGCGGATAGTGACGAGGATTTATGCTTCCAGTAGTCATGTGGTAGGTGGCCTCCGAGTTCTGGAACTGTCCTATCTCACCACGGAGTGATGGATAGCAGTCAGCTTTGCTGATCTTTTTCCTACCCTTTCACAGCGACATACTCATGCCTGACATTTTGTGGACCTTGTATATGCCAGAGATTGCACATTCCAATGGAAATGGGAGGTAGCAGTGGCAAACCAAGGTGGGGGTGGCCCTGAAGGCAGGCAACAAGGAAATGCATTATCTGTAGAGAATTTAAGAACTATAACAACCCTGAAGTCAGTCTGCTTTTTGTATTGTCACTACAAATAATGTCAGTGATAAAATACTCCTCCCCTCTTAGGTGGATCCCTCCTTTCACCCCCGGCCTTTGTTTTACCACTGGGAAGAGCCTAGGAGGAGAAAGTGATGAGGCATTTTCTGACAAACCAAAATTGTGGCATCAGTGTCCTCATTTTCATAAGGCTATATCCTAGCTACATGCACATTCTTTTAGAAAGAAAATGAATGTCCTTCATACTGTACATATTGCTTTTGCTACCTTTTTTTCATTGAACAATATATCTTGCATTTTTTAATGTCCTGGTGTCTTTTTCCCCATCTTGATATTCCCAGTAACTGTATAATAGACTGTCAAGTTGATGCATGATCATTTCTTCCTCATTGCCCTCTTTTTGGACATTTTGGTCATTTCAAATGATTTGTCTTTATAAACATTGTAATGAATACTTTTATAGTTCAATCTTTATTTGAACCTGTGGTTACTTTCATAAATAAATTCCTAGAAATGGAATAGCTGGGTCAGAGTCATACAAAATTTGGAGGCTTTGATATTAATTGCTAAGTGGCCAGGACGTCCTTCTGAATATTAGCTCTTGCTATCTGAATTAGTGAAGGATACAAATACAGAGTTCAGGCGACTGAGCCAATGACCTGACCCCTGGACATGTCCTGGGAATAACTATCATTTTGAGAGCGGTGGATAAACATCAATCAACAGAGTTGAAGGGCAAAGGATATAGAGACTTACCGAGCTGGTTTCATAGAGCTGGAGATGACACTGCAGCCCCCCAGATGAAGGGACAGCTCCCCAGGTCCCCCATGTACCCCACAGGGACATACAGCTGAGGACAATCGTTTCCAGGTAGAGTGAGAATGACACCAGTGACGAGAAGCTGCCCTGGATGTTCTCCCAGGCGGCCACGTCTCCTGTCATATGCCTGCCTGCTCATCTGTGCAAGTCACCAGTACAAAACAAGTTGACGTGTCCTGCAGGTTTGCTCACAGTCTGGGGGAAGCGTGGCTCATCTTCCCAGGACTCTCCCTCTGCAGCACCATTCCTGCAACCTGCAAGTGAAATTTTTTTAAAGAATCAAAATCTGTTTGAAGCCCATTTTCTTATCTATGACACTTTTCTTCTAAAAACTCCAAACCAGATGATAGCCACAGGTGTAAAGTTCAGAGTTCCTGGATGGATAGTGTTTGCCTGTCCCTTTCTCAGGCCGTTGCTGGGCTCAGTGGAGTGACCGTGTTGAGAGGAAGCTGCTCCACAAAGACCAGAGGAGCTGGTGGTTCCACCATCCTGCCTGCCACCACCCGGTTCTGCAGTCACCCTGCACCTGGCCATCTGGAGGGGCCAGGAGCTGCAGAACCAGGAAGGGCAGTGCCTCTATCTGTCCACCCCCCTGGAACTCAGGCCTCAAGTCAGGTGGGGCCTCTCTCCTCCCACCCCCAAACTCCAGCCAATGTTTCCCACTGGGTGATGCAGTCTATAGAGACCAGCCTCCTAGTGCAGAGCAACAGAAGTTGACGGAGAGTGGGCTGTAGGGTAAATGGAGAATGTCTGGCACGCATGTACTAGGATAGACATGAAAACAGGAATAGGGAAGATTCAAGAGCTGTTATCAAGTTAAAAACTTGATAAGCTGTTATCAAGAAAGGACCTGGGAATGGGTCAAACACACAGCAAGTGCCAAAGTGATCTCTGATTGAGTCAAGGGAGGGGTATTACAGAGAAGGCCCAGGATTCAGATCAAGTCATGTTCGTTTGTGTTCTATCCCCTTTCTTAGGAGTGTGCCAATGAAACAACTCATATAAGCTCCCTGACCCTGCTGGTTTGCCCATCTGTGGTATGAGGATCATAATATGTCACTCTTAGGGTTGTGGTAAACATTAGAAATGCTAATAACAAGAGAAGTCGTGTATAAACTGGCATGCGTGCTATACAATCACAGCATTTGTTCATTATTGTTAGAACTAGGGAGAGTCACAGAAATTTCCTGCTCTGATCCCTTCACAAGGAAACTGAGGCTCAGAGAATTTAGATGACTCATGCAAGGTGACCATTCATAAGTGGCAGGCACAGAATTTGAGCTCAGGGTCCTGTCTCAGCCTTACGCACTTTCCATATCCTTACCCTGTGCAGTGAACGAAATGGGAATTCAGTTAGGTACGAATCACTCCATCTTCATGGCCAAAGCTATTTCCCAGTTTCGGCTGGGGTAGGGGTTGCTTTCATTCCACCTTTCACTTGAAAGAAGGCCGTTTCTTACTTTCTCAAAGGACTTGAGAAGAACTGGACAAAAGACTAGGCAGGTAAGTGGCGACAATGCCTGAGTGAGCTTCCTCGCTCCGTTCTCCGCCTCCCTTTCAGCTGTGAGAGGAACTGTGGGCCAGTGAATGCCAGCGAAGACGTTATGCTCAGGGTCACCATGGGTGATGACTCCCCAGTGGCCACGTTCAGCTGGTAGTTAGATGACACTCCTCTGAAGAAGGTGAGGATACCGGCAACCCTCAGAAATAGAAAAGTCTTCCCACTTTGACTTCTCACACGCCCAGGACTGAGCCGGGAACAGGTCAACTCCACTCAGAGCTGGTGGAGAGGGAGCCAGGGGTTGGGGCACATTCCCCAGAGGAAAACCAGGGCATTGGGCAGAGAAATGGATGCCTGGGAGCAAAAGCCATGGGGAAACACTGCAGCAGATGCTGTTGGTGCCCCAGTCCCAGTCCACTGTGGAGTGATCCCTGCCAATAACTGTGAAGTCTAACAGCCCAGCCCCTCTGCCTCTGAGGGAGATGTTTTCTGTGGTGCAGCTTATGTGCTCCAGAGTGTCCCATGGGATCAGGCTGAGTCTGGATGCCGCCTGAGACAATTTCTTTGCCCAGGTTCATTTTCTACCCTATTCGGCTTCCCTCCCTTTCCTTCTGGTTTTCCCTAACAGCCCTCCCTCGATCAATGACCTGCACACGGATCCTCATCGCAGGCTCTGCTTCTAGGGAACCTGACCTAGTAGGACAATACCCTAACCAGTCTGGAAATTGGGTATCTGGGCTGCCCTCAGGGAAGCAAGCAGTGGTTGTCACTCATCTGTCATAGACAAATCTGAAAGGCCCCCCAGGGGTCAGAAACCAGTGTCTGCTGAGGTCCAGTGGCCTGACTGTAGCCTCTGGGCCTCTGGGCTGTGCTCTTTCAGACCCAGCCCCTCCCTGCAGCCTGTAGACTTGGAGGATTTTGGCCACGTTCTTTAATCCTTCAGAGCAACACCTCCACACTGCTGCTGAACAGCTCTCTCCTACAGGCCTGGGGCCAGGCTTTCCGAGCCAGAGTCACAGGTATGAAGGCCTCCCTTTAGTCTCTTGTCATGGATTCGGTCCGTTGCAGAAAATGAGCCAAGACAAATCCAGAAGCACTGAAATACAGGACATCAGTATAGGGTGCGGGCCATAAACAGGCTCTGGTGTGAATCGCATCACCACAACTTTCTCGCTTGAAGAGTAGGGATATAATCTCTCTGTGCCTCAGTTTCCACACATATAAACTAGGTGTAATAAAAACACCTGCCTCCAAACTGTATTATGCAGGGTAGATGAGAAGACACCAGTGGTGCAAGCAGATCATTCTGGGGTGGGGCAGCCTGAATATCCTGCCAGGACGATTCAGCACTTTTTACTTAAAACAAGCCCAGAACCCAGAGAAATACAGAATCTCAAAAAGATAAATAGTGAGAGTGAGAATTCTTTTTCCATACGGATTCCTTGGACTCAGTATTTATCAAAGTGACTCATAGGCCACCCACAGTGGGATAACTGGAAGTACTAGTTTAAAATGCACATCCTGAGTTTGCCCCAAACCTTCTGAATTAAGTCTAGGCCAAGGAATGAGTTAATTGATTAAGATTGTCTTTATGCCCAGCTCTTCCGGGTAGATACTCTTTTTGAAGAACCAGGTGATTATACCAGGTGATGTGTGATGTTGGTGCAGGTCAACTGGGGTTGGGGCAAGAGCATGCTTCCAGGTGGGATCAGCCTGTTTCCAGGTCCTGGCTGTGGCCCTACCTAACTCGGTGAGCTTGAGCAAGTCATTTTTCCCAATATACTTCCTCCTTGCCAAAGCTCTGTGAGGAAGCTATTCTTATTTACCCCATTTTATAGATAAGGAACTGACTCTCAAAGAGCTTTTGTCCAAGGTCACCTGGCTAGTAAGTGGTAGAACTGGGATTCAAGTTCAGGTTTATTGGAATCTGTTTCTCTGTCTCTGCCCAGTTTTTCAAAGTGAGATCCCAGGATGCCCTGTTTCAGGGTTGTTGTTAGATTTGCAGAGTTCCGGGCTTACCCCACAGCCTCCAGTGAGGTCTGTGGCTCAGGGTCCAGAGAGGGGCCTGGGAGCCTACTTGTCTGAGTTTTCTAGGGAATCCTGAAGCATGGTAGAGTTTGTATGAGCCACATAGCCCCTGAGCACCTTCTGTCTTCACTCCCCAGCAGTGACTGGGCATGCCTATGGGGAGGACACCTATGTTATCAGCACTTTGCCTCCCCCTGAGGTGCCCACCTGCACCATTGCCCCAGAGGAGGGCACCGTTCCAAGAAGCTTCGCCATCTTCTGCAATGCCTCCGTTGCCCTGGGCCCCCTGGAGTACTGCTTCTGTCTGGAATCAGGTACTGGCCCAAAGATAGGTTCCCCCTTGGGCTCCTGGGCTCCTCCTTTCCCAGAACAGGGCCTGTCTCTCTCTGGAAGCTGTGAAGAATACATTCCACATGTGAGAGAGGTTTACAAGGCTCCCCTAAATCTTAACACTCCCACCCCTAGGCCCACCGGCCCACCCACACATCTCAGATGAGAGCAGATCCCATCAGTATCTCCTCTACAACAATGGAGGCCAAAATGACCCCTGTTCTGGCATGAGGGATGTGGAGAAAGTTAAATGGATGAGTATACACAGAAGCATGACCATATGGGGCCACTACTAGGACATTATTGCCCAGCACTCACTTGGAGTAGCCATGACCCCTTGGAAATATGAGCTATTCAGGAGAGATGGGTCTGGTTCATAGAATCGTCAGCAATTTTATTGACCCCATAGCAGGGAATGGGCAATGTCATGGATCATGCTCAACTGAAAGGAGACATTTTTGCAAAGGTTTATAGGGGTGAAGCATGCAGACGCCATCCCCATTGCACAATGCCCCGCACAGAGTCCTGTCACCACAACCCACACCCCAGGACAGCTGTAGGGCATCAGCAGGAGAGATGGAGTGAGCGGCCCGCACCACATCTGGTCCCCCAGTTTGGGGATAGTTGATCTTTGGAGGGCTCATCTGGGTCCTCGTCTCCTCCCAATGAGTTTTGGTATTTTGTGACCCTCACACAAGCTCTGAAAATGTTCCAGTTAGATTGAAACTTTCCTCCAAACCTAGGCAACCAGGAGTGTTGCTAGGGAGCTCTCTGACATTCAGCATTGAACACTATAAAGATGTAAAGTGAATGCCTTGACTAGGGAAAGGTGGACATAAGCTATCCCAAGACCCAAGCAAGTGTGAATTTCATGGGGTATCCCATCAAACAGATGTGGAATGCAGGGCTGTGAAGAGGGCTGTGACTAGGTCTCAGCCAAGAGGGAAACAATTCAAGGAGGGAAATAGATTTTCATTCCAAACCCATGTACCCTTAAATGGAGAGGCCAGGCTAGCTGCTCCAATTCTGACTGATTATTCCTCTGTAGTACCTCCCCCTGCATCTCACACGTTACCAAGGAGGCAGGGAAGTGTGATCATATAAAAATGAGTTGTCAATTGCAGTTCAATAACTTCATGATTGAATAGTGATTCCTCTTTAAGAATACACAGGATATTCATTCATTCACTCATTCTTGCAATCAATATGTACTGAATATCAGACTCTGTTCTAGGTTCTAGATATATAGCAATGGACAAAATAGAAGAGCCCCTGACCTCAAGGTATTTCCAATAGTGGTGGAGACAGATGGCAAACAATGACATCTGACAGGGGGCACTGTTTTAAGTAGAGCAGCCAGGGAAGGCCTTTGTACAGGACGGGACATCTGAGTGAGCTTGAGTATGTTTGGAGCTAATGTTAATACCTTTTCCTTTTCCTCCTCCTCCTCCTCCTCCTTTTTGTAGTCTGGTTTACAATCTTGATTTAAAAACAACAACAACAACAACAACAACAACTTCCAAATAGGGAATTTTTTCCTGAAAATTTCCATGGATTTTAGTAAAATCAATCCAAGGTCCCAGCAGCATGCGATGACTTAGAGAGGACAGTGGATCAGTATAAATGGCTGTCTTCTCCCTGAAACTATGGAGCCCCGGAGTATTTGCCGTGTCTTCGGGAGCTATGGCTTTTGTGTCCTTGTCATCGGGCTCTAACCTGGTGGGTCTGCAGTCTTCCTGGGGCCTGGAGAGGCTCTCCTAATTGTCTAATGTCCATTTGCCAGGTTCCTGCCTACACTGTGGCCCTGAGCCTGCCTTCCCATCAGTTTATCTGCCACTTGGAAAAGAAAACAATGACTTTGTGCTCACAGTGGTCATTTCTGTTTCCAGTCGTGTAGGGGACAGACAGCACACCCGTGCAGCAGTTAAGGTGGGTAGCAGCCATTGTTTCTTTACTGAGAAAACTTGACTTGTCAGAACTTCACTAAAAGGATGGCTGGCTATTGAAAGTCAGCCCTCGACACAAGGGTTTGTAAAAAAAAGAAAAAGAAAGAAAGAAATTTTAAAAAGTAATAAGAGGGTGGCTGGGTTGAAAGGAGCCTAGGGCATAACCAGATGAGTCACTGATTCATTCATTTCTTCCACAAATATTTACTGAGCACCTGCCTATGTGCCAGGCCCTGGGGATATAGCTGTGGACAAAACAGATACAGTCTCTACCTTTGAAGGTCTTATGATTAGTGGCCAGAATAAGGGTAGGGTCTTGGGGGCTTACAGCAGGGGACCTGAGGTGGTTGGAGCAGAAGGACCCATGGATGAGTTAGGCTAGTGTGTCTGAAGTCGAGAGGAAGGAGGACCAAGATCAACTAACAGGGCTACGAGGCAGAGGCTGGACAAAATCCCAAGTAAATGCCAAGGGTTGGAAGCCAGTGGACTGGGAAGGCATTGAGAGTGCCATGTGGAGGGCAGTGAAGGGTAAAGCAGTGACTTGCCCAAGGCTTGCTTTTGTTGGCCATCAGGTGCCTGGTGCAAGCAGTCCAGCTGCCCTCAAAGTGCAGAAAATGCCTGAGGCCTCCACACCAGGTGTGAAGGTTTCCAGGCCTGTTCTGTACTTTCCCAAAAGAAGATCTGTGACATCAGGCTCTTGTTCTTGAACAAGAACCAGCGAGTTGAGACCTTCCCTGCACAAAGCATGTTTCTGGTTTCCCACAGGTGGGACTTGGAGACACTCATGTTGAGGATGGGGCATTCCAGGCAGCAGTGTCAGAGAACATTACTGCTGCTCTACAAGGAGAGCAGGGCCCAGAGAGGCTCTTCCAGCTGGCCCGGTCTGTGTCCTCCATGCTGGAGCAGAAGTGCCAGGGGCTGGGATCCAGGTGGCCACTGAGAACAGGCGCCAGACAGAAGGTACTTGAGATGAGCGCTTTTATGCCTTCTGCTGGGGCCCCTGCAGACTGTATGTAGCTATTCAGGGTGAGGAGCAGTGTTCAGGGATCTGTGAAGAAGTCTTTGGTGTCTCCTAAGCTATTGACATTATTACCTTGCTCTTTTGGTCCTTTCGGTAAGTGACATAAATGAAGCCCATCTCTGCTCAGCCTCATGGAGTCACAGGCTCCTAGGGTGGGAGGGGACTTGGAGTATCGCTCCAGTCCTTCCTATTGAAGATGATGATACTGAGGCCAGAGGGGAAAAGTGGCCTGGCTTCAGTCACAAGGTTAATGGCTTGGAGTTGGATTTAGATGCTGTCCTAACTCTGTCACTTACCATATATATTATCACAAGCTGGTGACCGAACCTCCCTAAGCCTCAGTTTCCCAAGTCTGAAAAATGGAGATAATAGTATTTTCCTAATAAGGTTATAGTGAGAGTTAAATAAGAATTAAATTCACTGTAACTATAGGTTGAACCATATGAAATTGCCCACGTTCAATCACTTTTAATCCACAAAATAGCCACTTCATGTGTTATAAACTAATGTTATAAATAATTACTGTAGAATGTATGATGACTTCCACTCCCAGTACATGGTACATGAATATGAATATGTACTTGCAGGCATGCAACATGTCTGCACCACACACAGCATCATGCATACCTGCTGGGCATGGAGAAGGGAAGAAAGACTTCTCTGGTTCCCTGAAAAGTTTTCATGAAAGTACTTGACAGTGCAGGACACACGATAAGAACTTTTAATACAAAGGAGTTGTGGTTGTCAAAGTAATTAAGTACAGAGAAGTAACTATCATTTTTTAAAATATTTTATTTATTCACTTTTAGAGAGAGAGGAAGGGAGGGAGAGAGGGAGAGAAACATCAATGTGTGGTTGCCTCTTGTGCACCCCCACTAGGGACCTGGCCCACAACCCAGGCATATACCCTGACTGGGAATTGAACTAGCATCCCTTTGGTGTGCAGGCTGGCACTCAATCCACTGAGCCACACCAACCAGGGCAGTAACTATCATTTTTTGAGCATACACTATGTGCTGTCAGGCCCTGCATTAGGGCTTTTAGGGTATGTAACCCCCATTAAAACCCTACAAAGTAAATTATTAGGTCCCCACTTATGTTATGGTAGAAGAGACAGGGTAGGAATTTTAGTAGCTTGCCCAGGTCCCCATTTCTAGTAGGTGATGAAGATGGTTCAAACCCAGGTTGGCTCTTCCCCCATCCACCTCCAGCCCTCCTAGCCCTCTCACCCAGCCCTCGGCTTCACATTAGAGCCCCCATATGCAGACATACCCCCACCTGGTTCTTGGTTGCATTCACTCAGAGCATTACCCTTGGCACATTTCCCTTTGGATGTCCTTTGGTCCCTGAGCACACAGATGACACAGGACAGCAGCAGCTCCAAGTGAAGGGACCAGAATCCAAAGGGGGCGGCTGTGTGTGAAGAGGGCTGCCTGGTAGGAGCAGTGGCTTTTGGAGAATGAAACAGTCAACCCACAGTGACCTGATAGGGAGGGTACTGGGACAATAACTTCTAGCTCTTTTTCTTTCTGCCCTCCATTCTCCCACCAAGTGAATCCATTGGCCAGAGGATCAGGGGCCAGTGACATCTCCATGTAGACAGCCTCCAAGATGGTGACAAGGATGGTGGAAAGATCTATAGACGGAAACATGAGATTGAGCACTTTCTGAATTTCCCTTCCAGAACATTCTAACAAGGATGTTAGAATGTATAGGCCTTGTATACTGGCCTATTCTATCCTCTACCCAAGCCACAGCCTATATACACCCTGAGCTAATGGCAGACACACAAAAATCTACAGCTGCCATGAAAAACTGTTTGATGGTTAGACAGAGCAAGCTGTGACTAGAAGGCTGTGAGAAGGATTGTTCATTTGCATCTGTACTATCCCAAATGGTTGCCACTAGCCATGTCCAGCTACTTGCATGTAAGTTAAAATGAAATAGCCCTGGCTGGGCAGCTAAGTTGGTCAGAGCATCATCCCAATGTGCCAAGGTTGTGCATTCCATCTCTGGCCAGGGCACATACAAGAATCAGCAAATGAGTGCATGAATAAATAGGACAACAAATTGATGGTTTTTCCCCCTTCTCTCCCCCTTCCTCTCTCTCTCAAATCAGTAAATAAAAATCAAAATAAATTAAATTAAAATGAAACAAAGTTAAAAATTCAGTTCTCCAGCTGTACTGGCCACATTTCAAAGGCTTAACCATCACATTTGGTGAGTGGCTACTTCATTGGACAGCACATTGAAGATATTTCCTTCAACGCAGAAAGTTCTGTGGGGCAGTGCTCAAACGATATTCTTAGTTTGTCTGTGCTGCGGCTGCCAAAGCCAGCTCCTGGCCAGCCCCTCATTAGGGCTTTGTGGCTTAGAAAGCACTTTCCTCAGAAGCCCCAGAGGGCTTACGGTGGGAGTCAGTGGATGAGGAGGAGGCATCCTTGTCCCCAATCACTCCAAAGGCACGCAGGGACCAGAGCCTGCAACAAGATCTGCCATCTGCACTGGGCCGGCAAAGCAATGTGATTTCTGAATATCATGCCATTCTAGTCACCAGTGCCACCCTGAGATGTGACTTGTCTTGAAATGATGCCAAATTTTACAGATTTAATTTGAAGACCTGAAGAAAGCTGAAACAGTCTGTGTTAGTGTCCTATGGCTGCTGTAACAAATTACCACAAATTTAGTGGCTTGAAACAACACAAATGTATTATTTCACAGTGCCAGAGGCCAGAAGTTTGAGAGGAGTCTCACTGGGCTATGGTCAAGGTGTTGGCAGGGCTGTGTACTGTCTGGAGGCCTAGGGAAGAATCCACCCTTTGCATTTTCCAGCTTCTAGAAGTTGCCTAGTTTCCTCTCACCATCTTCAGAGCCAGAAGCTTAATGACTTCAAATCCTTCCTCTACTCCCTCCCCTCCTTTCTTCTCCCTTTTCCCTCTCCCTCTTCACGACTCCTGCCTCCAGGGACTCTGACTCTCCTCCCTCCCTCTTATAAAGACCTCTGTGATCATACTGGTTTCACCTGGTTAATCTGGAACATTCCATCTCAGAATCCTTAACTTAATCAAATCTCCAAAATGATGTTGCCATGTGAGATAACATATTCATGGGTCTCAGGGATGAGGAAGTGGACATCTTTGGGAAGCCATTATTCCGCCCACCATACATTCTATGAGGCAAACAAAGGTCTGGGCTTTGAAAAACCCCAGAGGAGTCTGGGCCTTGCTCTGGCGCTAAATCTTTCTGAAACTGTTTCATCAAACCACTAAAATTACATTTCCTCGCCTTACCTTCCTCCCTCTGTACCAAGGTCAGAGAGCATGTGCTGGGGTCACTGTCTGCAGTCACTACCACCCTGGGTGACATGCAGAGGGTGCAGGAGCTGGCCACGGTGCTGAGAGAGGTGACTCATCGCAGTGAGGAGCTAAGGCCCTTGGCCCAAGTGAGTAGTTAGTTTCCAGCCACTGAGCCAAGCCATGGGACATGTACCTCTATGGTGTCTGACAACCCACCCCAGCACAGGCAGCCAAGATTTCTACCATCTCTTTCCAAAAGTCCTACAAGTGTGATGGTAAGGGAGGGAAAGTGCTCTGTGTCTCCTTCTGGATGTGATGGTCTGTGCGCTTACACACCACACTCCGCCCGTAAATTTAACTAATTATTGGGTGGTTAAGTGTGTGTCCAGACAATGCTACCGACCGCCCATGTCTCCCACTCCAGTGCACAGCAGCCTGATGCTGAGCCGCCAGTTCTAGCCTTTCTTTCATTTCTGACATCTGCCCTCACACCCTGCTCCCCGCCCCCTGCATGCTCTGCCTCCCACATGGAGGCTTGAACATGTCAGGGAATCGATGCTGTGGTCAGTGGCGAATTGGCTGGGGCACATATACCCCAGCTTCCCCACCCCTCCTGGTGGATAACTCCCACCCATCCATCTATCCATTCATTCATCCATCCAGTCAGTGAATGTTTATTGAAAGCCTACTATGTTCTGGGCATTTTGCAAGGCACTCTGGGAATGATGCCAAGATGGACTAGGCTACTCTACTAAAGGAACTTAGTACATTGTAGGGAGGGAACACCAGCCTCAAGTTGGTGATAAGGCAGCTGATGTGATGGGCCTGGCCCATATTTTCCCTGGTTTGGGTCCTCACCTTGTCCCCCTCCCTTCTAGCCCCCATCCTGTGAATCCCAGGCAGGGGCTCATGCTCTTTTTCCTTCCCCTTTGGGTGAGCCCGTGGGAGGCCAGCTGGGCTCTGCAGCATGCCAGTGAGGCCCTGTTGGCGGTGGGTGCCAAGGCCCATCCTGAGGACCAGAGGCACCAGGCAGCCACCAGGGACCTGTTTCAGGCTGTGGGCAGCGTGCTAGAAGCTTCCCTGAGGGACAGACTCGAAGAGCCTTCAGGGGCCAATGGCAGCCAGGTAGGTGTCCCAGCCCAGAGGCAGACCTCACACCTACCATGTGCCCAGCTCACACCAGCATTTCTAGATGGATCTTTCACCATATCTTGCAGATGAGGAAACTGAGGCATGGAAATTAAAGTCCTTTCTAGGGAGCTGAAGGAAGGTTCCAGAGACTGTAACTTCTGGGAGGCAGTGTGGGATAGCAGGCCGAGAGCAGGCTCTGGCAGGAGGCAGACTGAGTTCGAATCCTGCCTCTATTGCTTACATGTAGCTGCCTCACAGAATTACTTGTCTGAAGATGAAAAGGGTTCACGTAAGTCAAGTGTTAGAAGTTTTATAAGTGCTTACTCTTCGTTCCCCCAATTAATGGCATGCCATCATGGTCTCTGCCTCACTCAGTCCCTGCTGAAGGTCCCACACCAGCCTGCGACAGTAACCAGAAGATACCTAAAGACGGGTCTCTCTTGTTTTATCTCCTCCCTCTTCTCTCTCTAATCTCTCCTTCCTCTCTCTTATTTTCCTCCTCTCTCTGTCTTCCTTCTCCTCCCTCTCTCCTCTCCTTTCTACACACTCCTGCTTTCTTCCCCAGGTGGCCACAGTGCCCCAGCTGCTCAGAGCTGTGGAACATGTACAGTCTGCCCTCCTGCTGGGGAGACTGCCCAGGGGCCTTCCAGCCACACTGGCCACACCCTCCATCTCTGTGTATACAAACAGGTAACCAGCTGTACTGTGCGTCCCCAAGAAAGCCTGTCCCCTGATCTGGCTTGTTCCACACCCACATCCCAAGACCCTGTGACAGGCAGAGCCCAGGAGACCAGCCCTGGAGATGGGAGAAGTGACAGGACCTAGAAGCGAGAAGGGCTTTTCACTGAGAGATGTCTAGTGTTGGGTTGCCCTCTTGGATCATGGAGGCAGTTTCCCAAAGCAGCATGCTGATCAGAGCTAGGTTTTGAAACTAGGTCCCCAACTGAACCAGATGGGACAAGGTCAAAGGCTGTAAAGATGAGGCTAGGAGCCCATGACATCAGAAGTCAAGTAGGCAGGGGAGATAAACCTAGACAAATGTCCACATCAAAGCTCATTTTTTCATCCAACAAAATAGGTACTGACCACCAGTATGTTCCAGACACTGTTCTAGATATTGGGGTAAAGCAGTAAACAGAGCTGGCTAAAGCCCTGCCCTCATGGGGCCTCCAGCCCAGGGTAGGGGTATGGCCTGCCTTTCTTACTGCTACTGACACAAACATGTGGAACCACATCCAGGGTCGAAAGAGAGCAGCCTATTCTGATGGTAACACAGTCCTCCCTATGGACAGTCAGATGTTCCTCTGACACAGACTTTCTCCTTCCTCCCAGCACCTCTGTTCTCACCTCATGGCCGGAATTCAGCGCCAGAGTTTGCAAGGCTCCTCTGTGCACATTGCTGCTGCCTGCTCTGTGACCTTCACCCTGCCTGCTGCCTCCTCCTTTGGCTCCTTGGAGGATGGTCAGGAGCCGGTGGACATAAGGGTAACAACAGTAATTACCTGCTTGGGAATAGCCCTTTGCAATCAATTTACAAAGCACTTACACAGCATTTGCTCAGTTATGTTGATTGATAACAGCCCTGTCAATTACATAGTATCATGATGCCCATTTGACAGATGAGGTTCCATGACTTGCCCAAGGCCACAAGCAAAAGTGGGAGAGCTGGGTTTCAGACCCAGGCCTTCTGACTCCCAAATCGACTTCATTCCCTAACTAGGAAATAGCAAACCCAGGGCTCTTTTCCATTTCCAAATTAGCGCACATCTGAGTCTTTGCTCCTTGCGCCCCAGTGAAAGCGAACAAACTTCTCTCTCTTAGAGACTTGTTAGCTTTGCCAGAAGAAAGACTCAGACTCTTTTACAGTCTAGTAACTGCTCAGCTGTAGCCAGTCTGATTGGGTTCTCTAGGCCCAGTTTTCAGAAGCTACAGCACTGACGTGTAGACACACACCAGGAAAACCAGCAGCAGCTAGAGGCAGGCCCCAGTCTACCCCTAAAGGCAAGGGCCACTTGTTCATTCCCTCTTAGGAAACGTCATGACTTCACATAGGGACCTCTTCACCTTCCAGCCTTGGGGCACCTGGGCCAAAGCTCCTTGTTCTTGGTTTCAGATGATGAGTTTCCCAAAGAGCCCTTTCCCAGCCCAAAGGTACTTTGATGTCTGGAACTGTCGGTGGCCTCCCTCTGACCAGCCCTAGTGGACAGCTCATGCCCATGAAGAATCTGCTGGACAATATGGAGGTAGATGTTGGGGATGCTGTCAGAAGTCAGGTGGCCTTTCTGTTTTCTTCAGCTTGGTTGGAACTAAAAGTTGGCTGGCTATGAAAAAAATGTATATTAAGGAGGAGAATTATTAAAAATGATCCTATCTTAAACATTGTATTTTAAAACTATAAAAGTACATCATTATAAATTTTGGGTATACAACTAAAAAGTTTCTTTAAATCTGTTGTTTGGAAGTTTAAGCATCTTTATTACATAACATAGCCTCTGAAAGGTCCAGTTAAAGTTTCTTTACAGTTCATGAAAAATGTAAGCACACCACAGTGCCGTATGAGTTCGGATTCTTTGGAGAGTTTAACCATTTTTTCTAATCCTTTACAGTTTTCGCATCAATGACTAATTCAATAACAATTTTTAGCAACTCATCTTTATTATCGTCTCAAAACATTCAACTTAAGTTTGTATGCAAATCATTCTTTTCACACTCCTACTTTGTCACCGTGTGGAATACATGACTAAAATTGACCTTTAGAGTCTGAGCACAACGGACATACTCAGGTTTGGGCATGAGCAGGGCAGACACGACTGCTCATCGGTGAGCATGTGCCTGGACTGGGAGGAGAGAGCTGCCAGGATACTGCAGAGATGTTACAAGTTGGGTTCTCCAGAAGCAGGAGTTTAGAAAGAATTTTCAGTGCAAGATGCTTCCTAGAGATCAAATACCCAAGAAGAGTAAAGAAAGAAAACAGGATTGGGCAGAAGTCAGTAATTACAGAAGACTCCAGTCCAGATCTCACACAGCCTCAGTCAGTCCCGAGGGAGCTCTGCAGCAAGTATTAGCCATCTGGGTTATATTAATTGTGTTTGTTATTTTCTGTACCTGATGTTGTTTTGACATCTTAAAAGTCTTGCTGGTGAGGAGAGACTGTCCCTCCCAGGGCCGGCCCGGCCCGTCCTTAGAGATAGCAAAGGGCTCATGCCTTTCACAGGCACACCAGCTATCCCCTTTATCTGATGCCCACATACCAAGCCAGTATTCAGCCCTGACCAAAGTCACCCCAGGGCCAGGTGCCAGGCAATTAGAGACCAGCCCTGTAGCCTAAACCAGCCAGAATTATTCAAATTGTTCAATCCTAAATTGTTTACTCTGCCCTGCGTTCCTTCCCTTTGGAAACTTCAATAAAGGCCATGGCTTGGGCTTTGCATCTCCATGTCATCTTCTGCCTCCTGACCTGGCACTTCCCCTGTGGCCCTGTGTGGCATGGCAGGTCCCCTCTCCTCAGGAAATGCACGTAACAAATTCTTATTTAAATGGCATTGACCTCCCCATGTCATCACTCAGTCACGTCCATAAATTAAAATCCCAATGAGACAAGAGTATCCTGCATCAGGCCGATATGTCTGAACCTTATACCCTTCTCCTTGCTCAGTCACTGAATGCAGGTGGCCCCAGGATGGGAGGTCCTGAGGACAGGTGAGTCTGCAGCTGGGACAGACCCTGAAAGACCTGGGAGCTGGAGCCTGTCTACTGACTACACTCCTTGGGATTGGGCAGCAGGTCCTTCCTGGGAGGCGGAGATGGGCAGTACATTGCTGCCTCTACCATAGAGGGCTACCAGGAGTAAACAATGTACAATGGGCATACATCAGTCTGTTTTTAAAAGGGAATGGAGAGTATTAGTTAATCTCCAGAGCTGATTAAATGGAGAGGTTATGAGAAGTTCTGATGTAAGAATGGTAACAGAGTAACAGCAACTATTGTTGAATGTTCATGTGCAATATCATTTTTAATACTCTCAATGAGTCTAGAGTCTATGTGTTCTATGGATGAGAAGAAACTGAGGCTCAGAGTGGTTTGTTAATTGGCCAGAGGTCCCAGAGCTAATATAGGGCAGAGTCAAGAACCAAACAGAGATCTCTCTGCCTCTACAACCTGTGCTCTAAATTACACATACTTGATCAACACTTTCACCAACACCACCACTAGTTCGCAGGGCACCTTTGTGTGAGTTAGAACAAGCCTCTGCTCTTTTTGTGCAGATGCAGCCCTAAGCTGGGGTGCACAGCTTGATGATCATGGTAGGTTGAATAAAGACCCCCAAGATGTCCATGTTCTCACCCCTGAGCCTGTGAATATGTCAAGAGGGACTTGGCAGATGTGACTTAAGGATCTTGAGTTATAGAGATGATCCTGGATTAGGGTAGGTGGGCCCAATGTCATTACAAGGTCCTCATAAACGGGAAGCAAAAGGGGAGTTGACTCCAGAAGAGAGAAAGGCAATTTGATTACAGAAGCACAAGGGCGAGGTGATGGGAAGAAGAAGCTGTGAACCAAGGGATGTAGGTGGCCTTCAGAAGTGGGGAAAGGCAAAGAAGTGGATTCTCCCTAAGAGCCACTAGAAGGAACCAGACCTGCTGACTTTAGCCCTGTGAAATTGATTTTGAACTTCTGGCCTCCAGAACTATGAGATAAATTTGTGTTGTTTCAAGCCACCAAGTGTGTGGTCACTTGTTACAGGACCTCTAGGAAACTAACAGAATGAGCTGAATTCCAGTTCCCCAGGTGCTCCCCTGCCCAGCTCTGAACAGCAGCCCTGATGCTAACTGGCATTCCCATGGGGTACACCCTTGATTTGATTGTTTCTGATGACAGCTCCTGCTGCCCCGGCTTTCAGAAGGACACAGCAAGCCAACCGTGTTGAATCTGACCAGTCCTGAAGCTCTGTGGGTGAACCTGACTTCAGAGGGGGCAGCTTTGGGGATCCAGCTGCACTGGAGACCTGACGTCCCACTCACACTCAGCCTGGGCTATGGCTACCACCCCAACGAGACCAGCTACGATGCCAAAGCTCACCTTCCACCAATGGCTGCTCCAGGTAGTCACATCATTGGGTCAGCTCCTCAAGCTGCTTCCTGGGAATGCGACCAGCTCAAAACTTGAGAATCAGAAGCCATAGGGGGAAAAAACACCTGCTACATTAAGCACTTACTTTTGTTGTTAGTATTATTACTATTATTATTAGTAGGTGAGCACTAACTACATGCCCTGAACAAGCAGACAAGCACTTACAGAACTGACCTCATTGCAACCCTCACAACAACTCTTAGGGACGGGGACGATTGACATCTCCACTTTCCAGATAAGAACAGAGAGGTTAAGTAACTGGTCCCAAGTCACACATTCAAGAAGGGACAGAGTCAGAATTTGAGCCTTTGTCTGTCTGACTTGGCAGCCGTGCTCTGGACACTAACCTGGGAGGGCCTCTTCTATGCTCCTGGTCTCAGGAGGAGAGGGTACTCCTAGGACACTCAGGAGACCATCAGGGCCAGCTTCCCTGGGAACTCACCTCAGTCTCCCTCTTCCACGATGTTAGCCCAGTCTCCCAAGGCTTCAGGCTGACCCCGAGCCCCCTTTCCCGCAGATGGGCTGTCCACATGGATCCTGAGCCCGGAGGACCTACATTTCGGAGAAGGTGTCTACTATCTGACTGTAATCCCCGAGTTTGACCTGGAGCTGACCCCAGGCAAAGACCTCACAGTTGGCATCACAACCTTCCTTTCCCATTGTGTGTTTTGGGATGAGGTCCAGAGGACTTGGGACAGCTCTGGGTGCCAGGTAAGGAGAGGGAAGTGAAGAAGACAGAGCAGCTTGCTTGGTTGTGTCCCATTCCTTTAGGGTCCTGTTTTAGTGCCTCTGGTGCTCCATCTTCAGCCCCTCCATGGGCCTCTGCATGTGTGCCTGGAACCCAACACCCACTCAGTGACGTTAACCCTCCTTCAGATCCCACCTGAAATGTCACTTCTCCCAGAAACTTCTCAATGCCCTGGTTCGGTCAGACTTCCTACAGTGAACTCAACTCAGAGCACACAGGCCTGCCTCCTCTATACACTAAGCAGAGTGGTAGTTCTACACCCACTTAGGAGACCACTGAAAGATGTCTGTCCCCTCAGTGCGCTGGCAGTCACTTGGGACAGGAACAACGTGCTTTGCTCACCATTAGGAACAAATGACCACTGAACGAATGGACAAATGAGTGGGAAGCCCTGCTGACTCTGGGTTGCTGAGAGGGGCCAGAGTGTCATTTCCAAGGAAATGAACTCACAGCTGAGCCCTTTATTCTATGCCAGGTGCTGCATTCCATGCTTTCTTTTGTTCTCTCATCAAATCTTCACATTAATCCTCTAAGAGAGTTGGTATTCACATTTTACAGGTGGTAAAATAAAGGCTCAGGAAATTCAACTAACATGCCCAAAATCCCTCACCGAGTAGGTAAAGGAGTGGGGACTCAAACACAGGTCTGTCTCCAGAGAATAAGCCTTGGCAATATGGGGCACTGATTCTCCAGAGCCCAGTCCAGTCTCACTGGGCCCCTGGATGGTATGTGGTTCTATTAATTGCAATCAAATCCTTGTCTCAGGCCAGCTCAGCTCTGCCCCCAAGGAGGAAAAAACTGTGACAGTGTCCTGGCAGTAGACATTGGCTTTGAGGCCATCAGAAGCCATCTCTGTGTCATCAGGGTCCCCCTTTCCCCTTCCCCTTGCCATGTGCATGCTATTCTCTCCCTGGGATTTTACCTACAACAGCTGGTAAATTCTTATCCCCCCTTCAATCTCCCACTCCAATGCCTCCTTCCTTGGGGAGCTTCTCAGATACCTGAAGTCTCCCTCTGTTGGATTACCCAGCACTTCATACTTTCCTCAAGAACAGCATAGTTGAAATTTATTATCTAGTTGAAATTTATTGCACATATGTCTCTACCTACAGGACTATAAATACCTTCCTTCATTTATTTTACAAATAGTCACCATGTGCTAGGCCAACTGGTGGGAATATAGAGGTGAGGAAAACCAGTGAGATCTCAGTCTAGCAGAGGACACAGATAAGAAGCAGATGGCACACAAGTCAAATGATGGCAGTCATGGCAGACACAAGTAGCGTAGAAAGCCAGATTGCAGCAGAGTCACGGAAGGGGACTCAGAGACAAGCCCCTTCCAGGTTTGTTTCTGTTGCAGCCGCGGCTTCCATGTCAACTCCCGCCCTGGCATCGAGCTGCCACACAAAGGGAGTTCCCCAAAGCTCCAGGAAGAGATGAGGGTGCACTGACATGTCCAAGGCACAGCAGGCTCCCCACACTTGAATCACAGGCCTTTGTTCCTTGTGAACAAGACCCTGGGTGTGTTGTGACTTTCCACAGTCCACGCTCCTAGAAGCTGTCCGATCCCCACGTGGCTGGCCGAGTGCAGGCTGCCCTCAGATGCCTGAGGCTCAGAAAGCGGGGTGGTATAGGGGCGGGCAGCATGGGCAATGACATTAGACAGACTTGGGTCCAATCCCACTTCATCAATTCTGGCAGGGTGACCTGGGACGAGTCACCCCACCTCTTTGAGCTTTCCCATCCAAAAATGAGTATAAAGGATACTTATAGTTGGGGTAGGACCTGGACGAGATTAGGGGTATAAAGTACTTAGTGCAGCATCTGGCACACAGTGAGCACTCCATAGGTTAAGGTGATTGCTGTGTTAGCCAATCGAAGCATAGAGAAGACAAGACTGTATATAAAATGGAAATCAAGGAAACAACGAACATGGAATTCAGAATGGTGGTTGGGTTGAGGGAAACATGGAAACAGGTTGGGGAAGGACCACTTCACTAAATGTAAGTGATCAGAAAGTTCCTAGCTTTTCAGTAGAGTCACAGGTTCTCAGGGGTTTATTATGTTAGTAAAAATATACACCTACTAATACATGCATGACATACATGAATGTGGAATATACAAAGGTTATATGTGGAAGTGTTCACAGATGGAAAATTATATTAATCCAATAATGTGTACAAAGTATGATATAAATATATTGAGATCATTGTGGACCATAAATAAGTAAATGGGATCATCGAGTTTGCCTAGAAAATCACCACTGAATTCTCTAAATAGCTAAAGAATGTTCCAGATCTATGGGCTATAGACCTTGCCATGGGATAAAATTATTGCAAGGGGTCTGAGAACCATATTCTCACTGTATCTTTCCTCAAAGGATACTAAAGGCACAGCTAGTGTTGCAAGGGGATGCACAGAATAATTTCCAATGTGCAAAGAAGTCCTCACGTCAGAAAAGGCTGAGAAAGCTGCTGCCCCCTCCCACTTGCCCCCAAGATCTTTGCGAAAACCCAGGAGAGCAAAGATCTCCTCATAATCAAACATAAATCAAATCTGGTCCTGAGGCTCCTGGCACTGAGGTGGTCTTGTCACTGGCACCTGCTTGGGTTTCTTCTCTGAAATTAGCCCCACCCCTTCTGGGTGTGCCAAGTGTTCCTGTAAGCCCCACAGCTGCATGCCAAATGCTGGCTGGGATTGGGAAACAGTGAGAAAAACAACAGAGCAAACACCAGACTAAGACCTATGTGAAATCCATCAATAAACAGTTGGTGCCATGCCTGTGTGGAGGGGAGGGGTGAGCCTTTGCTAGGTGGCTCATTTAAGGGAAAGGGGGCCCTGGCTGGCTGGCTCAGTGAGTTAGAGGGTCATCCCGATATGCCAAGGGTGTGAGTTTGATCCCCAGTCAGGGTACATACAAGAATCAACCAATAAAAAAAAACAACCAATAAATGCATAAACAAGTGGAAAAACAAATTGATGTTTCTCTCTCTCCAAACTCAATAAATAAAAAAATTTAAGGGAAAGGGGGCATGTTTGACATATTCCTCCTTACCAGGCATCAAGCAGATAAGAACTTTCGGTGTGCCAGTGTTTTCTGCTCCTTTCCACCTTACCACCTGCGGTGGACCCTGGAATAAAAAGGTGGTGCTGCATTGTGGGGTTGAATTAAATCTTATTTACTCACAAAATAGCCCTGGGGGGAGATTTCAAGCTGGCCTGGGGCTTTAGGGAAGGCCTGTTCCTAAGCGCAGGGTATAAATTAAGAGTGCAACTGGGGTTCCTGCCCTTGTCCTTTCCTGTCTCCCTGCCCCCAACTTCATTGTCCCATACCACATGGGCCTGCTTGCCCAAGCTCCATCCACATGCTCCCCCCACAGAGGCACATCGGGCCACTCTCATGTCCAGGAGCGGGCACACTAGTGGCCAGTCCACGACAATGTGATGATTTTCAGTCCACTACAATCTGATGATTTTGAGGAATAGGTCTGTGCAGGCCCTGGAAACAGGGAATTGGAAACATGGGTCCCCAAACCATGGTTTAGAAGTGGGAGGGTAGGGTGAGGCAAATGAGGCACCTGGAGTACAAAATTTAGGGAAGGGCTCTTTCTCAGGGTCACCCAAGGCCTTGCCCTAGTCCTGGCAGGGTGGTACGTACCGTAGTGGGAGTGTCTCCTCAGCCCCAACTCCTCACCCTGTGTAGAGGGCACAGCCCAAGTATAAGGCCAGGACAAGGGCTCCGGGTGCCTGGGTCTAAGGGGAAATCAAGTTTCGGGCATACTTTCCTGGTGCCAGCCTAGAATTAAACATTTACCCTTCCCTTTTCTTTGCATGGTTCCCCCAGTCTCGGTCTTCTTTTGCTCTTCAGTGTAAGATGACAACTGATCATCTTACACTTGCCCAGGCCCAAGGGGGATCCCAGGACTCAGGACTTTCAGTATGAAAAGCAGGAAAGTCCCTGACAAACAGAGATGAACTGGTCACTCTGCATGTCCTCTTATCGCCTAGCCTGTTGCCTGGCCCTGAATTAGCATGCAACAAATAGCTGTACAGTAAATGAGCATCAGGTGGAACAATGGGCTGTAATGATGTATACACCAAGGTGTGATGTGGTCGGTTGTGAAGGGTGGGGGACACAGGGGACTTTAGCTTTACCCGCAATACTCACCTAAAAAAGGCAAAGCAGACTGACAAGATGGACACTTGCCCTTTGAGAATGAAGTGTGCTAAGATAATATTCCCTTCATTTTAAAATTACGTTTTAATTAAATGTAAAAATCCAAATGGAATCCTGAAGCTGGTCACACAACAGGCTCCCTCCCCACGACAGTGTCCACTCCTCATTGTTCCCCCTGGGCTCGGGCAATTTAGGGGTGCATTCACATTTCCACCAGGGCCTCTTTGTGGTTGCAGGTGGGGCCACGGAGCACCCCCTCCCAGACACACTGACTCTGCAACCACCTTACCTTCTTTGGAAGCACATTCTTGGTGATGCCCAATGCCATAGATGTCCTCCAGACCAGGGAGCTCTTTGCTGCCTTCGAGGACAACCCCGTGGTTGTGACTACAGTGGGCTGTCTCTGTGTGGCCTATGTGCTGGTGGTGATCTGGGCAAGGAGGAAGGATGCTCAGGATCAGGCCAAGGTGAGATTGGATGGTCCTGGGAAATGGGAGGGAGGAGCAGGTGTGAGCCCTTGTGGGAGCTCCAGGGAATAGAGCCCAGAAGTGGAGCCAAGAGGCTAGTTGCAAATCTAGGCCTTGGCCCTTGGAGTCATCTCAGGCAAGCCAGCCCCCTAGCCTCTTCATCTGTAAAAATGTCCTTTCTCATTACGTTATCACAAGGATTATAATACTGTTTATTGAGGATTTACTATATGCTAGGCCCCAAGATCACCCTCAAGTTCCATGATTTGCTAGGAGGACTCACGGAACTCAGAAAAGGTGTTATACTCATGATTATGGCTTACTACAGTGAAACAATACAAATTAAAATCATCAAAGGGAAGAGGCCACAAGAGATCAGGTGAGAACTTCCAGTTGTCCTCTCCCAGTGGAGTCCTATGAGCGGACTTACCATTATTTCTTGTAGCAATGACATGTGACAGTATATGCAAAATATCGCCAGCAAGAAAAGCTCACCAGAGCTTTGGTGTCTAGAGTTTAATTGGGGGTGAGTCACGTAGGTATGGAGTGCCCACATCACTGACTTTCATTAGTCAGTCATGACTAATGAAAGTCTCCAGCAAACCACCTCCACTCCTGCCAGGAGTCAAACATGACCCACAGCCCTCCCCATAAGTCACCCTGTTAGCATAGACTATCTGCTGTGGCCCAGGGCCCCAGGTATTCAAAGACACTCTTATAATGCTGGATCTTCTGAGGACTTACAGGTTATCTTCGAGGATCTGGCGAAGAGCCAGTCCTTTCTTTAAAATGTGCAGGGTTTGGACAGCCTAAGCTTGTTGAGTTCATCCTCTACTGTACAATACCTGAATTATCTTACAGAGGAGGCATCCAACGATCAGAGAGCACAATTAACTGATGGAAAGCCACCCTTCTGGGAGCGAGAACTCAAACCCTGCACTGCCTGACAATAAGACAGGTCTGAGGACAGAAATAAGATCAAACTACAAATTGCAACAAAGTTCTGATTACTTTTCCAATATATGCTCCCCATCTGACACATAATGAGTCTTTAATAAATATTTGTGAGTGTCTGAGTGAGCACATAAATGAATGCAAGTACGCAGTCATAAAGCTCTGAAATAATCTCCATTCTGTACTCCCTGCACACACCACACCTCTCCGATGTTAAGATAATATGAAACTTAAGATAAATAGTTGCAGCATTTATAGTGCTGTTTTTGATTCACCCAAGGGATTAAAAATTAACTTTAAGTGCCTCAGCTGTAGGTTGGTTCCCACAAAGCAAACTCTGAGATGGAGTTGAGCATGCAAGGTGTTTTTCAAGGAGTGTCTGGGATCAGCCCGTGGGAAGGGAGGGAAGGAGACCCAGGGAGCAGCTGAGCTGGAACGAAGCCTGCCGACAGCCAGACCAGCGTCACGGAGAACTCTGGAGCTCCTAGAGTTGGGTTGAGATGCCCAGGACTTGATCACACCCAGACACCACACCAATCTGCCACTGGATGTTGGCCTCCCCAGGAGGGTGCATGACCTCAACAGAGGTAGTTCTTGCATCCGTGACAACAGCACCTCAGCAACCAGGACAACAAGCCTTTGATTGATGGAAGATCTGGGTGGCTCATCCAGAGCCCCCTGCAGCCTCTGGCCAACTCTAGCTTTTTAAAATATTTTCATTTTTTGCTTAACTACCCTAACATTCATTCTTTTTAAATTCCCTTAGAGGCACAGTACAGTTATCAATGCTATGAGAAATTATACAGAAACAGAGTTTGTATCATTCACCAGATCAAACATCAAACATTCTCAGCTTAATAGCAAGTTCATTTCCAATTTGACTACTTTGGGTCATATTTAATGACAAATGCATTTTGTATTTTTATTTTATTTTTTAAAGATTTTATTTATTTTTAGAGTGAGGAGAAGGGAGGGAGAAAGAGAGAGAGAGAAACATTGATGTACCAGAGAAACATCAATCTGTTGCCTCTTGCATGCACCTGACTGGGAACCTGGCCGGCAGCCCAGGCATGTGCCCTGCCTAGGAATCGAACCGGTGACCCTTTTTGTGTGTGTCTCTGGCTCGTGCTCAATCCACAGAGCCACACCAGCCAGAACCGTACTTTTATTTTAAAGTTTTAGTTTTTATTTGTTCTCACCTAATGGAATGAATAAAGAGCATACATAATTTTGCTTTCCTCCTTTTATTGTCATGAATACCCAGCTCACTCTTGGCTGCTGGACAGTGGATAAACCCACTGAGCAGAGCCTTCCTAACTCAATCCTTCTGTCCAGGTGAGAGTCATAGTGCTGGAGGACAATGATCCCTTCGCCCAGTACCACTACCTGGTGACAGTCTACACTGGACACCGGAGAGGGGCAGCTACTTTCTTGAAGTTACCCAACCATGCAAGATCTCCTAGTCAGTCAGCAGGTCCCACCCAGCAAAGTGCTTGCCAGTTCATTGTTGGGTTATTTTTGCACAGTGGGTTTGGTGCTGTAGGGTTTTTTTAATTTCTTGCTTTTTTTTTTTTAACATGAAAGAATCTTTTTGTCAAACTGAATATCACCCGAAGCCCCAATATTTAAAAAGAAAAGGAAGGAGTTAATGGAGCTGGGGTCTAGCACAGTGCCACTTGTCATCTCTCTTATCCCTATCAGGAATAACTCAGTTAGTTGGTTACCTGCATGGAAATTTTGCTCACATGTGAAGAACAGTTAGTAAGTTGGTCAGTAAATAAAGGAAAAATAGAACTTATGAGAGAGGTGAGAAAGGAAAGAGAAAAAAATGCCCACCATTTGAAAACAACGAGTCTTAATTTACATTTTTTAGGTAAACTGATTAGCTGGCATCTAGCTAAGAGGTTGAACTGACCCATCTGTCCTTGAACAGGCTGACTCTAGGTAATAAAGAAACGATTTCACTTATTTATGTGTTCTCTGAAATCCTTGAACATTTAGCTATGGGGCATACAGCGGGTTGTCTCCATAATGCCTCGGCATCTTCGGTTAAGCCTGCCCTGCACCATATCCCGCATCGGAATGCATATTCCTTACAGCGGCCTCCGTGCTTCCTTTACTGAAACTGAGGGCTCCAAGGAACACAGTCTAAGAACCACTGGCATTCTGTATACTGTCCTGGAAAAACCTCCATTGTTTTTTTTAAAAAAATGACATTAGACTTTATTAGAGCAGAGCATTTATCATTTTACTTTCTTATTTTTTAATCTTGTTATTTTTATTTATGTACATATTTGTGTTATTTTTTAGAAGTTGCTTTATTTTATTCTAATGTCTTAGGTCTTCAACCAGGTGTCAAAAACAGAGTAAGTGCCAATAACTACTTGTTAAATAAATGTAGGGATCAATTTCGTCCATCTAATGAAACAGCCATCTCACTTCTGTTTGACACTGAAGAGTTACCCTTTACAGGAAGTAAAACCTGTGATGCACAGGCCATTTCTCTTCATGGACAGTTGTCACATTTCAACCTGATATTGTTTCAGTTTGATTTCCCCTAGCACAGTGGTTCTCAACTAGGGGCAATGCTCCCCTGGGCAGACAGGTGGTAATACTGGAGGCATTTTTAGTTGTCAGCAATTTGGCAGATGCTACTAGTATCTCGTGGGTAGAGGCCATGGATGCTGCTAAACATCACACAATGCACAGAACAGGCCCCAAAGCAAGAAATTATCTAGCCCAGAATGTCTATAGTGGAGAAATCCTCTTGTAGAAGCAGGCTCTGAAACAAGGATTCAAGTATAAGTAGTTGACCTGAGAGGGGATCCTAGCATGCGCCAGTAGGGAAATGGGAAGCAGACAGGGAAGGGAAGAAACCAACAGAGTGTATCATTAAGCTGTTACCCTTCTGGGAAACTGAAGCCTAATCCCACTTAGGGACTCTGGAAAACAGTAAGAAATGTGGGCTTCAACATCATCCCAGCAGAGGGCTGAGGGAGCTGGGGTACTTCTGCACCAATCCCATTAGTCACTGATGGAGGCTGACTCGCAGGGGCCGTTCATTATCTGGCACTTTCTGGCCTGCTACGCTAACAGCCAACAGAACGACGGGGGAAAGAGACACAGCTGACAGCAGTCGCCTGTGAGCTCAGGGAGTGCCGCAGTGATGACGCTGAGTGCTGTCGGTGGAGCATAGGTAGCATTTACTGCAGCTCTTTTCAGCTCGGAAAGTCATGCCCATTAGCATCACCTGGATAGCTTCAGAAAAACACAGACTCTTGGGCCCTGTACCAACATTCTTACCTGATAGGTGTGGAGCAGGACCTGGGAATATGTATTTTCAACATAGTGGGCCCTCATTCATTCATGACTCAGTGCCAGGCCCTCTGGCAGATACTGGGAACATAATCGGTAGGGGGGAAACCAGTTCCTGCTCCACAGCTCTTATAAATAAATATATGGGAAGTTTGAAAAGGCCACCAGGAAGCACTTTATGAGTAAAACTCATCTTGAAGTCATAAATGCAGACAGTGTGACCCCGAATCTTCATACAACTAAAAAGTAACCAGGCAGGTCCAAGATGGGAGGAGAGAGGGAGAAAAGGCTATGCTTTGTTGATTTTCTTTGTTTTTTTTTGGACGCTTCCAGTGAAATACAGCCAGGGGGCTTGGTTACCATGTGGCGTTGGTCACTCCTCGTCTCTGGATTTCAGGTGACCATCACCCTATATGGTCTGAATGGAGAGAGTGAACCCCACCACCTGTCAGACCCTGACATCCCGGTTTTTGAACGAGGAGGAGTGGATGTCTTCTTACTCTCTACCCTGCTCCCTCTGGGAGAACTGAGGAGCCTGAGGCTGTGGCATGACAACTCAGGGGACCAGCCATCCTGGTGAGTCAGGGGTGAACAAGCCATGACAACATACTAAGCCCTAGGCAAGGGCTGGACACTGTTGAGGCGGGACAGTGTCATTTCTCCATGAATCCCTGGGGCCAGGCAGAGCACCTGGCATGTAGCTCCAGGATCACCAAATACTTGTTAGATGAATAGAACAATCATGTGGACCATCACTGTTGTTGGCAACTGACCTCTCTCTTTATGTACCTTTACTCTGAGTCCAAGCCACTCACACACCCCAGAGGGACAGCCCAAGTAACGTACAACCCTGGAGAGTGCTGGCCCTGGGCAATAAGAACAGAGCCAGCTGGGAATATCAGCTCTGCACGCTCTCAGGGAGACCAGTCTTCACCCATTCCCTTCTCCTTAATGCCCATCCCTCTCCCTGGGCCCTTGAAGAGCTGCTGTGATTAAACTACACTGTGTGCATAGAGATACAATAGGGATTAAGGAGAATGCGGTACCATTTTCAGGGGCCCTGTCTTGTCAATTTTTATTCTCTCAAACTGAGTCTGAACCCAGAACCTGGAATTTTTCACCACTATCTTTTAATGCTCTAATTATAACAAATTTAATGTCATAGTTATATTATTACATTAAAACTATAACAAAAGTAATAATTGCTAATACTGATGCACACTCACCTATATACCACCTACTTTGCCAAATGCTTTCCAAAAATTATAACTTTTAATTCTTTCAACAATCTGGTGAGGCAGATTCTGTTATTACCCCCATTTTACAGATGAGTAAATTGAGGTGCAAGGAGTAAAGTGACTTGCCTGAGGTCACAAAGCTAGTAAGAGGGCAGTCTAGGATTCCAACTCACTCTGTCCAGAGTCCCCATCATTAACTCTAAGTGATTCTGCTATGAGGTTGTATTTCTTTTACAACAGAAAATAGATGATAAATCTTAGAAACAAATCCCACCCTCTCATTCCAAAGAGACCAGTCTTCTCCCATTCCCATCTCCTTACATGCCTGTTGCTCGCTTCCTGCCTGTCCACAGACACCTGTTTTTCATGAAGACTTCCATGGGCTTCCAGGATGGACACATTTGGTATTCCGTCTTCAGCTTCTCAGCCCGGAGCAACTTCACTGCATCCAGAGGGTGTCCTGCTGCTTCTCTCTGCTCCTTTGCACCATGCTGACCAGCATCATGTTCTGGGGTGTCCCCAAGGACCCAGTTGAGCAAAAAAAAAAGGACTTGGGTAATTCCTGCCATCATGGCAGTTAGGGCTAGTGGCTGGTAGACCTGAGCTGTCACTGTCCCAGAAACGCCACGCAATTCCAGAGCTCCCAAGACCACTCTTGGTTTCAGTAATTCACTAGAAGGGCACACGGAAGTCAGGAACACCATTATACTCGTACTTATTACAGAGAAAAAAATACAGATTAAACCAGGAAAGCGAAGAGGTACATGGGGCAGGGTCCAGGAAGGACCAACTGTGGAGCTTCCAATTTTCTCCTCCCAGTGGAATCGTGGATGGGGCTCACTCCTGATAGTGATGTGCGACAATACACACAGAGTACTGCCATCCAGGATGCTCTCCCAAGCCTTGGTGTCCAGAGTTTTTACTGGGGCTCGCTCACACACACGTGGCTGCCCCCCTGCATGGCTGACCCAAGCCTCCAGCCCCAGCAGAGGGTGAGGTAATGCCATGTGGCCAAGGTCCCCACCATAAATCACACCATTAGCTTAGACTATATGGTGTGGCCCAACATCCCCTATAAACAAAGCTATGCCTACAAGGCAGGATACCCCAAGAGCTTAGAGGCCACTTCTCAGGAGCCACTCAAGGGCTAGACCTCTCTCCTTGGGCAAGATCAATCTTTACTGCACAGCCACCTCCGTTGACCCTTTCCCTCCCTCTGCCCCAGGTAAAATTGAATTCACTTGGCAGGAAGTGGTGATTGGACTGGAGAGCTCTCTCCTCATGCTCCCCATCAACCTCCTGATGGTTCAGATCTTTCGAAACACCTGTCCTTGGATCACTAAGGAGAAGAACACTGGGAAATGGGACAGGGGGTCTCCCAGCCCAGCTCCCTCACCACAGCCCATGGAGGATGGCCTTCTGACACCTGAAGCAGTGACCAAAGTATGTCTTCAACCTTGGTGGTATGGGAGGTGCTCCAGCCTGGGCAGAATGGGGGTGAGGACTAAGGTTGGGGCCTGACAACCCCATGTTGTCTCACAGCAACAGTCATCAAGATTCATCAGCTGCACATGCACACATGCATACACACATGTGCACCTGCACATGTGTGCATATATGCATAACACAGAAACTCATGTACCCACAAACATGTACATGCACACAGATATATAGACACACATGTACACATATCCACACACCCTCACAAGCATGCACACACATAAATTTACAAATGTTTACACACATACACACACAAACACCTACTATACACATGCATGCATACACATTTTTGGGGTGCCTACTATGTACAAAATGTTATACCTTTATTATAGATCACAGACTGAAAGCCTGTAGAAGGAACTACACCGATAAGCATTTATTGAGCACCTACTACATGCTACATTCTGAGGAATATAGCCTGGAATGCATCTGTTCAAATCTTAGAAGAGGGACTTTATAGGTGACAGATAGAAGCTCAGGATGGCCCAACATCATGTCTCAGTGGGCAAAGCTGGGACTCGCCAGATTGTCCAACCCCAAGGCAAAAGGTATTACCACTTGGCTGCCTCCCTTACCTGTAGCTTATGCCCCCTTACCTTACCTGGTTTGATCTGCAGGATGTGTGGAGACTTGTCATATCCCTGTTTAAAGCTTTAAAGGTGCCATCCCCTGCCTCGGGCTGGGACTTGATGGTCATCAACCAACTTCTGGCCTTGGTGGAAGATGTCATCTGTCTGCAGAACATGGCAGGTCAGATGTTCTGGGAAGAAGCCAAAGAGAGAGAGGACCTGTTAACATTCACTCTGGGGTCAGTACAAGTGAAGGTAAGTCCTGATGTTTCTGTGCTGACAGGGGGCATATAGGAGCCAGATGGAGACAGGACTGAGGGCATGTCTATATCACTAAGGGGTCAAGAAGTCCTACCAGAGTCTCACCAGCCATCACTCTGGCCACTGTCTTTCAGAACCATAGGCACCCTGCTCTCCTCCTTGCAAGGCCATGCTGCCTGCCCACTAAAGGCCTTCACACATGCTGGTCCTTTAATCTAGAATGTTCTTTCTCCTCTCCTCATTTGGCTAACTCCTACTAAGCCTATGGTCTGGATTTAAGCATCCCTTCCTCAGAGGAGTACCCAAGTCTCCAGCCCACAACAGGGTTTCCAGCCACATGCTCTTTAGCCCCAAAGCTTCTCTTATATTGCTTTCACACTGCTTGTTGCCAAATCACGAATTGTGTGAAGCGTTGTGTAAAGTCTGCACCATCCTCCCTAGAACATGAGCTTTGTGAGGTGGGAGCCATCTGACCATCTTGTTTCTGCTGATTCCCCAGTGTCCGGCCCCACACCACACATAGAAAGCATGCAACAAACATGCGCGGGATGCGGGATGACCTCACCATAAGAGGTCACTATGGAATGCACTGCAGAGGCATGTTCTTTTTCTGTATTTGGTTAAGATGAACAATGGTCAGCCTGATAACTTGGGCCACTCGAAAGGACTGTGTCTGGGTACTGGCTCTGCTGTTAATGAGCTGTGTAACCTTGGACAAATTAATTCGGTTCTCTGGGATGTAGTGTCTTTTTCTGTAAAGTACTTGGGGGATGCAAAGTCAAACCAGATCCTGCTCCCAATGTGTGGAGCAGGACACGGATGATGCATAGGGCAATAAAAATACATTAAAAGAACATTGAATCACTGAGTGAAAAAGTTATTCCTTTTCCATTCTCTTCCAGTCCTCCTAATTAAGTTAAGGAAAAGGTCTTGGTTTGGTACTATTGCATCTTTAACACCTCTTTAACACTTGCTAATCTCTGTTTGCCAGAGAGATAGCAGGCCTCAGCCCCAGAGCCTTATGAGACAATATTCACATAGCATGTGGTAACATGGTTTCATTTTTATTAAGTTCTTTATACTTAATAAATATATAGCACATTATTCTGCTATATGTATGGCACATTATTCTGGTTTGAATTAGTGTCTGACTCCCCTCTTGGACTTTTCCTGTCCATCTTCCGCCCAGATCAATGCTGCCAGGGTTTACACAGGCCGTCTGGTAGAACTACAAGCCGCCAACAGTTCTACATCTGTGCTGTCCAATATGACAGCCCTTCACCACAGGTGGTTGTTTGAATTAAAATTAATTAAAATAATGGAAGTGTGGATCCACCTAGCTCATTGGCTTGTTGCATGGACTGAATTAGATCATAAGATACATACAACACTTAGACAGCAGCCTGGCACAAAGCAGGTATTTAGTAATTGGTACTATGATTGGGAGTGATGACATCTTTCAGAGACATTGCCAGAACACTTGCAACAGGAAGGCTTTTGATGCTAGAGCCTTTAGCTGAAGTTTCGGCGAGGGGATCCCAAGTCAGGAGGGTTTGGGAGGAGGCTTGGGTCAGAAGGAGGAGGAGCCGATGTTGTCCTAGGCCTTTACCAACATCTAGTCTGAGGCAGCCACAGCCTTTTTCACTTTCACTTCTCACTGGTGATTGGATGAGAATCATGGGGTGTGGATGCCTTAGGGCCCTTAATGGCCCAGGAGAATGTGCCCCTGAGTGCCAGCCTCCCAGCTCAGGGTCCAGGGACCCAGGCCTGGCTGGTTCTGCCCAGTGAGGTCAGATTTCCTTTAGAAAGCACAGGAAATAGTGGCAATGTTGAATTTTTTTTGCAATAAATATGTATTATCCCTTTAAAGCAAAAAAAGAAAAAAGAAATGAAAGAAAGGAAAATAAAACAAAAAGCAACTTTAACAAATATTTTTAGGAAGCTGAAATTTGAACAAACCAACTGTAGAGATAATAGGGTGAAACTTGACCACCGACTAGATATTTGATGCTATTAAGGGGTTATCATTAATCATTTTAAAGATTAGTAATGACATCCTGGTTATTGTTTTTAAAGAGATCTTACCTTTACCCTGGCCTGGTGGCTCAGTTGGCTGGAGCATTGTCCTGTACATCAAAAGACTGTGGGTTCTATTGCCAGTTAGGGCACATACCTAGGTTGCTGGTTAAGTCCCTGGTCATGCAGGAGGCAACATATCAATGTTTCTCTCTCACATTGCTGTCTCTCTCTCTCTCTCAAATCAATAGACATATTCTCATGTGAGGATTAAAAAGAGAGAGAGAGATCCTTCTTCTATAGAAGCATATTACAATATTTAGAGATGTGACATGAGGTTTGGAATTTGCTTCTAAATAATCCACATGGAGAGAGTTGAAGAAGTACAGGTGAAACAGGAATGGCCACGAGTTGGTAATTTTGACAGTGGGTATGTGCAGTTCATCTCATCATTCTCTCTACTTTTGTAACTTAAACATTTTTCATAATTAAAAAAAGTTAAAAACAAAGGATTAAGATTGACCATCTTCGGCACTAGGTGAACCTGGGTTCAAATTCAAATCTTGTGCATATTAAAATATTTGCAGATGAGCCCTGGCTGGTGTGGCTCAGAGGATAGAGTGCTGACCTGTGAAGTAAAGGGTTGCCAGTTTGATTCCCAGTCAGGGCATAAGCCTGGGTTGTGGGCCAGGTCCCCAGTAGGGGGCAGGGGGTGCACTCTAGAGGCAACCACACACTGATGTTTCTCTTTCTCCCTCTCTTCCGCTCTCTCTAAAAATAAATAAATAAATAATTTTTTTAAGTAAAATATTTGCAGATGAGATAACACTGTGCCTGAGATTTGCTTTAAGGTACTTCAGAAAAAGAAAAAGTTGGGGGCAGAGTGAAACAAAACTGCAAAATGTGGTGACTGCTACAGCAGGGTGATAGTTAATTATTTTCTTCTCTTCTGTTTATGTGTAAGAAACTTTGAAAATGACCTTGATAACACCCTAGATGGAGAACATTCAAATCCTAACTGGCTGAATGAGCCTACTACCTTATCCCATCTTTCTGGACCTCAGTTTCCTTGTGGCTTGGTACATAGTAAGTGCTCGATGTAAATAACTTATTACTAACACTATTGTTTTATTTTACATTATTTTTTATTGTAGTTTTCCCTTTACCATTTATCCCTGCCATACCCTCTTCCACATCCACCCACCCAACACTATTGTTTTTCTTGCAGGGAGTCTGCTCTGTCACCCAGCACCAGGGGATGCTCTTTTTCTCCATTGTCTTCCAGAAAAAATTCAATGCCTGACACGTGAGGTGGGCTCAAGTGCCCTTGGAAGAACAGTGCGTACAGGCAGTGTCTCTACTTTCAACTGGAGCATGTGGAACAAGAACTGAAGCTGGTGGGTCCTGGAGGCTTCCCCCATTTCCAGAGCCATGCCCGGGCCCTCAGGCAGCTGCAGACCCTAAAGGGCTCCCTCAGGGGGCATCTGGACACTCTAGCACCTCCTCCAGCATATACCAGATAATTCATTCCCCTGGATGCTTAGTGGGGCCCTGTCCTACCCCAGCCTGAGGCCTGTGGGGAGAAGGCATCCAAGTAACCCTGGAAGGATGCTCACCTAGATCTCCCCAGGCAGAAAAGATTCAGGATTCCTGCACAAAATCTGAAATAAGGGCTTTGAACAAGAAGGTATTTATAGCTCTTTGTAAAGTATTTTGCAGTTCATAACCATTTTAAGTGGGATATTTCCTAGCTGTGAGCCCATGGACAGGTCCTTTCACCTGTCTGAGACATAGTTTCCTCATCTGTAAAATGGGAATAATAATGCCTATCTCCTGATTTGAACTTAAAACAAAATATGTTTTTTAAGATAACCTGTGAAATTTGTGTGGGGGAAAAATTTTTTCCTCTACCCTTCAAGGTTCTTCTGGCTGGCCAGATAATCAAATTGACATGAGACGGATTAGCAGGGGGGAAACAAATTAAGGTTTTGGGTTTTATTTTTCACATTAAAACTTTTTTTTATTTATTGACTTTAGAGAGAGAGGAAAGGAGAGAACGAGCAAGAAACATGGATTTGTTGTCCCACTTATTTGTGCACTCACTGGTTGCTTGTTGTGTGTGCCCTCACCCAATATCAAACCTGCAACTTGGCGTATGGAGATGAAGCTCTAGCCAGGCTACCCAGCCAGGGCCAAATTAAGTTTTAATAACATGTATATCACCTGTTTACATGGGAGAAACCCAGCAAAACTAAGTAACTCACCAAAATGGCAGAAGCATCACTTTAAATACCACCTTCGACGTAAGGCAAACAATGTTATTGATGGGGTATCAGCTCTGGGGGGCTACCAGGAAAAGCACAGTAAACAAGAGTAATATTGTTCTGCAGATTTAAGTCCTTCTTTTTCCAGTGATAAATTTCTAGAGATTTACATGTCCACCCTTCCTGGTACAGTGAGGAAAACACCCTTACAAATGGAGATTTTCCTTAACTTCTACTTGATTTTGAGAGCTTCTCCCTCATCTGCTCTTTCTTAAAAATAATCACCTAAAATAATCAATATCCCCAAAAGAAGTGTATTTTGGGGATGGCAAACTCCATTGCCCTTTATTTAAATACAGATAGGTTATTGATGGCATTAAGGAATTATTCTTAATTTTGTTAAGTCGGACAACAGCACTGTAATTCAGTAAGAAAATGACCATTATTGAGAAATATTCTGAAGTAATGAAGGATGATTTTATATTATATCTGGAGTTTAATTTTAAATAGCCCAGTTAAAAAAAAAAAGGTGGGGATAGAAGAAATAAATATGACAAGGTGGTAATTGTCATTAAAACTAGTTGATGGGAATTCCTTATGCTTGCTGTTTTTGTATGGAGGAATTTTCATAATAAAAACTTCAAAAAAATTATATAGTACAAGCCTTCGAGGCTTTCCATGAGGAATAATGGAGCAAATCTGTGTAAAGCACTTCACATGGGGACGGGCTCCTAGTAAGCACTGAGTAAATGTGACTTCAATAGAATACATATAGTGTTAACCTAAAAATAAAAGGCTAAAGTGAGAGGTAACAAGCCTCTATTTAGATCCAACACAATAGTTCAGGAAGCATTGATTTAGGCAGAAACCCAAATAAAATAGTGTTCCCATTAGGAGGTGAAGGCAAGGGAAATGTATAAGAAAGGGAAGGAGAATAATTACATGAATAGAAGAAATATCCATGGGTGTTAATAAGCTAAGCAAGGCATTGTTTGTAGATGCAGATAAACTAATATAGTAATGCCAATTATAAAGAATGTCTTCAATTTTTATGCTAATAGTCTTAATGTCTGCTTTCCTGTTTGTTCTGCAAACAGTTGTTTGTAATACAATGCTGCTTTACTTTAGGCCCAGTGCAAAGGTTATTTTGCCCTCTTTTAACATTCCAAAGGCTTGAGGAGTAGGATGTGCAAGGCAGTTCCTCTGGGATGGCCACTCCGACTCAGTTTGGAAGTGGCTCGCTTTATATATTAAACTGATAAGAACATACTACACTTGGTCTTAGCCAAAAGACCAAGAAGTGAAGGGGTTTATATTACTTTTTACAATATGTATACAGAATAGAACATAGAATAGCCCTTTGAAGTGGGTACAAGATACAGAGGAGGAATTTGAGGATGTGAGAGGTTAAGGAGCTTGACCAAGGTGAACTGGCGTGGCCAAGGTCCCTCAGCTGATGGGTTGGAGTGGGATTTGCACTGATTCTGGACTGTATCCCTTTTCCATTATAGCTTCCTGAGAGCAAGCAAGCCCGCTTGGAGCCTTCCCTGGTGGTGTGTCCTGGTGGGCTGGCTCCTGGTGGCAGCTACCAGCAGCGTGGCAGCCTTCTTCACCATGCTATGTGGCCTGCACCATGGGCGGACCAGCTCTCTCAAGTGGCTCATCTCCACGGCCATCTCCTTTGTGGAGAGTGTGTTTGTCAACCAGCCTCTGAAGGTCAAGACCTATATGTGGCTGCCCTTCTCCCCTCTGCCCTTACTTTTCCTCCTGCCAGCTGCCCTGTCCTTACTTTAGCTGTTCATTCATCTCTCCATCCATTCAACACACTTACATGGTACACCACCTCTGTGCAGGTCCCAAGGCAGGGCCAATAAGGAAGATAATGACCATGATGACCCAAGCTCTTGGACACTCACTCTGGGCCAGGCTTGGTGGTTTTATGAGATGCTGGCATTTCGTCATCACAATCACACTCAGGAAGAACCTTGCCTCCATTTTATAGATGAGAAAACCTGAAGTTAGGAAGTTAAGGTCATAAGCATCCTGCCCTAGACTATACTTGTAAACAGGAATAATACAAAATTTCCTCAATTCTAAGATGGTTTTAATTGTAAAACAGACCAGCAATTTATCAGAACTTGACATTTAGATAAAAACTCCCAGTCACTAAATGTGTACAACAATTGGAAGATACACTCCTATTTCTGAAATGTAGTTACTGTCAGAGTGGAAGAAATACTGAGCCTTAGCCTGGAGTTCTGGGTCACAGCCTCCCCTAGGAAATAAATCAGCTGGTAGGAATACTGTGTCTGGGGTGGGGGGCGGGGAAGCTGCATAAAGGAGGGACATTTTCAGTGAATCTTTACATCTATGAGACTCACCAAATACCCTACCCTCATTCTACCCTTTGGTCCTCTGTCCTGTCCTGAACAGCCTTTTTCAGAAGACTTTAGCAATTTCTGACACCTCCCACAACCTAGTCTGAGAATTTTAGGAACAGAGTCCTGGGTTTTTTTGTTCTCAACCAAGCCATAAAATCCAATTATACTTGTATACTGCAGGTACTGTGGGGGAGGAAGAAAATTTATGTCTACCCTCAAGGTTCTTTCAGTTGGTCTAACAGTTAAATCTACAGGCAATAGATTAACACAGAAAATAACCAAATTTAATACATATATATGCATGGGAACCTGGTATACATGAAGGAGTCAGAGAACCCACATACATGAGAGGTTCAAAGACAGAAAGGGAAAATGAGGTATATACCACATTCTGAGCTAAGGATCACCTTGGTGCTTCAGAGGGGAGGAAGGTCATTGCAGAAAGATGAGCAGATGTTCAGTAATTAGAAGTTCACCCTGCCTTACAAACAGGTCATAAAAAGTTATTTCCAGTAATAACTCTTATTATGCGCAAAGCCTCTAATTTAAATTATTTAAGAATGAGGTAAAATTTTATAATGAGTTTGCAGGTTCTTGATTCCCTCAGTTCAAAATAATTCACATGCCAACAAGAATTATTGGAGGCCTGTTCTGAACCCTTACAGCAGAGGCAGTAAAAGGAAGCTAATCACTTACTACAGGAAGAAAGGGAGGGAGGATGGAAGAGTAACTTCACCACACTGGAGGTGCAAGCCAGGTGCATGGAAGCCCTGGCCCTCACCCTTCATAAACATGTCCCCTCTCTGCAGAGGAGGGCTGGTTCCTACCCGACCTCCCCAGGGTGTGGCTCCTGTGCCTGGGACACAGATGTGGCTTCAGTCCAGCCCCATCTCAGACCAGGAGTTGATACAGAGTTTTCAACTCGGGTTTGGGGTTCACAGTGGTTATTTTTCCAGGTGCTGGGGTTTGCTGCTTTTTTTGCACTGGTCTTAAAGAGCATGGAGGATGAAGAGGAGCTATGGCCTCTCTCCTGGGACATCCGTCCAGCCCAGGTAATGGTGCACAGGTGGAGGCAGGGACCAGGAATCTGATAAAGCTGAGAAAGCCTTAGAGAGCCCAGGCACTGGGGTGGGTGGTCCTAGCCTCAGACCTTTGCTCCCCATCAAGACTTCTCCCCTGACTGGTGAAACATCCCCAAATCATCCAGAAACAAGTGACTCCTTCATTGTCTCTTGAACTATCTTATTCCTTTTCTACCTGGACCTTTCTCTCTGATACGTAAGCATGATAAGAGGCACCTGAGGGCCATGCTCTGTGTTCCCTATCATTCTCTGTGTAATCCCAATCAAGTGACTTTCTTCTGCAAAGCTCAGGTCCTGGGTCTTTAGAATGAAGACCAAAAGGAGAAAAAAAAAGGAATGAGCTTGTGGGTGGGCTACAGAGTCATGGTAAGTTAGAGTTCTAGGACAAGGGTCTGCAAACTATATATAACCAGGGGACCAGATCTAGCCCACCACTTATTTTTGTACATAGTTTTACTAAAATCTAGTCAAGATGAGCCCTGTTGCAAGAGCCCACTGACTATCCCTCTCCCCCCAACCGGATTTCTCATTGCCCAACCAAAACTCCTGAGGGTGCTGACAATAAGATAATTATAAAAACAAACATGCAAACAGAACAGAATAAACATTCTAATAATCTATGCAGAGAACTTGACCTTCAAGGAAAATAAAGCAGGAACTAGCAAGAGTCCATGTATTTACATCATTATGTGGTGTAATTATTACCTCCACATGGGCCTGTATTCTTCCACTCTAAATTAGGGTTTTGGTTTTGCAGATCCTAAGGTCCATTAAAATCTTCTTCCCAAGACAAGAGTAATTTTTCTCCAAGGAGAGGCTGGGTTCCAGACTAATTAAATATTCATTAAGTTATTCCTATGGCAATTATTCAGGAAGTACTTGCTTTGTGCTAAGCAGTGTGATGGCCTGGGAATATAATTTACATAAAGTCTACTCTAATGTATAATTCATTGATTTTAGTAATTTTTAGAATTGTGCAGCTATCACCGCAATTCAGATTTGGAATAACTTCATCACCCTGTAAGGTCCCTCTTGCCCATTTGAAGTCAACCCCTGCTCCCACCCCAGCCCCAGGCAACATGGCACTGACTGGGTGGACCAGACTGCTGCCCTTGGAGTGAAGAGCCCATTTGGGGAGACACATTAAATAATTAAATGCATAAATGGACACATATGTGAATTGTGATGAGAAGTGGGTATGGGCAGATAAACATAGCAGACCTCTTGGCTGAGGTGGTACCTAAACTGACTCTTTGAGGATGGGGGCAGGAAGGGATTGCTCAGTGGGAATGTGCAAAGGCCCTGAGGTAGAACATAGCTTGTCATTTTATAACAATAAAATGACAGTGTGGCCAAAACTTGGGGAAATGAGGGGAGAATGGTTCAAGAGGAGGGCAGATAGGTGAATGGGGAGCAGGTCGTGCAGGACCTTGTAGGATCCAGGTCAATGCTGGGGCTTTGAAGTGTTTCAAATAGGAGAGCAGCATGGTCTGTTTGTGATTTTAGAAAGATTACTCTGGCTGCTCTTATAGGTCAGAGGTATTAAGTCAAAAGTGGAAGTGGGGAGACCAGTAGGAAGAATATTGCAATGGTCCAGACAAGAGATAACATGTACTGGCAGTGGGGGTGAACAAAGGGCTTGGATCCAAAAGGTAGTTGGGTTACTACACCCCGAGCAGAATGGCTAATGTGAAAAAAAGTGATAAGACCAAATGCTGACAAGGATGTGGAAAAACTGGAGCATTCATACATTGCTGGTGGTAATGTAAAACAACACAGCCACTCTGGGAAACAGTTTGGCAGTTCTTTTCAAATTTAAAAATGGACTTACCATATGGCCCAGGATTTCCACTCTTGAGCATTTATCCCAGAGAAATGAAGACTTACTTTCATGTAGGAACCTATACGCAAATGTTCATAGTAGCTTCATTTGTAATAACCAAAAGATATTTGGCCACTCCTAAGAAGCTACCCAAGAGAAATGAAAGTGTACATCCACATAAACATCTGTACTTGGATGCTCATAGTAGCATTATTCATATTAGCCCAAACTAGAAACAATCTAAATATCTATCAATGGGTGAATAGAAAACCCCTAAGTATATCTATACAATGAAATACTACTCAACAATAAAAAGGAACTGCTCATACATACATACAACAATATGGATGAACTCCAAAACATGCTAGCTGAAAGATGCCAGGCACAAGAAACTATGTATGTATGATTCCATGTATGTGAAATAGAAAAGGAAAACCTATAGAGACAGAATGCAAATTAATGGGGATGAGGGTGGGAATAGAGCGAAAGTGGGGACTAACTTCAGTGGGACATGAGGGAACTTTTTGGGGTGATGAAAATGTTTTAAAATTGGGTTGTTCTAAATTCACTATAAATTTTCTAAAATCATTGTGTTATAGACTTCCATTGGGTGAATTCATGGACATCATAACTCAAAAATGTGGTCTGAAAAAGAAGATAGTGAGATTAGATGTGACAAGACTTTGAAATATTAGTTACCCTCATCCTTCCATCCTTCAAAGTTTTGGAAATGTTGGGATCTGTCTTAGAGTCCAGGAACGCAAGGAAGACAGCATCCAGGAGTCAGTAACCCTTCTGGGAGGGAAAGGCATTTGTTTTCAGTACCAGGGGAATCCTCCATGTGCAGAAGAAGGGACTGAATTCTGGGCACAGAAACAGCATGGGCAGAGCACAGAGGGCAGTGTTGGGAAATGGCCCTCACAGAGGAGGAACCATGAATCCTGGTTGTGCCTGGCTGCAAATGTACAGCCTGGTTCCACTGCCCATGGGTGTAACTGTCCTTGTGTCCTTGCTTTCACAGACCCCTCTTCCTTGTTCCAAGAATGGGGAAATAGCAAAAAGGATGTCTACCAGCCACCTGTGGCCACCAACATTGAAAAGATGAAAACCACTCACCTCAAGGAACAGAAAGCATTTGCCCTAATCAGAGAAATCTTGGGTGGGCAGTAAGATTATCCATGCATCTCCCCTACATTTAAAATCCTTCCCCCCCAAAAAAATCCTTCAATGTCCCTTCATGGCCCTTAGGATCAAATTCAAACCCCCTACTGTGGCTCCACCCACACCAGGTCACCTATCTCAGCCACTTGTGCCCTGAACTCCAGTGACACAGGATTCTACAGCTTCTGGGACATCGTGCCCATTCCTGACCCCTGTCCTTTGCCCAGGCTATTCCATCTAGTCTGCTGGAATGTGCTTATTCCACTTCTACACCTTTTCTTCTGGTGAAGTCCTTTCATTTCTTTTATTCTCAGCCCAAAGGCTATGCATGTTCTCATAGAGGTTTCACCTGGCCCTCTGGCCAATAGCTTTCAAGCCTCCAAGTGTCTTGGTCTTGGCTCCCCACAACAGATTTGGGTATGTATGGTTGTTTTGGGATCATGGCAAACTTTGGTAGGGAAGGGGAAAGTGCAGGGGTAGAGAAGAAAGCCAGTGGAAAGTGGGGTGGCCAGTGGGTTCCATGTGCACAACTGAGGCTCAGTCCTGCTGGAGACCTCCGCAGGAGTGTGTAGTACATACCTCCATGTTGTCATCTACCAGGTCACTGGTGAAGTCTGCTCCTGAGGAGAGTACTGACCTTGCAGCACTCCTAGCCTGCCTTCCCACTGGCTGAGCGTGGTCCTCGCCAGAGCTGAAGGACTTGTGCAGGAGGAGTAGCACGTGCACAGTGAAGAGTTCCAAGGGGTGTGGGCAGAGTCATGAGAAGTCATCCCAGGAAGGGATTTCCATAATGCAGATCCTCAGGCCCAGGGCCCAGAGAGTCTGATTCAGTAAGGTTCCAAATTCCCCACATGTTCCTGATGTCCGGCCTCTTGAGCTAAATCTTTGTATCTTTTGAGGTCCTTACACCTGTCTTCTACAAAACAGGTGATCTCCATGAGGGCAGGGAACACATCTGTCATCTTCATCACTCTGTCTTCAGCATCATAATATGGCAGATGCCCCATTTTCTAAAAATTCTATTTAAGAAACACTTATATAACATGAACTTGTGCATGCACTGTTTTAAGTGCTTTGTAAATACTAATTTCTTGACTCCCTCATCATAACCCTGTGTAATAGAATTATTATCCCCATTTCACAGATGAGGAGAGTGAGACATAGAGGGGTTAAATCACTTGGGAAGGGCAATGGGTAGGAAGTGACGAAGCCAGGATTTGAACTTAGGCAGGAGGTTTGCAGTCTGATAGCTCTATTTCTTTCTACTGCCTCTACAAAAATCAGTCCCATTGTCACCAGAGGAGCAAATAATTGGCCTACAAAACCTCAGTTGTTTTGATCCCATGTGCCATTCTGTTTCCTGCCCTGAGCTTGGTGGGAGTTGGGGGATCTGCCTGACCAGGGGCTGTGCTTCCTTTCCCAGTGAATCTGGGTTTCCAGTGGATGCTGGGGCTGGTGGCCTATGGGCAGAGGGACCCCAGTGCCTACCACCTCAACAGACACCTCAAGCACAGCCTCACTCAAGGCTTTTCAGCTGTCCTGGGCTTCCAGGAGTTCTTCATGTGGGCCAACACCACACTTGTGAGAAACCTGTACAGTCATCATCCAGGTACTATCCCCTTGCAACAGGATGTGTCAGCCACCTGATGCACCCTTCTTTCTAGGAACAGGTGTGAGTCTCTGTAAACATCAGCCTTATAGAGAACCAATAAGCATAGAACTGTATGCTTTAAAGGGGAAACACTCAGAAGACTGTGTGTATACAGAGGGGCCCTAACACTCTCTGGATGCAGAGTGGAGAACTTCCTAAATGAGAAATAACTGTGCATGAATTGGCCAGGCAGAAAGGGTGTACCAGGCAGAAGACAAAATGAGAAAAGATGAGCCTGAAACACCATGGTACTTTCTTGGAACTACAAAGTGTTGAGTGTGGCTACAGGTAGGAGGTTGAATACTGGTGAGCATCAAAGCAGAAGAGAAAAATGATGGCCAGATCATAAAAGATCTCAAAGTTCTTATTTTACGCTCAAGGAAATGAGGAGTCATTGATATAATGACTCCTACATGAAGGAGTTACACAGTAAAACTTGTGGTATAATCAAACTTCCAGAAGGATCATTCTGGAATTGTGGGAGTTGAAGTAGAGGGTGGGTAAGTTAGTATGCTGGGGAGAAATAATGGGACTGATGCAGGGATGATAGGCACGAGAGGTGGAAAGGCAGGGATAGATGTAGACAACAGTGAAGAGGTAGAACTGTTGGCCTTGTTGACCATTAGGATGAGGGCATTGAGGGAAGGGATACAGATGTTCTCTAGGTTGATGACTGGGTGGTGAGGGTGCCATTGCCTAAGAAGTATACAGAAAGTAGACCAGGTCCTGGGTGGGGAGATGGTAATGTAGCCTGTGGTTGGCCATGAACTTCTCTTGGCTGTCTCTACAATGGGTACACTGAAATTTACATTAGTATCCAAGCCAGGGAGCTTGGAATGTGTTAAGATAATTTTGCTTAATAGATTTACCTACCTATTTTTGATCATCAGGCTTCATCACTGATGGGAACTCCAAACTGGTTGGCAGTGCCCAGATTCATCAAGTGAGAGTCTGAGAAAACTCTTGCCCTCTTGCCACATGGTTGCAGACTTCTCTCAATGGGTGCCATGCACCATATTCCATGGGTGTTGAAGACCTGTCAGACGATGGGGAAGGCTGGAATGCCTCCCACTTCAACAGCAGCAATGACTTTTCCCAGGCCTGGCAGTACAAGAGCCAGCGCCAGCGCCAAGGGTATCCCATCTGGGGCAAACTCACTGTGTACCAGGGAGGAGGTTATGTGGTCCCCTTGGGGACTGATCACCAAAGTGCAGCAAGGTAAGGCTGACTTGATTCATGTTCAGTCGAGAAAAGCCATTTGTCTTTTCTTGAGTTCCAGTCTTGAGACTAGAGTTCCGGTCTGATTGGCTTGTGCAGGCTTCACAACAGGGCTGAGTCAAGCTCACTCACGTCATTGTGGGGGATTCAGAATCATTTAGGTTATATTTTCAGGAGCCTGGAATCTGTGCAATCTCAGAGTTGGAAGGAAAGTGCCCCACAAGCATTGTCAGGCCACTGATCTCAGTCTGGTGGCCTCTGCTAGAGCCAGTGCAGGCATGAGGTGCTCACATTCACGCAAAGCTGTCCACTAGGCAAGTGAGAAGTGGTTATGGCTTAACCTTACTAAGAATTGTGCAGGGTCTGAAGCTTTACCCTAACAGCTAATGAGCTAGCCTGCTACTGTTTCATGGATGGTGGCAGAAGACAGGAGTCTCCTGGGGTAGAGACAAAGGACTTTATTACAACAAAAGCAGTAGCAAAGCTTCATGGTGGTTTGAGTCAGTTCCCCCCTGCCAATGGTTGTGATAGATGCTTGCATATGCAGTGAGTTGCAGGACCAAAGGGCAACAGTGAGCTTGGAAGTGTTACAGCTTTATAGTGGCAGAAGCCTGCTATTTGTTCCAAAGAAAGATGCTACCTCATCCCTCAAGGTTGCCCACTGCAAACACAGCCCTGAGAAATGGCCTGGGTGGAGCCCAGCCAGCTGGAACACCCAGCACAGAGACACTCAGGGCCCTGAAGACTGCCTCTCCCACACACTCGAGTCAGAGAGCTCTAGGTGTGAAACCCTGTCATTGCTCCTATTAGCTGAGTAGCCCTAGGCAAATTAGTGGGTCATGTGAACCCCAGTCTGCCATTGTATTATTACAACACAGAGGTTGATTATGATGGCAGTGTCCCTGCCTACAGCACAGGTAACAAACCCCTAAGAGAACTGCAAGGGTCCTCTGAGATTAAGGACAGGCCAAGGAGAGTCTATTTCAGAAAAAGGTCTTTTCCTGCCACTTGGAATGGCTGATACTCTCTCCCTGCTTCAATGTACCAAGCAAGATGCAGACCCAGAGCAGTATGGCATATTTTAAAATAGTCCCATTATTATTGTTCTAAGTAATAAAACCTATTATTACTATGCACGTATACACCCACTCCATTTTCTCTTCACAATGATCCTGGTGCTGGTGTTAACACCACTGTAGATGAGGAAACTGAGGCCTAGAGAAGTTATTTGCTTACGGTCTTTCCACTGCACCAGCAGGCAGATCTCTAGGAACTGGTCCCAAGAGGGACATCCGCAGCTGCAGCTGCTGCCTGCGCAAGCCACCGATATTTTATGTGGCTCCTCTACACCATAGTCTTCAAACTTTAAAAAGCATCATAATGCCTTAAAGGGCTCACCAAAGGGCTCACAGATCCCCAGGCCCCACACCCATTGTTTCTGATGCAAGAGGTCAGGGTGGGGACTGAGAACAATCATTTCTAACAAGTTTCCAAATGATGCCAATGCTTCCAGTCTGGGAACCCCACTTTGGGAACCTCTACTCTGCAGGCAGGAGACCACCGGTGTTAACATAATGCACCATGGTATGTGAAACTGTGTGACACCCAGGAGTGGCCCCAAAGCCCTGGAAGAAGTTTCAACAGGAAGCCCTGGCCTCTTCCCTGGGGCTAAGGAGAGAGATGCCCCTAAATGCCCTTCTTCCCACAGAATTCTCCAATATCTCTTTGACAACACCTGGCTGACCTGAGCTGTGTTTGTGGAGTTCATTGTCTACAATGCCAACGTCAACCTGTTCTGCATCATCACTCTGACCCTAGAGACCAGCGCCCTGGGTGAGCACCTGCCTGTGAGCCCACCTGCAGAGTTCCAGAAGATAAACCCTCCTCCCCTCCCTCTGGGCTAGGGCCTAGCAGTCCCATTGTTGGAGTTCCAGGGCAAATGGTGGTTTGGGAAATTCAGGGAGAGGGTCTTGGTTCTCCCTGGACACCCAAAGGCAAAGCTTCAGGGTTGCTCCACCCCGCCACCCCACCCCTTCTCTTGCCATGTCTCCCAAGTTGTCCTAAGAGAACCCAGTTAGGGTCTGAAAGCAGCATCCCTAACCTTCCCCCTCTACTAGTGGTGGGAGCTGGCAGTGAGGGGCTAGGAAGGGGGTAATCAGGTAACAATAGATTAGATTGTACCTCAATCTAGAGTATGAAGTATATTTTACATCATAATCAAACATACAAATCTACACACCTGGGACAGAAGCTTCAAAAGTATTTCCTTTAGCTACATGATACATGGATATTTTTACATCTTATTCTGGTATTTTTTCTCCATTCCCCCACCTTTCACTCTCTTTTAATGCTAATCACAATTTATTGAAAACTCTGATGAAGGGTCTCTTCAGCTAATAATCAATTTGCCTAAAACTCAATCACATCTCCTTTAAAAGTTAAACATTTTCAAAATATGTATTCCTTTTATTAAAAAATGGTAATGTTTGTAGTTTTTTAAAAACATCAAAACTATGAAAAGGTCTTCCATTTCCATTATTATATCACTTTCCATTATCACTCCCCATTGTCAAAAATTCCTTTCTAATTCTTTTCAGGAGCTTATCTGTATCTCTTGTTTTCCTCTTTCATTTTGTCATCTTTTTGGCTTTTTAAGGACCACTTAAACAATTGTCCTCAAACACACCTGATTCCATTATGTGTTTCTACAGACATAAGGCGTGGGATGGGTTTCGGGTCCGGTTGATTCAGCATCCACCGTCAGGAAGGACTCAGGTTGTTTGGTACTCTCCATTCTGCCATTCTTGGGGTTGGCTTTGTTTTTATAGGATGTAGCCTTATTAGTCAGATTGTTTTTTTAATCATTAATAAAAAATATTTTACTACCAAATAAGAAAAATCACAAATGGATGAAAGATGTTTCAAAAGATGGTTGAAGTTTAGGCGTATTTGTCCATAGATGAATGGATCCTCAGTGAACAGTCATTAGATGAAATGGCTTTACATGAGCCAGTCTGAATTAAACTGATGTTAAGTGGGTGGGTGTGCTTTGGCTGGAGGCGACTAAGTGCACAAATGGCAAGCACCAAATGCAGAGGGTAGAGGGTGGGTTTTCCACTGCAGCTATGTTTATCCCTTCTGATCTGTCCATAATCTTTGACATCCATTAATTGTCCTCTTTCAGTCACTTGAGTTTGTGGTTCTGAAGGACCTTTAACTACTCTGTTGGCCCTGGCCAGCCTCCAGAAGGGCTTGAGCTTGAGCCATCCCACTGATGACTTCTGTTTAGAGGCAATGGCTCTGAATGGGAAATCATGGAGTGGGGGAATGGGACGGGGTGGGGGTGGTGGCCAAAGAAATGCACTCTGCTTCCCAGGAACCTTTTTTGCACCCTTGGACCTGCAGAGCCTGCACCTGCATCCCTTTACTGCTGGCTGGCACCCCTTTGTGGTGGCAGCAGAGGTCATCTACTTCCTGTTCCTCCTCTACTACGTGATTGTATAGGTGAGGAGTGGACAGTAGCTCCATGGGCAAGGGATGGAGATGGCACTGTGCCTATTCTTTCTCCCTCCCCTACACTCTTCCCTAGGGTGGGGTCTGAAGGAAGGGGGAGGAAAATGTTCTGCTTACCTGTTTGTCATGGCAACCTTTGGGGGCCCTTCTGCTGGTCCTGAGGGCTGACCTAGTCCAGGGACCCAACTTTGGCATCTCAGAGGAACTAAGGATTCAGAGGGTGATCCTTCCTGGGTGGGAAGGAAGAGGAGTAAAGCTCCCGTTTCTCCTGAACTGTGACCTTCCAAAAATGCTGGAGGTGGAGATTCTCCATAGCTGGGGGTCTCTGAACTTAGATTGGGTGGGAGGTTCTTAGTACTTTTGTTTTCACTGTGGTCCCTGAGAATTAGGAAACATCCCCCTTGCTACCTTTTCCACTATGTTGCACGACGAAGGTGCAGATGTTTATATGATGGTGGTCTGAGGATTCTGTGAACATACCCAAAGCATATTAGACGTTCTTTTCCAAACATGGAAACCATATACCTAAAAGGGGCATCTTAGCTACCTGCCCCTATTCCCTGCTCCAACAACCACAGCAACCACTTTAATGTAAGAAAGATAGTTTGAGGGTTTACTATGAGGCAGGCATTGTGCTAAGAACCTTATGTGGGTTTTCTCCTTTAGCAACACCAGGAGAAAAGTCCTTTTGGATCCATTTCAGAGTAGGAAGCTAAGTCCAGAGATGTGACATAATTTATCCAAGATCAGAACTGAACTCCAAGAGTCTGACCCCAGATCTTGACACTAGCCCCCCTGCTACAACATCAGCTTCAGACACTGGCAACATGGTCTCTTAGCATCCAATTCAAACCCAATGGCCAATAGTTATCAAATAGCAACTTAAGCACTAGAATTTCTCTAAGAACATCAAAGGAGGCCCATTCACCACCTCTCTGAGCTTCATTCCTCTCTTCTAGGTTGCCCTCACACTCTGCCTGCAGCTGTTTCAGAAAGCCTCTCTCCAAAACCCCTAAATCTTTCTCAAAATGCTGTGTGAGCAGTCAAAAAAATTTTCCCCTTGCTCCATCCCTTTAGAATGGAGGCAAATTTAGCCTCTTATCAGGCAAATACTAGTCCTTTCTTTATAGAAATAGGAAGGGGAGGGAAATGGAACAGACAATAGGAGATTCTCTTGAGTAGAAGGGAAAGAAGGAATAGGAGAGAGGCTGAGAACAAGCACAGGATTATTCTTTTTGACCTGTGACACCTATTGGGAAAATAGCATTAGAAACAAAGTCTCCAGCCAATCCAGGAAATCTCTCCACAAAGGTAGAAAAAATTACTTAAATTTATTAATTTTAAATTGTTTTATATGTACAAGTTGTATGTAACATACAATTTACCATTTTAGCCATTTTAAATGTGCAGTTCAGAGGGAATTAGCTACTACTCATTCTTTGGTGCCTTCTAATGCCTAAGGAGCTAGTGAAAAGATCCTTCCTTTCTGGATAGTTTGGTGCCTAAAATACCTGAGTTATTCAGATACACAATCAGCTGATCCTCCATGCATGGCTGGCAGATCACACACACACACACAAAAGTAGGTGAAAGCTGTGAACACCAGGATACCCACTGGAAGAGGGAACCCAACAACAAAGGAACCACCAACAGATAACAAGAGAAGAAGGTGAAGGAGGGAGTGGAAGCCACACTGACCTCAATCCAGGATCTATCTGGAAATACAACTAAATAGTGGAGAAATTACCTGGAACAAACAACCACACAAGAGCAAGAGAGAATACTCAAAACCTTGTACACACAGAAGAACCAGCTTCAACACAACCTGCCCACACCAGCACAACAAAATACAGGAGGTGGTAGGTAGAGTGACCCTCAGCTAACCAGCTGATGGGAAGGACCCACAAAAGAAAGATCATCCAACAACAATCAAAACCCAAAGACAAACACAGAGCCAACTTAAATGACCAGTGAGCTCAGGAGATTAAGGAGACTGCACCACTGAATCTCACAGATATTCTACCACAGAAATTCATACCATAAACCCAGGGAGCCAAAAGAGATCAATTTAAGAAGCTGAGGCTAACAAGAAGAGTCTCATAAACAATGGGAAGACAAAGAAACAATTCCCAAATGAAAGGAAAGGAGGAAGCCTCATAAAGAATGCTAAATGAAATACAGGCAACTCAACTATCAGATATTGAGTTCAAAGCAATGGTTATCATGACGCTCAATGAGCTCACAGTGAATTACCAGAAACTACAGGGAAACTACAATGAACTCACTGCAAACTATCAACATGAAAAAGGAAATAGGAACTATCAACAAGGGCCAAGAGGAAATGATGCATACAATTTCTGAACTGAAGAACACCTACTGAAGTAGAAGGAATCAAAAGCAGGATCGATGAAGCAGAAGATTGGATCAATGACCTGGAGGACAAAGTAGAAAAAAACACCCAGAAGGAGCAAGAAAAGGAAAAGAGGCTCAGAAGAATGAAGAGGGATTAAGAGAAATGCAACACAATATGAAATGTAATAATATCCATATAATAGGGATACCAGAAGGAGAATAAGAAGAGCAAGGGATAGAAAACCTATTTGAAAAAGTAATGATGGAAAACTTCCCTAATTTAATGAGAGAAAAAGTCACACAAATCCAGGAAACACATGGAGTCCCAATCAAGAGAAACCCAAAGAGGCCCACTTCAAGATGCATCATAATTAAAATGGCAAAATTCCAAGACAAAGAAAGAATCTTAAAGGCAGCAAGGGAGAAACAGGAAGTAACATACAAAGGAGCCCTGATAAGGTTAGCAGCTGACTTCTCACTGGAAATGCTCCAAGCCAGAAGAGAATGGCAAGAAATATTCCAAGTAATGAGAACCAAAGGCCGGCAACCAAGACTACTTTACCCAGCAAGGCTTTCAATCAAGATAGAAGGTCAAATAAGGAGCTTCCCAAACAAAAGAAGTCTAAAAGAATACACCTCCACCAAACCAGCTCTGCAAGAGATGCTAAAGGGAATGCTTTAAGGAAAAGAAGGAAAAGAGAGAGAGAGAGAGAGGAACACAGGTACAAAAATGGCAATGAATAAGTACTTATCAATAATAACCTTAAATGTAAATGGATTAAATACTCCAATCAAAAGACATAGAATAGCTGAATGGATAAGAAAGCATGACCCTCACATATGCTGCCTACAAGAGACCCACCTCAGGACAAAAGACCTACACAGACTCAAAGTGAAGGGCTAGAAACAAATTTCCCAAGCAAATGGACAGGAAAAAAAAGCTGGGGTAGCAATACTCATATCAAACAAAACAGACTTCAAAAAAAGGGCCATAAAGACAGACCCAAAAGGTCACCTCATAATACTCAAGGGAAGAACCCACCAAGAAGACATAAACATTGTAAATATATATGCACCCAACATAGGAGCACCTAAATACATCAAGAAAATCTTAGAGGACTTCAAGAAAGATATTGACAACAGCACAATTATAGTAGGGGATTTTAACACCCCTCTGTCAAAAATGAACAGATCTTCTTCTAAACAAAATATCAACAAAAATATTGTGGCATTGAACAACACTCTAGATGAAATGGACTTAACTGATATATAGAGAGGGCCCTTCATCCCAAAGAAACTAAATACACATTCTTTTCAAATGCACATGGAACATTCTCAAAGACAGACCACATGATAGGACAAAAACTAGCCTCAACAAATTCAAGAAAATTGAAATCATACCAAACATTTTCCCCAACCACAAGGGACTGAAACTAGAAATCAACTCCAAGGGGAAAAACCCAAAATCCTCAAAATCATGGAGATTGAATAGCATGCTATTAAACAATGAGTGGGTCAAGAATGAAATTAGGGAGGAAATCAAATAAGTTTCTGGAAACAAATGAAAATGAACTCACAACAACCCAAAATTTATGGGACATGGCAAAGGCAGTCCTGAGAGGGAAGTTCATAGTCCTGAGTGGGTACTGGCATAAAAACAGGCACATGGACCAGTGGAATAGAACAGAGAGCCCAGAAATAAATCCAAGTCTCTACGATCAATAAATATTTGACAAAGAGGGCAGCAACATAAAATGAAGTAAAAATAGCCTCTTCAACAAGTGGTGTTGGGAGAACTGGACAGCTACAAGCAAAAAAATGAAATTTGAGCATCAACTTACACCATACACAAAAATAAATTTAAGGTGGATAAAAGATTTAAATATAAGCCATGACACCTTTAAAGTCCTAGAGGAGAACATAGGCAGTAAAATCTCAGATATTTTATGCAGCAACATTTTCACTGATATGTCCCTTAGAGCAAGAGACAGAAAGGAAAGCATAAACAAATGGGATCTCATAAAAATAAAAAGCATCTGCACAGCTAAAGAAAACAGTATTAAAACAAAAAGAGAACCAACTGTTTGGGGAAACATATTTGCCAATGATACCTCAGACAAGGATTTAATCTCCAAAACATATAAAGAACTCACACGACTCCACTCTAAGAAGACAAGCAACCCAATTAAAAAATGGGCAAAGGACTTGAACAGACACTTCTCCAAGGAGGACATACAGAGAATCCAGAGACACATGAAAAGATGTTCAGTATTACTAGCTATCAGAGAGATTCAAATTAAAACCACAATGAGATACCACTTCACACCAGTCAGAATGGCCATCAGAAACAAAGCAACAAACAACAACTGCTGGAGAGGTTGTGGAGAAAAGGGGACCCTAGTGCACTGTTGGTGGGATTGCAGACTGGTACAACCACTATGGGAAACAGTATGGAATTTTCTCAGAAAACTAAAAATGGATCTGCCTTTTGACCCAGCAATTCCATTGCTAGGATTGTATACTAAGAACCCTGAAACACCAATCCAAAAGAACCTATGCACCCCAATGTTCATAGCAGCACAATTTACAATAGCCAAGTGCTGTAAGCAACCTAGGTTCCCATCAGTAAATGAATGGATCAAAAAACTATGGTACATTTACACAATGGAATTCTATGCAGCAGAAAGAAAGAAGGAGCTCCTGCCCTTTGTGACAGCAGGGATGGAACTGGAGAGCATTATGCTAAGCAAAATAAGCCAGGAGTTGAAAGACAAATACCATATGATCTCACCTTTAACAGGAACCTAAATAACAAAACAATCAAACAAGCAAAATATAACCAAAGACACTGAAATGGAGAACAGGCTGACAGTGACCAGAGAGGGGAGGGGAGGGAATTTCAGGGGAAAAGGGGAAGGGTTTACAGGAACAAGTATAAAGGACACATGGACAAAACAAGGGGGGGGTGGAAACAGGAGAGAGGTGGGGAGGGTTGGGGGGGTGGGCTGGGATGGGAGTAAAAGGCAGAAAACTGAACTTGAACAATAATTAGAATAAAAAGTTTTTATTATACAGCAACAAAAAATAAATAAACAAATGTGCAGTTCAGTGGCATTAAGTACATTCACATCATTGTGTAAGTATCACCCCTATCCACTTCCAGAACTTTTCTCCTCTTGCAAAACTAAAATTGTATGCATTCAGTAATAATGCCAACCTTCTCCCTAAGAAAACAACTTGTATTATTGAAAAAGCATTAAACCAGCATGTGATATGCAGCCCAGGCAATCCTCTAGAGACAGAAAAAAACCTCACCCTTGAATATCACCATGCAGATACAATCCATTACATACATATACATCCTGAAAATAATGGTGAAAGGGTCAGGCCAGGTTCCCAACCTGCTGGACTGCCCATGACTCAGTTATCCCAACTCAATTGATAGCCTGAGGCTTAATTGAAACTCTCTGCCACCTCGCACAATAGACATCTGATGCCAGCCATAATGGTTGGTGGTCAGACTCATCTTTCTGTACCTGAGAACAGCCTGGGCCCTTCACCTAACCCATTGTCCTGGCTCACATCCTGAAACCCTGAGGCAACTGCCCAGAAGAACAAGAGATTAAACCCTCCCCTAACCCCCCACAAATCCTACACTTAAAAAAAAAAATTTTTGCCCTTGCTGGTGTAGCTCGGTGGATTGAGTGTAGGCTGTGAACCAAAGGGTCATTAATTGGATTCCCAGTTAGGGCACATGCCTGGGTTGTGGGCCTGGTCCCCAGTGGGGGCCATGTGAGAGGCAACCACACATTGATGTTTCTTTCCTTCTCTTTCTCCTTCCCTTCCCCTCTCTCTAAAAATAAATAAATAAAATATAATTTTTTTAAAAAACCATTCTTGCCTTCCCCAACCCCCGGGGCTGCAATCTGTCCAGACTCAGCCCACCTATAAGTGCAGCATCAAATAAAGGCACTTGGATCAGATCATCTGGCTCCTCTCACCTCTATCTCTCATACATTTCTAACAAAAGGCTGATTAATCCTTAAGAGGTATTATAGCACCATTTGTTCTACTAGTCCATCTTGAACTCACCTGGTTATTGGGGTGACTACCTGAGTTTGCTAAATGCCTTTATGAAGAGGAAAATAAACTTCACCTATGTTTGCAACAGGAGGTATTTTTGCAACTGGAAGCCAGGTACTTGCCCTAAGCTGGGCTCCTACACTCTCAAGCAAAGAAAGAGGCACGCCTGTGTGTGTGTGTGTGTGTGTGTGTGTGTGTGTGTGTGTGTGTGTGTGTTTGATCTTCCTTGATGATTACATTTCAAAGAGATAGCTTCCAGTCTTTGAGAAAAACAGTCCTGAGTTGTAAAACTGGCAAGAGGTTTGTTTATATTTTACATAGATTTACATATATCTCAACCAGGCAGAGAAAGAATTCACAAGTTTTCTTTAGGAAATACTCTATAGTGGAGGAAATATCTTTTCCCTTCCTCCTTTTTTTTTTTAATCACAGAGAATTAAATGTCTGTCTTATTAGATACTGCAAATCCTACAGCTCAGATTAATAGGGTCTGGGCATATAGTTAGGGAGAGGCCCCCAGCACTCTGCATGTGGGGCCAAGACTTTAAGAAACCTCCAAGGATCCAGAAAACCCCTCCCAGAGTGTCATTCTGGGTGGTGTAGGGAGCTACCCTAGGGGTGAAGGCAGGGGACATGCACAGTTCTGGCCACAGCCTTTGGTAGAACCTATGGCTCCTTTGGCAGGGCAAGCTCATGAGAAAGCAGAAGTGGTGCTATTTCCATAGCAAGTGGAACCTTCTGGACCTGGCTATCATCCTGGCCAGCTAGAGTGCCCTGGTGGTGTTTGTGAAGAGGGCCATCCTAGCAGAGCGAGACTTACAATGGTACCAGAAGTACAAGGAGTAAGTGGCTCTGCCTCAGACCCAGGTCACACCACTGGCCCTGCTTCCTCAAGCTCTGTGTGGCTCAGAGGTCAAAGAAGGCTTTTAAAATCTTGTTGACCCTCAGAGAATGAAGGGTCACTTGAAAAAATAACTATAGCTATCATTTAGATTCAGGCTTGTGGTCTGAAGCATATGCAATTGGAGAGCACACTAAGACAAAATAAAACAGTACCTTTTGCAAATCTTACCAAAACGAAGGACTGAGTAACACTCTGTTAAGGTCCCTCCCAGCCTTTTAGGCAGGGTTTTTGCAAGTAGTATGGTCAACCTGCTTCTGCTACCATTTACCAAGTGTCTACTCAGTGCTAGGCAGGACACCCTAACCAATCGGATCCTCATGAATACTGATGGAAGTAAATGTTATCATTACCCCATTTTACAAATAAAGAACTTGAGGCTCAGAGAGGTCATGTGACTTCCCCAAGGCCACACAGCTAAAAAGTGGCAGAGAAGTAATTTAAACCTAGCTTGTGTGTCTCTAGGATCCCAGTTTTTACTTTGAACCATTGTTTCTTGACTCATTGATTCTATAGATATAGCTAATATTTATTGAGTTATCTCTATGCTGTACATAGTCATACAGACACTGCTTTGGGGTCACTAGATGCCACTTCCTCTTGTCTGAGTCAATGTCCCTACTGACCTTACATTTGAAGGGGACAGAAATACCATCCAGTTGCTGTGCTGAGGGCCTAACAAACTTTAACTGCATTGTGTCGTTTGACTTTGAAAACCACTGGATGAGGAAGTATACTATCTCCATTTTACAGGTTAGGACAGAGTGTTGGCACAAGGTCACAGAGCCAGTGACAGAGTGGTATAACTGGTGGTGGAAGAATGACAGTTGGAATCCAGGTTCTTTCCCATCCCATCCTGCCCTTCATTCCCTTCTCATGCCTCTGCACTCTAAATTCATTCCTAACTTTGGTGTGTCATTTAAATGGCATAGGTCTATATCTAATGACATGGGGGGGATTATAGAACAAAATTATATGATCGCAAATTTGTAAAAACCCTTCATATTCATATATAATTCCCTACTGAAAACTATTCTTTTACCTAATCTCCTACCTTCAAGAATCTTTCTGCCCCAGCTAGTGTGGTTCAGTTGGTTGGAGCATCATCCTGTAGACCAGAAAGAAGGTCATGGGTTCAATTCCTGGTCAGAGCACATACCCAGGTTGTGGGTTTGATCCCTGGTCAGGGTACATACAAGAAAGTGACCGATTGATGTTTCTCTTTCACATCAATATTTCTCTCCCTCACCCACTTCCCTTCCTCTCTCACTAAAAAAGCAGTGAAAAAATGTACTTGGGTGAAGATAAAAACAAAAAATTTTTTAAAGAATCTTCCTTTTTCAGCAGACTGGGGCTGCTGATAAAGATGGTTGCTCCCTCCTTTGGCTTCTGCCACACCTTTCCCTGCCTCTTTTAAAATATCCAACCTTTCATGTCATTTAATTGTTCATATATGTGGAAATAATAACCATGTAAGCCCTTCTTTATGATGGCAATTAGCACAGTCCTCTTGAGCCTGGGAGGATTCCTCCTCTGTCATTCTTCCATAGCTCTGCAGCCATTAAACAAGACTGCTAGGTAATGGCCCCATGAACTAACTGCTGAGGCCCCATGACCACCATCACCATCATCATCCCTATCATAACCATCATCCTCACCATCACCCTCACCATCTTATTATCCCCTAGCTGTGGGGATTGGGACAGCCCTCTCTCCCAGACCTGTTGCAGGAAATGATGACCTCTGGCATAAATCGTCTAATCCTACATACTGGGCTGAACTGAGTCCATACAAACTCTGGCGGAGTTGTTCACACTCTTTGAGACCTAGTCTCCCCTCCTGGTCTCGAAGGGGGATCAGTTTCAGTGAGACAGCAGCAGCCGATGCTGCCCTTGGTTACATCATTGCCTTCCTGGTACTGCTGTCATGGTGAAACTCTGGCATCTGCTCAGATTGAACCCTCAAATGAACATGATCACATCAGCTCTGCGCTGTGCCTGGGGGGACATTTCGGGCTTTGTCATCATCATCCTTATCATGCTCCTGGCTTACTCCATTGCGGTGAGTGGCTCCTTTGGGAAAACCTCAGGGTGGTTCTCCTTGGAAGCTAAGGCTCCTCAGTGTTGGGAGGCTGGGGATTACGGTTACAGGAACCCTGGAAACCTGAGGGAGATGGTGGATCTTCTGAGTCTGGGTGCTTTCAGCTGGGAGCTCACGAACTGTTCACTCCAAATGGAGACCTCCGTTGGGTAAGAGCGAAGAGATATTGTCTCAAGACTGAAAGGGCCAACTATCTCCAGCAAAGAATTCCTTTCTGTATCTAGACCCTGCCTGGAAACACCAGTTCTCCTGCATTCCCAGCAGCTCAGGCATGCGCAGACCATACCCTCTGTGTGGGGGGGATGTGGAGATGAGTTGGGCAGCCCCTGTCCTTGAGCTGGGGCAGCGATGGGGAAGCAAGGATGGACATATCTGCAGGCCATGTCAGTGCTTGATGCCCTACACATGGGGCACAGCCAACCCCATTTCATTCAGCTCCTTAACACTGACAGCATTTTTTAAATCACATCTTTTATGTCTGAAACAAAAAATTGAACTATTAACTCTTTCATATCAAGTAACGTGAGAAACAAAAACCCTCTGACACATCCTGATCTCCATCTAAATACACCTCCCATCCTCTCCTATATACTCTTTCTATAACAGTCAAACTTAATATTTGGTTGGAAACTCTGTTCCTACAAAACCCTCTTTGATGCAGCAGAAACGATGATCAGCATTCAGCTAGGAATCTTCAACTACGAGGAGGTAATGGGGGAAGGTCAGAGGACGTGGACCCTGCCATCTACACCAAGCCTTTACAAAAATTAGAAAAAGTAGTCCCCTCAAATGCCTCCCCACTGGATAGCACCCCTTTGGTCCATGGCCTGGCAGTGCAGGGCAACTATGGACAAATAAAAAGTGGCCCCCTTCCTCCAGGCAGACAGCCCCACACCAGGGCCCACAGCTCGTTTGGGGGCCCCAGCTTACAGAAGAACATCAGGTACTGGCTACTCAGGAGAGGACTGTGCTAGGGGGTCCCCGGAAGGGAATGCTCCTGGCCCTAGCCAGAAATGGTGCCCATATTTGGAAAGGGCAGCAGTGAGGGCAGGGGCGCTGCCCTCTCCCTCTCCTGGCAGACTGAGAGCAATGCCTGTACCATCAGCCCCGAGACAGAGGAGGACCTTTCTGGCCCAAGGCTCTGCCTAACTTTGAGGATCAGCTTTCCCTCTGAGGGTGCCTAGTGGGGGGAGGTGGCCAATAGGAAACAGGATGCCCAGAGATGACTCTGGATTTCTTCCTAACAGGTCCTGGACTATAGCCCAGTGCTCGGCTCCCTTCTAATTGGGGCCTGCATTATTTTCATGACATTTGGTGTGCTGAATCTATTTATCTCTGTTATCCTGGTGGCCTTTAGTGAAGAGCAAAAATACTATCAGGTGAATCCTTTTGGCCTATTTTTTAACAGTCACTGACCTTGAAATAGAAAAAGGCTGGATGAGCAGCATTAGCCATTAGGGAAACCTGAGAGACCACTGTAGCTCAAAGCCTTCATTTCACGGGAGGAGAAACTATTCTCGAAGAAGGAAATTATTTCACCAAGATCGCAAGCAAATGAAGATCACACTAGAATTGGGTCTCCTGAATCCCAGTATGAGACTCTGTTCATTACACCAGTGATTTTCAGCTCTCACTGCACATTAGAATCAGCTGGGGCATCTGGAAACTACTACTGCGGCACCCGAGACCCATACAAACAGAACCTCTAGGTGAATGATGCGAGCATGGGTATTTCTGAAATCTCCTGTGTGATTTTAATAGGCAGCCGAGGTTGAGACCCATTAAAAATAATCAAAGATGATAATTTAGGTTATAAAAACTTTAATACTTCATGAAGTGATCAGTCTCCATTCAGAGAACTGCAAAATGGGTGGAAGGCAGGAAGTTTTTATAGGATAAAGAATTTTAAAAAACAAGGGAGAGAAAAATATAAAATATTGGACTGGCTGGTGCTACACAGTCAACCTTGTCTGGGTGAGAAGGAAAAAGAAATAAGTACAGATAGAGCCCTGAGGTGGCCTGGAGCTCTGAGGTGGCTTGGCATCTGGGGACTGGCTGACTGAACATACTAGTTTCTGGTCAAAGGGAGCATTTACAGAGACACAAAAGTTATCTAAGTTTCCATTTGCTGACAGGGCACCCTAGGCAGGAGCAGCTCCACTTTGGGCCTGGAAATTTACTTCAACAAGTTACGTAGTGACTTTGGTTTAAATTTTGAGAAACTGCCAAACTGTTTTCTCAGGCAGCTACACCACTTCACATTCCCAACAGCAATGCCTGAGAGGCTTTGTACATAAATTCCTACCCACCTCTGATGGGGTGGTGGAGGCATTCTGTCATTTTCATCAGAGGAGAAGGAGGGTTAAAGGGGGGATAAAGGGGGAAGCACGCACACTTGGGTTTCCCCGAAGGAGGTGAAAGCAACTCTGATGAGCAAGGTGACTTTGGCAGGGACCAAGTTTCAGAATAAAACCATGGTTTCCCCTTAAAAAGAAAAGCCCAAAGAGGATGTACTTGTATCTATGCCCATTGTATAGTTCTCTCTCCCTCTGCAGCTGTTGGAGGAGGGAGAGATTGTCGATTTGCTGCTGCTGAAAATACTCAGTTTCCTGGGCATTAAATGTAAAAGACAGGAGCCTGGGAGCTGCAGTGAGCAGCCTGAGTGGCTGTTAGAAGCCCAGCCGCCTCTATCTGCACCAGCTGCGCTCCAGGTTTAAGCTGATCATTCAAACTTGATCATCTGTGGAGTCCGCAGACCGCCAGAGCCTCGGGCCTACACTTAACCAGTGATTCTGTACTCTCTCCAAGTTGTGTTTTCTGTGTCCATCAATGTTACCAAGGCTGGCAAGTAAAAAGACTAATAAAACTATGCATATATGTACACGTACAATTGCCACTATTGTGATACACTGTTTCAAATGTATTTCCTTCTAGAAATAAAACAAATAGCCTGGAGTCCAAGAAAAAAATCTCTTCTGCAGACTAATTATTTCACCTTTTTAATCAGTCAGGGGTTGCCTTTGAATGATTCTCTAACAGTTCAGGGTTTCTCAAACTGTGTCTGAGAGATGCTAATAGCCAACGTATTAGTTTGCTAGGGCAGCCAGAACAAAGTATCACAAAGTGGGTTAACTTAAAACAACAGAAATTTATTGTCTCACAGTTCTGGAGGATAAAAGCTTAAAATTAAGGTGTTAACAGGGCCACACTCCCTCGGAAGGCTCCAGAGAGGAATCTTCTCTTTTAACTTGTAGCGTTTGCCAGCAATCCTTGTCGTTCCTTGGTTTGTTGATGCATCACTCTAACATCTGCCTCTGCTGCCACATGGTTTCCCCTGGCTCTCTTTCCTCTTCTTATAAGGATACTAGTCATATTGGATTAAGGGCTCATCCTACTCCACGACCGCTTCACCTTAATTAATGGCATGTGCAACAGTTCCTATTTCCAGTTTGCTCACATTCTGAGGTACTGGGTGTTAGGACTTCAATGTATCTCTGTAGGGGACACAATTCAACCTGTAACAGGTGCCATGGCCCCCAAAATGTTTTTCGATCAAATAAATGTGGGAAACGCTGGATTATAAAAGGCTGTACAAGCTCTTTAGCATCGGAATTGTCAGAGATTTTAACATGCTAAATGTGCATTGTGAATCTCCTGGCATGAGATGAGCGCAAGCAACAAAGTATGTAATGATTCCCAAACACCTTTGGCCAAGGCACCCAGTACCTCAATAGGGCAAAGCATCATCCTTAGATGATACTTTGGGAACTGTTGATCTATACCAGTGGTTCTCAACCTTGGCTGCATGCTAGGATCCCTAGACTTCATCCCTAAATATCAGAGTCTCTGGTCTGGGGCCCAGATGTCAATGCCTTTTTTAAGCCCCCCCCCCCCGCCCCCGGTGATTCCAGTGTGCAGTCAGACTCGATAACCAAGCTCTAAATTCTGAGAACCACAGGTCTCGATAATAAAAGGCTTCCAGATGTCTGTGTGGAGAAGTGCACAGTTCCCCTCACTCATGCTGGGGAAGCACCTCAGACATCCTCTGCAGTTCCCATTGTGGCGGATACTCTAGGTTGCCTGCCCCAAATCCATTCTATGCTTTCCTCCTTGCTATCAGAATCCTGACTATTTCAGGTAACCATCTACCTTTCCCGGTACAGGGGTTGTGACACAGAAATGGAGGGGCAGAGGAGAGAGGGAGAGTTATAGGGACAGGGATAGAGAAAAGAGGGAGAGGTAGAGTGAGGAAAAGAGATGGAAAGAGGGTGACAGGCAAGGGGAGAGGGAGAGAAAGGGAGGAAAGGAGAGAAAGATAGTATGGGTGAGGGAGAATTTGAAGAAGGAAGAGAGAGAGAATAGGGAGAAAGAAGACAGAGGGAGAAGTTAAAGGCGACGGAAAGAAGGAAAAGGAGAGGAGGAGGAGAGGCAGAAAGGGAGAGGATTAGTTGAGAGGGCGATGGAGAGGGGAAAAGGAGAGGGAGGGAGAAAGATAGGGAGAGAGAGGAGGAGAGGTAGTGGGAGAGCAGAGGGAGGAAGAGAGAGAGGGAAAAGGATAGTAAGGGAGAGGGAAAGGAACAGGGAGATGAGATGGAGAGAAGAGCTGGAGATAGAGCGAGATGGCGGAAGAGAGAGAGGGAAGAGAGAGGGAGACAGGAGGAGGGAGAGAGAGGTGGAGAAGATAGGGAGAAAGGGAGAGTGGGAGACAGAGGAAGAAGAGGGAGAGAGGAAGGAGAGTGGGCAAGAGAGGGAGGGGGAGAGAGGGAGAGACAACTGTCTTTTGATTGTTCCTGCATTAACTGGCTCCACACCAGTCTCCACCAAGAAGCCAATCCTGATCTTTTGGCAAGTCCTTACCCTTCTTGAGTTTCATGATTCTGTCGTTCCCTGTTTGGGGACTCTGACCCTTTTAGGATCTGTAAAGTAACAGAGGGTTCCTGGATTGTTTCCAACACTTCAAAAAGTCAGAGAGAAACTGCATTGTGTCTTGGCCAATGTCCAATAACCATCTTCAGCTGGAATGATTCCGTTTGGACCTCACTAGGAATCAAATCACACTCTGGGTGACCTTAACCCTCCGTATCAGGGCGGGGCCGCATCCTAACAGGATTGGGAGCACTCAACATTCCCCGCGACCCCTGGGTCCAAAGGCAAGGGAAGATACTGGCTCAGCAGAGTCATCACATCCCGCAGCCCTTCTCACCGTCCCGGCCGGTTGCGGACCCGAGTTTCAGATCCAGCAGTTACTTAACCTCGCCTAGAAGCCGCGCCCGGAGCCGTAGTCCCACCCCTCTAGAGCTGGCCCAATCCCTACCACTAGCAGCCCACCTCTGCCCCGACTAGTCCCCACCCCTCATCTGCTGCCCCTTCCGGGCTTTAGGACCTTCCACGCCCCTCAGGAACGTCACCCTATCCGAGCCCCGCCCTCTGTCCTTTAGGCCCCGCCCCCACCTTTTGCCACGCTCTCGTCCCGGGCCGCCCTTACTCCGCCCCCGCCGGCCCGGGTGGCGGAGGAGTTGTGCTGCGACCCTCGGACTCCAATGAAAATGGCGCTCCGAGCGGCGCGGAGCGTACGGACCGCGGCCTGCAGCCTGCGCGCTGCGTCGGCGCCCGCCGCGCGCTGCACGCCGGGGCCCTGGGGCCTAAGGGCCGCCGCCGTCCGGACGCTGCACACCGGCCCCAATCTGCTCTCGGGTAAGCGTGGGTGGGCACGTGGAGCAAGCCGGGATGCCTTGGGGCGGGGGTTGGGGGCTGGGACACCGCCCTCCTCGTTTTGATTCTTGCATTGAGTCCCCGCTGCGGATCGCCGGGGTCTAACTTGGCGACCCCTGAACACAGTTATTTTTATCGCCGGGATCTCTAATTGTGTGACCCCAGCTCCCCTCCCTAAGTGGCGTGGATGACGCCGCAGCCTTTGTGCTGCGGGTTAAGGAGCCGGGGAAAGAGGCCTGAAGCACGGGCGGTCGCCGTGTCTCGGCTCTTTCTGGCTGGAGCGTCAGCCGCTCGCCACTGGAGAATCCCCCAAGTGGCGCTAAACTTCTTCGTGACCTTAGAGATTATCTCGTTTTGTGGACATCGTGGACCTTGTAAGTGGAGACAAATAATTGGCTTTAGTTTGCTCCACGGACCATCACTGACAACTCTGAAGTAAAATTAAACAGAGTCTAGATTTTTAGGAGCTAAAGTGAGAAGAAAACTTTCACTTTCCCTCAAGAGAAAAATGGAAATAATTCTACCTCACAGTTTTTGGGAGGATGAAATGATATAATGTAACTATTGTACATATAGCCTAACACATAATAAGTATTTGATAAATGTTACTTGTTAAGTTTCAGTTCATAGAATCAAATAAACAGTAAAAAAGTTGACCAATATTAATATTCAGGGTCCAGTAATGTCTCTGTGAGTGTAGTTGGTAGGGTAATAATATGGGCATAATCATTTATAGTTTTAATTTGAACATTTCACCTAAAATGTCACATGGTGTGCTTGAGTGTGATATTATTGTTACAGAATTACATGCTTGTGATTTTTAAGAAAAGGCAGGGGCGTTACTTGTGCCGGACCCTGTGTGTGTGTGTGTGTGTGTGTGTGTGTGTGTGTGTGTGTGTGTATTTTTTTTTTATCTGACCAGTGACTTTGAAAGAAGGAAAATACAAATTTTTCATAAATTACTCAAAACACGTAATTTTTGAGGCCAAAAGCTGTTTTTCAAAGCTCAGTAAGAAAGTAATTATTAACCTAATCTCCTGTCCACTTTTTTTTTCTGTTGGGCCAAGGGTTAAAGAATTGTACTAATTATTGTCTTTAGCCTAAATAGCATAGCCTAGAAAAAGACTTAAATGAACTTCATGTCAAGTGGACCTGAGTGCATTCAGTTTAGTAATGTTGCTCTCTCTTCCTCTAAACCAGGGTGTCAAACTCATTTTCACCTGGGCCACATCAGACTCGCAGTTGTCTTCAAAGGGCAGTTGTCTTCAGAGGGCAGAAGTAATTTTAGGGCTGTATAAATGTAACTACTCCTCAACTCCTTTAACTCTTGTTCAAGAGTTGAAATTACATTGGGCCCCTTGAAGGCAACCACAAAACTGATGTGACTCCCATCCGCCCCCAGTGAGTTTGACACTCCTGCTCTAAACTTTTGGTTGCTCAGTTGCTAATTTGAATGTGAGAGCAATCTTATTCCTAAACTTATCTTTACAATTAGGTAAGATGGCAAGGCCAAAATCAGGACAATAATCTCAGAGAAAAGTCATGTATTTATAGTTCTCCAGCCCTTTAAAAGGTATATGAGACTTCCACTTCTAGAATTGTAGGAGAATAATAGGGAGAATTCAGAGTTATTGCCAATAACTGTACTAAATATTTTGCTCAGAGTCCCCTTATTTAAATATCACTTCACTGCAACTTGATAAGTGTTTACAGTATGTCAAGCACTGTGTTTAGAACTGGGAATACAAATGAAATAAACTCTGGTCTTGCTTGTGTGGTACTTACAGTCTGCTTCCTGGGGGAGATTGACAAATGGGCTGTATCTGTAGCATGTTAAGTGCTGTGAGTGTGTTTGGGGGTCAGGGTGGGTGAGTAGTGCAGAGTGCTGTGGCAGCATGCTCAGTGGCCCAGGACCCAAGCTTGGAGGGCTAGACAAGGCTTCTGGCAGGAAAGAGCTTCTAAGAACTATGAAATAGTCAAGAAAAGGCAAAAGGTTGTGATAATGTTGCTATCAGAACACCGGGTACAAACTTTAAAAATTTTTTTATATTGATTCTAGAGAGGGAGGGAAGGAGAAAGAGAGAGAATCAAAAATGTGAGAGAGAATCATGGACTGGTTACCTCTTGCATGCCAGACTGGGGACCAAACCTGCAAATCCAAGCATGTGCCCTGATCCAGAATCAAACCTGCAACCTTTCGGTTTGCGCAGGACTGTGCAGGATGATGTCCAACCGGCTGAGCCACATGGGCCAGGGCCAAACCTTAATCTTATAATGGAAAGATCAGACTGATCTGAAGCATTCAGTTATTTGAAGTGGAATGAAGTAAAGCAAATTCCTTTGTGACAAATTTTGCAACTTCTTCCACTGAAGAGTGTAGAATGAAAGCTTTTTATTGATTGGGGGAAAACAACAAAATAAGCTATACTCTATTTACATTCTGTTGCATATCAGAACTGTGTGATCAAAGCAGTTTAATGCTGTTTTAAGCACAACTGTCTTTGGGTAAGGGGAAAGGGTAAACCAGCAAGGCTTACTTTAAAACAGTATTGGAATTAGTGAGCCATTTTCCAATTAACTTCTGATGCATTATTTTTGGAAAAATAGTTCACTTTGGAAAGATTTTATATATACATTTATATATATAAAAGATAGTATATGCTTTTTAAAAAGTACTTATTCCTTAAAGCAAGTACTTTTAACATTAAATCCTAAATAATTTTTTTCACATCTCTTGAACTTTGGTCAGTCTTTCTTCCAGGAATCCTAGATTAATAGTTCCACCATGTCTTTGAGAGAAGAAGCTCATAAAGCCAAGGGCTAACCTGTCCAATGAGTGTTCAACAGAGCTTGATGTTCCACCAGTAAATGGCTTAGCTCTGAGGTGACTGTTGAGTTCTGATCTTTTAGTTTGCTTCTTTAAATGGTGGTAGCCTATTTCTTCCAGGGCAGGCCTGAATTCCATTAAAATGGAATTTTAAGAACTTGTTCAAATTAAATTGTTCCAGGTCAGTTTCATTTCTGTAAATTCCACTTTACAACCAAGTTTCAGTGAACCTCTCAGGTCAGCTCTGAAGAGGCAAGTTATTGTTTTTTAGGTTAAATAATTTATAAGCATCTGTACTCATCCCAGAACCTCATCACTCCATATCTGTCTTCAGAGGGACAGACTTTATTCGCAAGACAGACCAGTTAGTATATAAGTATACATTTGAAATGTCCTCCAGAATTTTTTGTGTGATTTAGGCTAAATAACATTAGAGCAGATGATCAAACCTCCAGAAGATGCACATGGGATTCACATCAAGCTGTCTTTGTCTGAGTAATACCACTGTTGAGATGTGCCATCTTTTCACATGATCTGTTTTCTCCTGGACAGTGTACTATTGAAAGGCAGCATCAGTAAGTCAGACACAATTACTAGGAAAGTTTTGCCTTTTATATAAAAAGTGCTTTTTAAGAAAGTGATGCTATTGCTTTTCTGAAATATTGGTCTTCTATTTTAGTGCGTAAATTCACAGAGAAACATGAATGGATAACAACAGAAAATGGTATTGGAACAGTGGGAATCAGCAATTTTGCACAGGTATTGGATTGTCTCGAAATAGTTAAAACAGTCTGCTCTCACTTAAATTGGATTGCCTCTGCCTTTTAAAATTTGTTTATTCTGCCATTAGTTGGGTCTCTTTACAGACCCTGAGAAAAACATCAGTCATACTCAAGAAAGAATGTGTTTGTTCCATATTGGGGCAATAAAGGAAGGAGGCAGAAAAGGAAGAGTAAATACAAGGGCAGAGAGGTGTCAGTGTTTTGAGGATACAGTGATATGCACGTGGCCAGGGGCATATGAAGAGGGGAAAACCTAGACTGGCACAGATTACACAGAGGGAAACCTTTTGTTTATCCAATTTCTCTGTTAACTCCCCTATTCCCATTGATCCCATATTTGCGGTACTGTGTAAAACAGGGGTGTCAAACTCATTTTCACTGGGGGCACATCAGCCTCATGGTTGCCTTCAAAGGGCTGAATGTAATTTTAGGACTGTATAAATGTAACTACTCCTTAACTAGAGCTTCTAACTAGGGGCAAGGAGTTCTACATTCAGCCCTTTGAAGACAACCATGAGGCTGATGTGTCCCCCAGTGAAAATGAGTTTGACACCCCTGGTATAGAAGAAAACAAGCAAGTAGCAGAATGGGTCAGTGATTTTTCAGCTGGATCTCTGTGGGAATTGGGGCACTAGAGAAAAAGGGGATTTAACTGATGGGAATATGATATTCTTTAGAAATGTTGGAATATCAGGTATTAAGAGTCAGTGACAACTACATGTTCATTGGCATATTTGTGTACCCATTGAAGTCCAGTATAAAGTGCTTTGTGAGGTATTATATGTGTTGTCCTTACCTCCTGGAGCTTATTTATGAGTGTAATCACCTACATGGAAAAGGACATACAAAACATTACATGATGGATAATGTGAGTGGTACAGGGTGTGGTAACCCTCCCCTGATAGATCATTTCTTATTGGAGTCAAGATCTTCAAGTAGGACTAAGGCATGAGAACTATGATTTTCAGAGTCAATGGGTAGGATTTCAGCAAAAGCAGTAGGAAAAAGGCCTAAGTAAAATTGTAGAGGTAAAAAAGCACTGCTAAAGTGAGTGTGTTTTTAGAGATAGTCTTTTGGAGGACATATGGTTTGTAATGGGGGTCACTACTGCCTGTGGGAAATCTAGCTAATGGCCTGTTTTCTTACAGGTCCTGAGCTAAGAATAGTTTTGTGTTTTAAGGGTTATAAGAAAAAAAAAAAACTGGCTCATCAAATGTAAAATATGTACTACTATCTGAAATTATAAGGGATTTGGTGTTTGGCTTATTTCTATTTACTTGGAGGTTTAGTTTGATTTCTTAGAGGTTTTTTGTTTTGTTTCTTAGGAAGCTTTGGGAGATGTTGTTTACTGTAGTCTGCCTGAAGTTGGGACAAAATTGAACAAACATGGTGAGTGTTTTTCTCATCTTGGTATGTTATGATTCTTGCCATGATTTTCTTTACCTAGTAACTTTCATGCACCCAGGATCAATTACAGTGCTTTTTCTCAAGTAGATTAATCAATAGGGATTTATACCTTATACAAGCAGAATGGACATAGGTGAATACAAGATGGGCTGAGTGGCTCAGTGAAGGTCATCAAGGATAGCACCTCATTTGGTACTTTTCTGTCTCAGTGTGTCACACACAGGTCACAAAATAGCAAAATCTTACGAGCATCACCTTCTCAAATGAGTGTTCAAAAGCAGGAAAAGGACAGGCGGTCTTTTTTTGTTCTCATATCTCATTAGCCAGATTTAGGTTCTGTTGGCCACCCCTTACTGTAAGGGATGATGGCAAAGAGATTAAAGAACATTTGTAGACATTATAATGGAGGGTAAGAAGTAGAGAGAAATGGCTCTTAGCACCATCACTCCCCACTCCACACACTCATATCATTGCAGTGTAATATAGTTGAGCTGTATTAAGTTTATAAAGTAAAATATACTTTTCTTTGGAGGCAGTAAGAATATGGACTTTAAAGGGTCAGAACCTGGTTTTTAAGCCTGGTCCACAACGTATCAGCTGTGTGATTTTGGGGAAAATGCTTAATCTAGGTATCATCTATAAATTAGGATGATAATAATATTACCTATATTGTAGTTGTCAGGATTAAATGAAATTTAGCATAATGTCTGACATAGATTAGTGGTTGATAAATGTTAGCCAGTAGTACCACCTGTATTTGTTCATAGATTCCTTGATGTATAGAAGACAGCCATACAAAATTTAATTATTTTCTAAGTATCTTTGACAGTATTGGCCATATCTTCTTCTATTTAAACTTTCCCCAGCATTTATCTTACTTGAACTTTTTCTGCTTCCTGTCTCTCAATTTCCTGGTTGGTCAAATCCCTTTTTATGAAGGTCTTCCTAGAAATCATTTCTGATGTAAAAAACCTTGTGATTAATAAGCTTTTTTCCTGTACATCAAAACACCATTCTTGTTTTTTAAATTGTATTTTATTGATTATGCTATTATAGTTGTCCTGATTTTTCCCCCTTTGCTCCCCCTCCACCCAGCAACCCTTACTCCCACAGGCAATCCCACCACCATTGTTCTGTCCATGGGTCAGGTATATAAGTTCTTTGTCTACTCCATTTCCTATACTCTACTCTACATCCCCACGGCTATTCTGTAACTACCTATTTGTACTTCTTAATCCCCTCACCTCTTCACCCATTCTCCCCTTCCCTTCTGGCAACCATGTTGTAACCAACTTCCCTTCTCTTGCTGCTTTTAAGAGTCTGTCTGTCTTTAACCTTTGGCCTTTTAATTATGATGTGTCTTGGAGTGGGCCTCCTTGCATCCATCATAATTGGGACTCTGTGCTTCCCTGGACTTTCATGTCTACTTCCTTCATCAAATTAGGGAAGTTTTCTTTCACTATTTTTTCAGATAGATTTACAGTTTCATGCTCTTTTTCTTTTCCTTCTGGCACCCCTGTGATGCAAATGCTGGACTTTTTAAAGTCCCAGAGGCTGTTTATACCATCCTCATTTTTTTTGGTTTCTTTTTTCTTCTTGGTGTTCTGCGTGGTTGTTTTTCGCTTCCTTGTGTCCCAAGTCATTGATTTGATTGTCAGCCTCATCCCCTCCACTGTTGGTTCCCTGTAAATTGTTCTTATTTCAATTAGTGTATCCTTCATTTCTGACTGGGTCTTTTTTTTTTTTTTTTTTTTTTTTTTTTTTTTTTTTTTTTTTTTTTTTTTTTTTTTTTTTTTTTTTTTTTTTTTTTTTTTTTTTTTTTTTTTTTTTTTTTTTAATTTTAATTGTTCTTGTACAGTTTTCTGTCTTCTACTCCCATCCCAGCCCACTGCCCCAGCCCTCCCCACCTCCCTCCCATTTCCACCCCCTCTAGTTTTTGTCCATGTGTCTTTTAAACTTGTTGCTCTAAGTCCTTCCCCTTTTCCCCTGGAATTCCCTCCCCTCTGGTGACTGTCAGCCTGTTCTCAATTTCAGTGTCTCTGGTTATATTATGCTTGTTTGTTTTGTTGATCAGGTTCCTGTTAAAGGTGAGATCATATGGTATTTGTCTTTCACCTACTGGCATATTTCGCTTAGCATAATGCTCTCCAGTTCCATCCATGCTGTCGCGAAGGGTAGGAGCTCCTTTCTTTCTGCTGCATAGAATTCCATTATGTAAATGTACCATAGTTTCTTGATCCATTCATTTACTGATGGGCACCTAGGTGGACTGACTGGGTCTTTTTTATGCTGCTGAGGTCATCACTAAGTTCCTTGAGCATCCTTATAACCACTGTTTTGAACTCTGCATCTGATAGATCGCTTATCTCCACTTTAGCTCTTATTCTGGAGTTTTTATGTGTTCTTTCATTTGGGCTGTTTGTCTCCTCCTTTTCGCAGCCTCCCTGTGTTTGTTTCTATGTCTTGGGTAGAGCTGCTTTGAGTCTGTGTCTTGGTACTGTGGCCTAACGTAGTAGATGCCCTGTAGGGTCCAGTGGCACAGCCTCCCCTATCATCCAAGTTGAGTACTTGAGGAGCATCCTTCGTGTGGGCTCAGTACCTCCTCCTCTTGAGCCTTGGTTGCTGTTGGAAGATGAATGGGAGGGATTTATTCAGGCCAGTCAGCTGCAAGGACTGGCTATGACCACTGACCACCAACCTCCACCCTCTGTGGTGGATCAACTGTGCAGGGGCAGGGTGGTGGTGCTCCAACATGGTCTGTAAGCTGTCCACTGGGTGTGCTGGCCCTGGGGTTTCCTGGGTGGTGCAGGCCAAGGTCAGCCTCCACCTGTGTTTTGCCAGGAGCACCCTTTCTGAGCTATAAAGCAACCTGAGATGGCTGCTACTTGTGCTAAGCTTGGAAATTCCTAAACTGTGAATCTACTGTGGCTGCTGCTAGGGCTCACTGAAGCCAGCTGTTGTTTGATAGGATGTAGGAGTCAACACCAGCCATTCTTATGAAAAGCAGCTTGGGTGGGCCCATAAGTTGGGTGGGGCAGAGCCTCTGTGGATATCCAAGGCGGGTCAAACAGTGTTAGCCAGGTTGATGGAGTCTCAGATATGGCACCAGCTTGCTGGCGCTATGGGGGGAGGGTTTAGAAAAGGGATAATGGCCTCTGCTGGCCTTGATGCCAGACACTTCAGTTTCTCCCTGTGCACCACTGGTGCCTTTAAAAAAACTGCTACCCTGGTGCTGCTCAGAGGGAGTGAGTCTGAGTAGGTGAGTCTATGTGTGAGTTCTTTAAGAGGAACTGCTTGGGGCACCAGAAATTTCTTCCACTGACTCAATCCCCACTGTTTTTTGCAGCCAGAAGTTGGGCAGACTTATCTTCCTGGCACTGGAACCCTGGGCTGGGGGGCCTGGTGTGGGGCTGGGACTGGTTGCTTCTGAGATATCCCTCCTGAATTTTTATCCACATGGGTGTGGGACCAGCCCATTCTGCATCTGTGCCGCTCCTACCAGTATGGATGGATGAGATTTCTTTAATTACATAGTTGTCAGACTTCCCATTCAGCTCGATTTCTGTTGTTCCTGAGTGATGGTGGTTTTATATTTTAGTTGTAATATTTGATGTGGCTCTGTGAAGAGGCTAGCCATGTCTGCCTACAGTGCCATCTTGACTAGAAGTCTTGTTTTCTTTCCTCGTGTCCTTTTATTTACTGTGTACTCACTCTGCTACTCTCAAGCAGATCATAAGTTTCTGAACATCTCTTTTTTAAATATCTTTAGTAAGACCTTTTTTATTTTTTAAAAGATTTTATTTATTTTTAGAGAAAAGGGGAGGGAGAAAGAGAGGGAGAGGAACTTCAGTATTTGGTTACCTCTCATGCACCCCTTACTGGGGACTCAGCCTGCAACCCAGGCATGTGCCCGGACTGGGAATTGAACCTGTGACTCTTTGGTTTGCAGGCTGGCACTCAATTCACAGAGCCACACCGGGCTTAAGATGTTCTTTTTAAACAAAAGCTAAAGATAATAATCTCCTTCTAAGCATTATTTTAGCTACATCTCTAATAATTTGGTATGTTGTATTTTCATTATTCACTTTAGATCACTTGATATTGTCCTATAGGTGACTAAAACTGTTAATTTTCCTAGCCTTCAAAAAAAAGAAAATCTTTTATTTAGCCCTGGCTGGTGCGGCTTAGTTGGTTGGAGCATCGTCCTGTAAATGGAAAGGTTGTGGGTTTGATCCCTGGTCAGGGCGCACACCTAGGTTGAGGGTTTAGTCCCTGGTCAGGGTGCATATAAGAGGCAACTGATCGATGTTTCTCTCTTCCATTCCCTCTTTCTCTGAAATCAATAAGCAATCTTTGATTAAGGATTAAAAAAAAGTTTTTTAGATTGCTTAATTTCAGATGATCTTGCTTCATGTTCACTGACCCTTTCTTCTACTATATCCAGTTTGTTGTTATTGCTCTCCAGTGAATGTTTTATTTTAGATATTATACTTTCCAGTTCTAAAATGTCCATTTTAAAATTTCCATTTATTTTTTAATCTTTATTGTTAATTTTTTCCCATTACTGTTTTGTCCTCTCATAACCCCCAGCTATCACCACTACACTGTTTGTGTCCATGAGTCCTTTTTCCTTTTTGCTCCATCCCTCCCATCCCCTAACCTCTCCCTTCCCAGCTACCATCTAATGTTTCCATTTCTTTTCAAAAGTCTTTCAGTATATTTATAATAGCTACCTAAAGGTTTTCTGGTAATTCCATCAGGTGGGTCTGTGGGTCATTTGGAGATTTTTGCTGACTACTTTCTGCTATGGCTTCTTTCTTTCTAGGATTTCAACCTTCATTTTCTAGCCACCTTGGCAGCCCCATACTCCACCCTCTGACCCCTCAAACAAATAAGACTGATTTTGTATTTGTGTTGTAGTTACACTGTGCTATTTGGGTATGGTGGTGTTATCAGGGTATAAATTGTATAAATGAGCTCGTTCAGTTTGAGTCCCTCTTTTCAGGCATTGACTCCCCCTTTGATCACTCTACAGAGCCTTTTGCATGTGCTTTGTTTGGGGTTTATAACTGTTATCTGTAGGAGGGTTGGTCTGAGGTACTTTACTGTATTTTCATTTTCTGAGCCATAGCAAATTGAAAGAAGGTTGAATTTCACTGAACTTGAGCACATCTGGTATTGGGATACATCACCATTTGTTCACTCTGTGTAGAAGAGATAGGTCTGCTTTATTGAGAATATTTACACTCTTCTCATAGGTGATAGTAGCATGACAAAACCTATGATTTTATTTTTTAATTAAAGATGTTTAGAATTTTATCATGATTGTATTAGAAGTTAACCACTTTTCCATATTTTGTATTTTTAGGTCATTAACTTGACATTGAATATTTTCTTTCATTTTCTCAATTTAGATGAGTTTGGTGCTTTGGAAAGTGTGAAAGCTGCTAGTGAACTCTATTCTCCTCTAACAGGAGAAGTAACTGAAATTAATGAAGCTCTTGCAGAAAATCCAGGACTTGTCAACAAATCTTGTTATGAAGATGGTAAGTTAAGAATTTTTAAAAGGATTATTGCTGCAGTTAACATTTAATCTAGAGTTTAAAGCAAGATCTAGCTGACAGTGACTTTGACTTTTTGCACTTCTTAGTAGTAGAGTTTTTTTTTTTTTTTTTTTTTTTTTTAAGGTTGATTGACTTCTTTTTAGAGAGAGGGGAAGCATCAATGTGTTAGAGATACATTGATTGGTTGCCTCTCACATACCCCCAACTTGAGAACTGGTCTGCCACTCAGGCATGTGCCCTGAGTGGAAATCTAACCAGTGATCTTTCAATTTACAGGGAGGTGCTGATTCTTTCAATCAGCCAGAATGAGCTGTTTTGCTTTTAAAAAGAGAAACAGAGACTAGCTGAATATCTAAGGTTATATTTAAAATCTTTGTTGATAAAAGCATTGCCTGTTTTACAGGGTTCTTAGTGTCAAACACTTGTAAAATATTTATCTTTTCAAACATAAAGCATCTATATTATGTGATTCAGTGGTCATAGAATAATATTTCATTAATTTTCAGTTTTCTCACTCAGTCATCTTTCTCATCTACCTCATTGAGGTAGGCTACTAAGAATTCTTTCCATTTTGTAGATGAAATGAGGCCCCAAAGGATTTAACTGTTATGGCCACACATGCAATAAATAGCAAAATTAGGATTAGGTTGTAGTTCTCTGTTGCCTGTCACCTAGCTCTTCTAACTCTTTACTTTCTAATGTCCGTCACATCAGTAGTTAAGTGTTGGTGTTCCTCTTGTTATGAAAGATATACCTGGTCTTGTACACTTGGATCCCTTTGTAACGTCTTTGGTGTCATCTGTCAATACTTAACTACAACCTAAGAGTTGTTAATCTATTATAGTGCAGTCTGTCTAGTTGTAATGTTTTTAATTGTGATATGCAAGGATATTAATTCTAAGGCTAAAATGTGAAGCTCTTTTAACAAGTAAAGAGTTATATACCGTTAGGTAAAGAATACCACATCAATTTTGAGGCAGTAGAAAATTTATTTTAAAACAAGTGTTGGCAAGGATGTGGAGAAAAGGGAATCCTGGTGCACTGTTGGTAGGAAGGCAGATTTGGTGTAGCCACCATGCAAAACAGTATGGAGGTCCCTGAAAAAATTAATAATGGAACTACCTTATGACCCAGCAATTCTACTTCTGTGTATATATCACTAATTCAAAAGAATATATGCACTCCTACATTCGTTGTGCATTATTTACAACAGTCAAGATATGGAAGCAACTCAAGGGCTTATCCATAGACAAGTGAATAAAAAAATGGTAGTACATATATACAATGAACTGTCACTCAGCCATAAAAATGAATGAAATCTTAATCATTTGTGACAGCATGGGTGACCTAGAGGATTTTATGTTAAGAGAAATAAGTCATACAGAGAGACAAGTATATGATTTTACTTACATATGGGATCTAAAGAACAAAATAAATGAACAAAAAGTAGAAACCAATTCATAGATATAGAGAACAGATTGGTGGCTTCCAGAGAGGGTGGTGGTGGTTGGAGAGCTGGGTAAGAAGTGAAGAGAATAAGTAGTACTAATTGGTAGTTACAAAATGGTCACAGGTATGTCAAGTACAACATAGGTAATATAGTCAATACTATTGTAATAACTATGTATGGTGCCAGGTAGATACTTGAAATATTGGGGGGAATCACTGTATAAAGTATATGATTGTCTAACCACTATGCTGTACATCTGAAACAAATACAAAATAATATTGAATGTAAACTGTAATTTAAAGTAAAATTTTTAAAGTATTTTACATTTTGAATGAATGTGACTTTTACTCTTTAAAAGGTAATTTGTGATATAAAATTTTTTTATTTTGATTGCAGGTTGGCTGATCAAGATGACATTGAGTAACCCGTCAGAACTAGATGAACTAATGAGTGAAGAAGCATATGAGAAATACATAAAATCTATTGAGGAGTGAAAAATGGAACTCCCCCCATAAATAAAGTAGTATGAAACAACTTAATCTAGCATAGTTGTCTTAAATTAGTGGTGAACAGAATTTTTAAAATAACGATTTTTATTCATACCATGGAAAAACAAACTACAACAATGCTATTGGAAGAAAATGCCCCTTAGCTTTCTAATGATCAAAGAAAAACACAATTTACATCTTTTTTACAACACCCTGTGATTTTTAAGATAGGCTACAATTACAATATTCAGCACTCCTAAGATCATCTGTAATGAAATCTAGTTGTCAAAATTATGTATTTCAAAGATAACATTGTTATCTTAAACCTTACATAATATTGTAACTTTCTTACATCAGTTTCTGGATTTGGGTCAAAATACTTAATGAGCCTTCCATTGGAAATCATTAGTGGAGATAAGTTTTTGTTAGTGTCAGATAATGAACAAAACTATCTTAGTTCACCAATATGCTAAGTTTGCTGGTGCTATTTTTATGCAATGAAGCAGCAGCCTTGTGGGAAAACAAAGTTTAATAATAAAACATTCAACTTCCTCATTAATCTTGATTTTTTGTTTTGCTGTTAATATTTAGTGGCTCTGCTAGTATTTGTGAAAATGCTAATTTTAACTTACAGAAAGTTTTTTAAAAAAATTAAAGCCATAACAATGAAAGTCCAAGTAATGTTTCCTTTTAGTTATAAATGTGGTATTTCTTAAGCAAAAATATAATAGCTTGGTAATATTAAGTAATTTTTAAAAGATTTTATTAATTTATTTTTAGAGAGGGGAAGGGAGGGAGACATCAATGTGTGGTTGCCTCTCATGCACCCTTTACTGGGGACTTGGCCCACAACCCAGACATATGCCCAGACTGGAAATTGAACCTGTGATCACACCTTTGGTCCGTCCGTAGGCTGGTCTCAATCCAGTGAGCCACACCAGCCAGGGCTGGTCATCTTTAATATCATGAAAAAGAAACCACTGATATTGTTTTTCTATCATGCTAAGTTAGAAAAGAGGAAAAACAAGGAAAGGTGAAAGTTTGATCACATGGATGGCATCCTTAAGAAAGTTAAACCACATTCAGGTTTCCACTTAAGTAATGGGAATAAAGTTAAACTTTATGAGTTCACTCACTTAGGGAATGTGCTTTGTAGCATATTTAGAGTGCCAAATGGTACTTTAAGCCAACTGTAGTATGCTGACACTTTGAGGGGAGGTATTATATACACACAGATTGAAATATATGTGCACACAGCAAGAGCAAACACCTCCATCATTTTCCTTGTTACTAGAGGAAAAGGAAAATATTCAGACAACTACCTTCTAATGGTGAATAAGCAGCAAATATGAAAACCTAGAGGAAGTAGATAAATAATATATAAATCTTTCCTGCTCCTCAGCAGAAACCATTCTTTACAAGACTGTGCCAATGGCCATATCACTGCTGAGCTGTATCTTTGCACCCTTATCAAGAAGGTATCCAAGAGCCCTGGCTGGTGTGGCTCAGTGGATTGAGCATCAGCCTGCAAACCAATGGGTCCCCGTTTGATTCCTAGCCAGGGCACATGCCTGGGTTGCAGGCCAGGTCCCTGATTGGGGGTGTGTGAGAGGCAACCAGTCGATGTCCCTCTCACACATCAATGTTTCTCTCCCTCCCCATCTCCCTAAAAATAAATAAAATCTTTTTAAAAAGGTATCCAAGATATCTGGGATGATTATCTGCTTGTTTGTGTAACTATTATTCAAATTAATTAATCTGACTATCTGCTTTGGAAATAAAGAGGGATTAGTAACAATTACATAGGTTTATGCTTTTGTTTTAAAGGTACTCCCATATATTACCTTTTGTGATGTTCACAATAACCAGAGCTAGACAGGACCTATCCAAGGCTACCACCATTTCATCACCACAGATAAGGTGATAGAAGATAAGTTGTTAAAAAGCTGGCAGTCACAGAATTTTCACATTTCCTGGTGCACTCTTTATCAGTTACTTAGCAAATGTTACTGAAAAAAACATTTAAATGGGAATTGGAGAGGAAAAGGATGAGTGTTCTAAAGGTGGGAAGCAGAAATGGCCTTTCTAAAGTGAAGTTACATCAGTGATTGAGTCTGAAAGAGATGGGCAGTTTTTTATTCTATCATTTTTTCTCAGAGATAGACTTGCTTGGTCTGTTACACCCACTCCGGGGTTTTTCAAAGAGCCGAACATTATGAATGAACTTGCTCTCACAGTTTAGAATACAGAGCCAGTTCAACCTTCATTTCTATTATACTGCTGCCAAAAAATAGGTGTTGAATGGGGACTAAACTGACGGTTCAATTTCTTACAAGCTCATATTCCTTGTGAATGGTTTTGGTCTTAATAGAGTAGCTTAATAAAGGTTTTGAATATGCTTTCATCTTCAAAAAATGGAACAGGTTACTCTGGAAGTGTTAAAAGGATTTCTTAATATCACTTCAAGAAATTTATTTTCCCCCCAGGTAGTTGACTGTTGACAGTAGGTTTAATGAGGACAAACCACTAGAGGGCTCTGCATAGGTATGCCAGTGTGAAAAGGAGGCTGGTCAACTCATCTAATCAGAATTTTTGAATTTTTCTGAATTTCCTCAGATTTTCTGGGGCTGCTAAAATGTACCACCTACCTTCAGTTTAAAAAAATCATGCTAACTATAACTGTGCCCTCATTATTGCTCCACCATCTTATTTCAGACCTAATCCCATATTTGCCTTCCTCACAGAGGGCCCTTACATCAAGATAAAATCTCTCTGCAACAAGGTTTTACTACTGACCACCGACCCTTATCAGTCCTTTTCCTTTTTCCGAACACCTCCTGATCCCATCTTTCTGTTTTGGAAACATCCCTTTGCCAACTCTGAGATATGGTACCAGAACTACCAATAATCTTGCTTTAGTCAAACACACTTGTCCCTTAATGTTTCTGCTCAAGCTATCAGGGTGTTTACTTGCTAGACTTCAGTAGTGATTACTAGTCCACTTAAAACATGGAAGCCCAATTAGGGTGAAGGAAATCAGTTACCAGATTTCCCAACTGCCACATGCATAATACTTATGAGAATGTACTTTTCCGTCAAGAAGTTTAACACGTAGTAAATCTTAGTTAAGACTTTGGTACGCTTCCCAGAAACAGAGAAAGCTTGAATGACTGGATAACAAATTCTGCTAATCACATTGGTTCCAGAGTTTCTGTTTTCAACAGAACTGAAGGAGGATGGAAGCAAACTGTCAACTGATAGAACATTAATTTTTTTGTTGATCACTATGTGATTTCTGGTGTGGAGTGGTTTAAAAAAAGTTAAAAGAGATTGCTATTAACAAAACCCCTGTCATGTGCATCTGCATATGAACAAAGTATCTCAGCTTCCATCTATGAAAAAACTGGAATCAAATTGGGGTTGAATTTTTCTCATTCTAATAATTATTTACCCACAGATAGATGGAATTTAGTCTTAATGTTCACCAACTGAGTAGGAATAAAGGTAATTCTCAATCTGGAAAGAAGGTGAACTATTTCAGACTTACAGTCTTAAGATAATTTTTAAAATTTAATTTTCAAGTTAAACATTTTTGTTGCTCAGAGAAATGACATAGTACTTAATAAATGCCCCTGACCATAAATATGTTAGAATAAAATTCTGTGGAGGAAGCAGAATAAGAGTACAATTATCAATTTAAGGAGAAAAAGCAAAAGAAAAACTTCCATTTTTTAGTTTATTCATGTATTTTATTTTTAAAGATTTTATTTATTTTTTAGAGAAAGGTGAAGAGAGGGAGAAAGAGAGATAAACATCAATGTGTGGATGCCCCTTGCACACCCCATCTAGAAACCTGGCCACAACCCAGGCATGTGCCCTGACTGGGAATGGAACCAGCGACCCTTTTGGTTCCCAGGCCAGCAATCAATCAGCTGAGCCACACCAGCCAGGGCTTATTCATGTATTTTTAAATATATATTGATGAGTATCAAACTGCCATTTAATTTATATTTTTTTCAATACTTTTAAGAGTAACGTTAACATTTTAAATGCCAACATTTATGATACTCTGGATATTAATCCTTGATGACTATGTAAATTTAGGATTAAAAGTTTAAGTTTCAATACAAAAAAAATGCATTGGGGTACGCAGTTTTGTGTACAATTCTTTTTAATACCATTCCTTCCAGGTTGTGAAAGCCAAATCACCCAAATATGTATATTTTAGGTAAAGAAATATACCTAAAAAATAGTCAAGTTTTACAAAAGTACTTTGTTCTAAAAGTATTAGAATAATGTAATATTCTAAGACATTATATAATGTCTTAACTCTGTCTTAACTATTTTATTATATAAAATAGTCTTTGCATGGACTTTAAAGCCATTCTAATTATGTTCTGTAAAAAGGCAGTAATACCTATCTTTCCAAATGCCTTTTAATCAGTGATATAAAGGACTTATATTCTAATATTTTTCTACAGCAGAAATATTCATACTTCTAAAAGAAAGCAGAAGGGCTTTGGAATCAGACTTGAGTTGGGTCGAGGCTTTACATATAATGCCTAGGCATAGGTTCCCACCCCCGCCGCACCGCTGGGTGCTCAAAAGTTCCTCAGTTCATTTAAGGTCGCAAGGCTACTTTTCTTCATTAAAGATAAAATAAAACGCCAACGCCCCCTTCACAGAGTTAAACCACTGTCAGTTGGTATTGCCAGTGGATTCAAACCAGTACTGTCCAGTCACATAAGCCAGGCACCGAAAAGTTGAACACCAATGGATACTACGAAGTTTTCGGCATGCATCACCTTAGCAGTCGTTCTCACAGGGGAGGGGAAATTCGGGGTCAGCTGGCAAAGCTGGGGACATTTTTGGTTGTCACCTCGTGGATGGAGACCAGGGATGCTGCTAACCACCCTGCAGTGAACACGACGGCCCCACTTCGAGAGTAAAATTCGTCCCCAGAACGAGAGTAGCTGGCGAGAAGCCCTGGGTGTCTGAGGGGAAGCCAGCCCACAGGGCCCTCGCTTTCTAACTCCAGGATCCGGCGAGCATCCGGCCCCTCGTCTACTTCCGTAACTGGTATTTAAACCTACACGTTACCTCACAACACGGCCTCACGCGCTCGCAGCCAGCCGGAGCGTCCCCTCGCACGGTGGAAAGTCTGAACCGGAATAAAGGCCTATGGGAGCAAAAAGCACACTAGGTCAGCCACCGTCGCCTCCCGCGCTCAGGTTTATTGCGCAAGGAGAGACTACGTCACTTCCGCTGTAAACATCCGCGGGCCCGCCCACGACCCGGCCTCCAGTGCGTTGTAACCCAGGGCAACTTTCGCTCTCGTCCGGCATTGGTGAGGACTAAATTGCCGTGGCTTTCCACCTGGTGGCCCCAAGTGAGGGGGTGAGTCGCGGCGGCCGCTTCTCAGTCGCCGGAGCAAGGACCCACACCACTCCACGGGCGACAGAGCCGGAGGACCTGCCCAGTACGAAAGGAAGCTGCCCTTCTAGGCGGGGATGCAAAAAGGAGAGATAGTACAAAGACCTGCTGGGTTGAGGGCGGAGCCTGGAGAGTAGCATCACGGAGTGGGTGGGACAGTGGGAGGGCCCGTTGAAAGGGCGGAGCCCTGTGGGGGAGGAGCCAATCGGTGAAGCGGTGGGGCTTGGTGAGGCTAGTAGGGATGTTTTGCTGGAGGGGTTAGCTCTTGAAAGTAGAGAGGGCATCATTTGTGCCTAGGTAAGAACTGCTGGAGGAAGGAGAGGAGGTAGATGAGGAAGAAGGAAGGATCATGGAAAGGGGGAGGAGCTTGCAGGGGGGGAGGAACTATTAAACTTTAATACTTTAGTAGTTTAATATATTAAAGGAAAGGGAAGAGATGGGTATGAATTGCCTAAGTGCCTAGGCTCTAGGAAAGGCAGGTTGGGGTGTGTGTTTGATGACTTGTATTTTCACGTACACTATAAACTATGAGAGCTGGGAAGACGGGCATTGCTTTACTATTTTGTTCCCAGTGCTAGGCAGCCAATAGAATGAGTGAATGCATGTAAGTGGAAAAAGTGGAAGAGTTGGAGTGCTGTAAATCTGTAAAGTAGGCATAATTTTACCATCAGAAAATACGAGTATTATATCAGTGCAGATTTCTGCATTCCAACAGAAAAGTGAAACAATATAATTTGTAATTTGTAATATAATTTGTAATATTTACTATTTGCAAATAGTAAATATGGACATTGTTTTCAGTTTACATTGATTTCAGCCCCTCCCACCTCATTTTAACTTTTATGTAACACATCCATGAAAATGGCAACAGAAAATGTGTCCTTTTCCTGGATTTTGTTGTAATATTGGTGTGCCTCTGCCATTGGCCCTCTGTAGCTTAATGGAAGTCTTTGTGTACTTCAGGAGGAGGACACTGTATTCTAAATTACAGATTGGTTTGGGCATTAAAGCTACATCTTTTAATATAATTAAAATTTTTCATTAGTCATATTTTAAAAAGAAAAAATAGGTACAACCAATTTTAATACATTTTACATAATCTATATTATTCAGAATATTAGAATTTCAACATGCAGTTAATGAAAGCTACATTGATATTGCCAGATATATAACAAAGAGGCATTTGGTAGTGTCTGTACTTCTCAGTTCATAAACTCTGTGATCATAATACAACATTAGAGATCCAAAAAAGTAAAGTCAATTTTTTCTGAATTTCCAACCCATTATTTTACAGTTCAGTAAATATAATAAGAAGGCTTTAGTACTTTGACTTAAGAGTAAGTGGACAGTTATTTATGGAGTTTCTCTAAATCACTTTCATAAACTCTAGTGTCTGATTGTTACACCTTTGTGATACATGTTCTTTTTCAGTAGGTCGTGGTTCTTTAATCCAACTTAAAATTATACAAACTGTTTTATCTATTTTTTGATATATTTATTTCAGTTTGCTTAAGATCAAAATTTGTCCTATGTTCACTTCCACCATTATTCTATATTTCATTCCTTGGACCACTCTGATAGTATAGTGGCTTAAAATTTTTCCTTTTACAGGAAACTTCACTCTTACATAAAAGTAGAGAGATGAGCACAGTTAACCTCTATGTCCTCATATACATCTACAACAAACAGCTTAAGACCACTTTTATTTCATCTAACTACAACCACCACATGCCCCATCCCTGCCACACTACTTGTGGGATTATTTTGTAGCAGATCAAAATGGTTTATGTTTAATTGATAAAATAAACTGTGTTACAGATGTTTTTGTAGAGCATTTCCTTTCCATTTCTGTCCTTAAATGCTATCAGAAAAGATATTTTCTAGATCATAGTGAATTTCCATAGGCTCTGTTTCACAGACTCTCATTCATCTTTATTTCATTTCCAAATATCTTAAGTTCCTTGATCAGTTTTTCTTTGGGGTTATTTTTGTTTATCCAAGCATGTACTTTGGGGGCTTGGACCTCAGTCAACATTTTCTTCTTTGGTTTGAGTCACTTTAATAGCATATGTCACAGAGTTTAAGACCTTCTGGACTACATCTGTGTGCCTTCCTGCTTTGTACTCCAAATCTGATTTTCTAGTTATGTCTGCAAATGCATTTTCCCATGGTAGCATTTGCACTATGATATTTGTTTTCTTGATGTGATTTTCTTGGAAAACATTTATGAGGACTTTGATTTATGCTAATACCAGTGATTCTCAAACAGAATCAGGTTGTAAAGCTCACTGGGCATCAAGAAATGGAATAGCATGAGCTCTTGATTTACTTCAAATCTGTAAAGTAGGCATAATTTTACCATCAGAAAATACGAGTATTATATCAGTGCAGATTTCTGCATTCCAACAGAAAAGTGAAACAATATAATTTGTAAGTCACTTATCTACTCTTTTAGTTGATCTTTGATTGCTTCTTGAACATTTCTATTTGTCATCTCTTACAAGAGATAGAAGACCAGAAAAGTTAGAAGGCAGTAAATCTTGAAGTCACATTTATAGGAGGAAAACTTAAAATTAAGACTATGCTTCCCACTAACTGAATTTTTTTTCTCATTAGGAAAAGACCACCAGTATTCTGTTTAGTTGTGGAGCATCTTGATCAGTCTGGTGTGAAGAATACCAGGGTCCTGGAGGAGCACCTAGCAGTCTGGTATGTAGGAATCTGGCCATTCCTTTGACTAAGAATACTATGCTTGCTGACTCAGAGGTGATTGTTAGTTTTCAGTCATAAGGGATCAATATAGTACCCATGACACCCCATTAAATGAGTAAAGTACTTATAAAATGTAGTATTTCTAACCAATACATAAAGCTCTTATAACAATGTTTGGCAAATAGCAGGAGCTATGTAACAGTAAGTTTTATTATTAAGTTATTATTGTAACCTTGACTTTTTTTGGCACTTTGTAATATAATGTGACTGGAACCTCTTCTGGTGCCCTCACTGGGTCCAATTCTACTGACTCCAAAATAGGGCTTACCCAATATTGTGTCCTTGGCCTCTGCTGTTGCTCTCTCTAGATATACATAGGTATAAAGTCATCCACTAAGATTTCACATATTCTCATAGTGTATAAGAAATAGATGAAGGCACTGGAGATGGTCAGTCTAAAAGAGAGAAGAGTACATGGAACTTTTTCATAGGGCTGTTGGGAGGCTGAGGCAACAGGCCATCTCTGGGTCAATGATTCTTAAGCCTTTTGTAGTGACAGACTGCGCTGTGACTCTGATGTAGACCCTTCCCTGAAAAATCATTGACCACCTTCAGGGGCATCATAGACTTTCTTAAGCCCACTCAAGTATGAGAAGGCTTCTCATCACGCAGCCTTGCTCTGGAGGGCAAAACGAGGCTCAGGGAGTGGAGGGTGTTGATGGGGCAGGAAAAGCAGTCTTGGTTCAATGAAAGGAAGAACTTTCTAACAGAGCAGTAGTTCTCCAACTGTGCTGGATTCTAGAATCACCTTGGGTGATTTTAAAAACCTTATGGCTGGGATGTGCCCCTACCGATTATAATCAGAATTTCTGTGGGTGGGGGTCTGGGCATTTTCATTTTTTTATAAAGCTCCTCAGATGATTCCAAAGTGCAGCCAAGTTTGAGGACCAGGTAATTAGAGCATTAAATTACTTTGCCATTTGAGCAGCCTCTCTAAGTAGTCTTGTCAATGGAGATACTTTAAGCAAAAAAGCTTTTCTTATTGATTCAAACATTCTAGAGCTACTTAACCTTTCCTGAACATTATCTATTTCATTGTTATAATAACCTCAAGTTTAAGGTTATTTATTATTTAATAAGTGGCTTCACTTTTGATTCTCTGCTTTTCCCCTTTCGAACTGTTTGCTTATTAAGTCTGTGGAGTTCTGTGGTATAAATGTATTTGTAATTCAGAAGAGAACAAGGTCAGAGTGTATTTATAGGAGCTTTTTTGGCCTGGAGAGTGACTGTTCACACACATCCGCTGCAGTTCTTTTGGCCTGGAAGTGAAATTTCATAATATGAGAGGCTCAGGCTGGTTTGCATAATCTGCCACATCCTTGATGATCTGTTTGTAAATAAAATAGCACTCTTGGTTTTTAGTCACTTGTAATGTTTTCTTTTCAGACCTCATTAATTTCCTCTGATGTCATTTTGGAAAAGATCAGGATGTCCAAAGATATTTAACCTTCCATAGGTAAATGGAACTTTATTACCATCAAAATACCACTTTAAGCCTAAGTGAAAAAGCTGAATTGGTACTTGATCAGACACCATTATAAGAAGTTACTTATCACTGCCTCAGCAGAAAATGAAGAGTGTGAGTGTCTGGCAGGGGCTGTGTTGGGGTGTGAGAAAGCAAGCCGTGCAGTCCCCAGTGAACTCTGTCTCATTATAAGCAAGAACTCCCTCAAGGAGGCACTGACTGTTCATCAGCACTCAGCTGGGTCACTGGCAGTCACTGCTTAGGCATTAGAGTCATCTGTGTAGCTCCTGGGTTCCCCAGGAGGAACATCTGCCCGTGGGAAGGTATTATAATCATGTCCTTTTATATATGAGCTCAGGGACCCAGAAAGGTCACTCATCTAAGCCTCACACAGCTAATAAATAGGATTGGAACCCTGGCTGTTTGGCACATGAGGTTGTGCTCATGATCAGGATTATAAATATCCTAACATTTGGCTGGATTATAAATGCCAAGCCCCATTTTTTGACTTGGAAAAGCATCAATTAAGGATAGATATAATAGTTTCTGTCATCGTCACCATTACCACCACCACTACTGTCACCATTCCCTGTTGTGTTAGTTTCCTAGGGCTACAGAGGACCATAGACTGGGTGGCTTAAACAACAGAAATTTATTATCTCACAGTTCCAGAGGCTCAGTGTCCAAAATTGAGGTGTCAGCAGGGTTGATTCCTTCTGAACATGGTGAGGGAAGGGTCTGTTCTAGGCTTCTTGCCTTTGCTTTTATATGGGCATCTTTTTCCTGTATCTCTTCACATCATCTTCCCTCTATGCATGTTTGTGTCCAAATTTCCCCTTTTAATAAGGACACCAGTCATATATGGTGGATTGGGGTGAACTGATTGACTGAGCTTAGACCAGGTCTACCAGTTTCCTCAGAAGCCTAAGGATCCCTAAGCTGACATCCAGAATTGGGAAAGGAGAGAAGAGGCTTGGGTGCCTGTATCACACATGTCCACTGCAGTTCTTTTGTTATTAGCACAATATCATTTGGACATTTTTGGAGTGGAGGGTAGGGATGCTTCAACCTACATTGCGTACTGCAGTCTGTACTGCATCATGGGACAGAGCCTGAATTAACATCTTCCTCTCCTCTTTTCATCACTTCCAACTTTGGTCCTTAATCATATCTGTTAGTCTTTAATTAAAATTAGACTTATCTTTTATAATGCCAATAGTTGGCAATGGATGGTTTTGCAGTATTTCTTCTGAGTCAATTCCTGAATGTGTTAAAGATATTTCACCCAAGTTATTCTTTTTTTTTTTAAGTCAGTATTGAAAAACTGAGTTCAGTCCACATTTCAAACTACAGGAAGAAGATGTTAAAAACTTTAAGCAACCATCAGAGTAATAACAATAATGGATCTCCATCAGAAAAATGAGACTGAGATAGAAAATAGTGAAAATAATGAAATTCAAAGCACAGAAGAAACTGAATTAACCTATACTTGTCCAGATGGAAGAAGGGAAAAGAATCATGTTTGTTGTCTTCTCAATATCAGTGACATTACTCTTGAACAAGATGAAAAAGCCCTCAAGTTTGTTATTGGAACTGGATGGGAAGAAGCAGTAAGTATCTTCTTGAGTTGGGTCTCTTGCACATCAGTGTTTTGACACAAGCCTTTTTATTTTTTTCAAAAATAGTTACTATTACCAAAAGTGTAAACAACGAAATATAGAAACCTTTGGAACACAAGTAAAATATTAATGATGAGGATAGCAGTACCTCTTAGTGAGTATTTATGGCCACTTGGCATCAGCAAGCACAGCACTAAATGCTTTGTGTGCAACACTTCATTCAGCCTCACAGTAGTCCTATGTGGCAGGTGTTAACAGCCACACTTTTTGGACAAGGATACTGAGGCACCCAGAGAGTGAAATAATGCAGTGAAGATCACCCTGCCAAGGGCCAAGGTCTTCTGGACTCCAGAACCTTAGCTCCTTGACTACTGTACTAAACTGCCCAAGAAACCTGAGATTTCTATCCTGTATTTCTATTCAGAATCCTGTTTAATCTTAAATTGTCCTTAGAATCAAGTATGGGATCCTAAATTTAGAACTATAAGGAAATTTAATCTAATCTGAAGTTTCTCAGGTGACACTTGGCAATGTCACGACAGGGGGTGAGGGGGAGGAGGTGCTACCGGCATCCAGTGGGCCGAGGCCAGGAATGCTGCTCCACGTCGTACAACGTCCAGGCCTGCGCCCATCTCTAGGAATACTCCCGCCCTGTCAGAGTTCAGGCTGCTGTAACAGAAAACCATACACAGGGTGGCCTAAGCAACAGACAGTTATTTCTCACAGTTCTAGAGGGTGGAAGTCCAAGAGCAGGGTGCCAGCACCAGCATGACTGGGTTCTTGGTGAGGGCCCTCTTCCTGACTGTGCCCTCACATGGTGCTCTCTTGTGGTGTACAACGAGAGAGAGAGGGAGAGAGAAAGGGAGAGAGATTGAGATTGAGATCCCTTGACTCCTCCTCTTCTTATAAGGACATTGATCCCATCTTGAGGGCCCTGCCCTCTTGACCTCCTCTAACCCCAACTACCTCAAATGCTCTACCTCCAGATACCACATCACACTGGGGATTAGGACTTCAGCCTAGGAATTTTGGAGGGACACAAACAGTCCATAATAAGTTCCAAATATTGGTAGTACCAAGGTTGAGAAATCTCAGTCTACTTGGTTTATTTTATAAATGTGGAAACTGTGAGGCCAAGACAAGGCCCAGTGGTTCGCCCACTGGTTTATCCAGGTTCACTTGACAGTTGAAAGAATCATGTCTTCAAGAGCCCTTCTCTAGTACTCTCTCTCCTGTATCACCCCACCACCACCTTAAGCATTTATGACCTTCCAAACACATACTCCCATGCCTGATAAGTCAGGGCTGTAGGCTGTCCTATTTAAGATTTTAAAGCTTTTTAAGTTGAGAAGGTTCCATTTACTATCGAAAGTAACTACTTTGAAATACACATCTAAGGGCTGTTGGCACAGACCTACCTTTGCTCATCTTCTCTCCCTTGAGCCCCTCCATGTAGCAGTCTCCCTGGGTGTGGTAAACCAAGTCTGGAAGTATGGCAAAGCCTGGTATGGGGGAGAAGACAAATAGTTTTGAATTTATTTTTATTTATAGTTCCAAATTTATTTTAATGTACATCTGAAAAACATAGCCTGTCCAGATGGCCATTTACAGATACAATTGTTTAGTATTTTACAAATCCTATTGCTAGTATTTCAGATTTTAAAGTAAGTACTATAGCTTAATATAAGGCTAAAATAGGTATTTAAAATATCAGTTCAAATAGGGTGGCCAAAATGGGGATGTGGCCAAAATTAGGGTGGCTAGAATGTGGGCAGCTCAGCTGAGGTTAACACACTGCTTTATTTGCAGGTTCAAGGCTGGGGAAGGATTTCTCCAACTGCCTGCATCTGGCCCAGGAAGAAGCTTAAAAAGGCAAAGGTGGGAGAAAGTGCCAGCAACTGCTTACTCTGTGTCAGTCTCTCCCAAGGGATCCCTGAGACCAAGCCTCAGTCTGAGGCTGGGAAGTTAGAGTCCGGGGCTCCAGCTGCGGCAGACCCAGAGAGGGATCAAGGCAGCCCCTCCCAGACTCAGAGCCAGGAGCTCAAAGACCCCACCACCGCCTCCAGGGGGAGTGGCAAGATGTGTTCCCCCTCCTGCAATCAGGGAGAGAAAAAAAATCTGCAAATAAAAGAGTTTATTTGGTGCATGGAAAAGTGGGCCGCTCCAGAGACTGTTAGGGCCAAGGGCCCCAGCAGAGGTGCTGACCAGGGTCATTCTATGTCAGACTCATGGACTTCGAAGGCCCTTTTAATTCTGCCTCCTCTGAAGGCTTCAGCCCCAACTGGCTTGGGTGTTCTGGGTAAGAAGAGTAAGAACTTTCTCTTGCAACCAGAAGAGAAGGTGCTGCGTGTGAAAAAGGATGAGTGTGTGGCTTGTGCATGTGAATTGAAAACAGTTGACAGGAAAAATGGAAAGAGACCCACTGAGCTGGCCAAGCACCTTAAGGTCAACTGCAGGCAGCCTTTTCCTCCCCCAGTGGTCGGGACATCCCTAGTGGCCAATCTGGAGAGGGGTTGCCTGCGCTGGTCCATCCTGCCTGAGAAAAACCTGCTGTGCCCTCCCCGTTGCAACAGTGTTCGCTATCTCACCACCATGCAGCTTTTGCAGAGACAGGGAGTTCAAAACTACAAAGCCAAATTCAAAGCTAGAGAGCCGAGACCTCCCATGAACACTCAAAAGTACATTCTCAAGGAGGCCAAGCAGGAAAACAGGCACCAGACATTGGAGACCAATGTGTTCCCAAGACCTCTCTTGCCATCTCTCACAGTGAGCAGAGTTGTTACTCCTGTGTCCACTCACAGACTCCTCTGAATTGCCACAATATAATTCCCTGGGCATAAGCACCTTTGAAACCCATTCATCCTCCCTTTCTCTTCTGCCCCTACTCCATTCTCTTTCTTCCTTTCCCTCATCTCCCCTCCCCTTCTCTTTTCTCATCCCCTTTTTCCCTTCTTTCCTCCGTCTTTGTCCTTTTTTTGTAGTAGAACCAGAGGAAATAAACTCATTGTATGGGTTTTGATTTACTCTCAAAACACTCATATTTATGTGTTATCTGCTTCAGTTGCTCAGTCATCATGCCAGTCTCAGCCTCTACCTGCTTTACAGCTCCTCTGCTACTGGAAGCCAAGTGGATGGTGGGGAATCTGAAAAGGGCCTCTCTCGGTGATGCCCCCGTGCACTCTTGAGCCCTTTGGAAAGCGCTCTTTCTGACCTACCCCAGTGCCTTAAGCTAAGTGTACTGGGCTTGTTTGGATGAAGTTGTTTCTTGATAAATCAGGCAGATATCTGTTACTTCATTTTCTCTTGCAACAAAGATCTGAAATGTTGCTTTAGTAGAAAATCCCAGTCTGTGTCTAAATGGATATCCTTGTGTTCCAGATGACATACACCTTATTCATTGGTGGTATGTGTCCGAAGTGACATAAATCCATGGGTTTACCATACTTATTGTATCCTGTGTATCCAGAGTGACATGTCCTTATATTGTAGCTTCATGCTAATCTCTGTGTCTGAGAAGTTTTAGCCACAGTTCCACAAAATCCATCTTGGAAAGGAGCTTAAGAATAGTTATTTAAAGAAAGATCACTGTGATTATTGTCACCCCACATACTTCCTCCACCCTTACTTTGCATCTAATATTTTGGAACTCGACAACCCCAGATAGACACTTAGAATGTGGTGGTCACTTTCTCCCTTCTTCCCCTTCATTTTACTCCAATGCATATTTCCTGGAGTTGTATGTAAATTAAACATTGTTTGTAAATGAGTATATTTTAAATGCCAAGTGAGCAGAGAAATGCTCTGAAAAAAACTTTGCAATATGAGTAACCATCTAACTGCTCCGTAATTACTGTTTGAATTTGCTTAAGGTAGGTTGTACTTGAACTCTGGACTTTCCATCCATAAATGGTGACTATTTATAAACATCTGCTTTCCATAATTGCTCTTTAGTTGAAGTTGTTTGTTTTGTTGTTTTTCTGAAACACGGGGAATACAGGGATGATTATAGTACAGCAGTTGTTAAAAGGTTTATTTTTGCCTACTTTGGTTGGACACTCCCTTACAGTCTAGAAGCAGTTTTTAGGTTCTTGTCATCCCTTCTTTCCTGAATGAACTATCTGGTTTCCACCCCCAAGAAAAGGCCCTGATTTCCCACTGTTTCTGGACAGTGGGGGTGTTGGACCTGGTATATTTGAGGACACTCCAGCAATGGCAGCCTGCCCACCGAAATCCATGTGTTTTCAAGCCCCCTTTTACAAGCAGCAGAATAATAAGCCCAATATGTGAAACAGTCAAAAGTATTTGATTGGGAAGGAAGAATATGGACCAGCATGAGTGAGGGTTGGAGACCCACCTAGTCAGCCTAGATGTGCTTTTGAGATCTTGAGGCAGTTTGAAACACTGATGTAAGTTATGACCAAATATTTCTTTCTTATGAAAAACTCTTGTTGAGATGTGGTTGTAAATTCTACTGATTTTGGAGTAAACATGTAGCAATAATGTAGAACTAAGAGGAAGGTCAGTCTGAACAAAAAAAAAATGGCCCAATTTACTAAAGATTCATGGTATCATTCTTTTTGAGCAAATGATTTGGCCAACAAAATATTGAGTAGAACATTCCTCTGTGAATACATAAGAATGTTCTGTTGGTATCTCCTTGTTAGGTAATTATACAAGTACCTGATGAAGTCCCTTTAGGATCCTGTTTGCACTAGCCCATGTTTAGTTTCTCTGTGGACAAAGTCACTTTAAGCCTTGCCCCAAGGCTTAAAGCAACTTTCCATTCTTAAAGTGACTTTTCATGGAAAAGCCTTTCCATTCAGATTAAATCGGGTGCCCAAACTGGTCTTTGATGTCCAAGTCTAGATAAAAGCTAAATGTTTGCTAGAATGCAGTCCCCACTAGGGATCTAGGTGACTAAGGAAACTTGCAGGGTAAATCTTGCTGTGTTAAGGTGTCAAGCATGTTGTACTACAGGTGAACAGCCTTCTTCCTCCCTCAAGGTGATGATTGATTAGGTTTGATTCCTCTAGTCCTTTCCAAACCAGGTATGGAGAGCTCTGTGTTTCATCCTTCATTCTATTATTTTTGGATGTCATCTTGAAAACTTAAAAATCACAAAGTGGAATTGTGGGAGCATCCAACACAGGGCCGGAGGTCACCTACTGGGTGAGGCTGGGTGAAGCCTGGGGATGCTGCTGAGGGTCTAGGTGAGACAAGGGAGAGGCCATAAGGACAGGAGACCTTGGACAGACAGAATGTCAACCTGAGAGTTGAGGGGGTGGCATGTTTGAAGGGCAAGGGGGAGACTTTAAATCTGTTCTGATTCTAGACCTGGCTATATACATTTGGACAAATACATAGGACTTTGGCTACTCAGGGAAACTTTCCCTAATTTTTAGTTTTATTCTTTTTTATTCTGGACTTGCCTCTATTGTGAAATTTACCTGTACTCCAAGATCCTGCTATAAAGTAATGTGAACCTGGAACCAAATTTGTTTTCAGTCTCCCTCTCTAAGTGTAGGAACCTCAGGACCCAGAAAGACCACAGAAGCCCCAGCTGGCCAAGCAGGCCAAACTGCACTGCTGGAGGCCTCACACCTGGGGCTTTTGGGGTGTCTGGACTTGTGTCCACTTGGTGCTGTAGTTTAGGGGCTCCTGAGAAGCAAGGTGGAGGGGAAAGAAACAGAGGGTTTCCTGGGGCTGTGAGAGAGGGCAGACCAGGGCGATTGCTGGTACCACAGAGAACACTTTTCTGCTGTCGCTCTGCTCCGCTAACAGGAGCTGGGAGAGACTCAGTGTCTGGCTCTTGCCAGGGCCAAACTCTGCCCTGAGTTCTACTAGCCAGTCACAAGATACAATGATTCCACTGGTTTTCAGTTGGTCTCTCTAGGAGTTCAGACCTCCTTTTGGGCATTCTCTCTTTTTATCCTGAGCATATGCATGCGCATGAGGTATCAGTTTCTTCTGTAACCCAAGGAGAATCCAGTCAACAGCGAGGTTGAGTTTAGTCAGGCCAGGGTGAGGTATGGAGCCTGACATCTGGAGGCTCCGATATGTCACCCAGGAGGGGCACAGTTGGAGCACTGGGTGGAAAATACCACATAAGGCAGGAAGGAGGGCTGGAGAGCGTCATTCCTTCCTGTAAGATGGGAACAGCTTCAGACACAGGATGTGGTGAGGATGATGAGGTAATGCATATAAAATGCCAGCAGAAATTTATGGTTTTCCTGAATGTATTGATCAGAAAAAATATAAATAGCTGGATCACTTATTTCCCCTTAATGAATAAACTGACTTCAAAATTGTGTAGAAATCCTATGGCTATGGTGAGCTGTTATTTGGAGCTTGATGGGTCTTTACTTTTTTTTTTTTTTTTAGATTTTATTTTATTTTTTTTTATTTTTAGAGAGAAGAAGGGAGGGAGAGAGGGAGAGAAACCATCAACTGGTTGCCTCTCGCAAGCCCCCAACTGGGGTCCTGGCCTGGGACCCAGGAATGTGCCCTGATCAGGTATCGAAACTGTGACTTTTGGGTTTGCAGGCTGGCGCTCAGTCCATTGAGCCACACAAGCCAGGGTGGGTCTTCATTCTGTAATAGTCCTCCAAACTCAGCTTTGTAACTTGTTGACTGAGGCTCTTTGCTTGGGACCCTGTTAACCAGTCTATGGACCATCTTCATTCCCTGGTCCTTTTCCTCATTGGGTTTTGCCTGAATTTTCACAGCATCAGTCTAAATACCACCACTCTGTCGAGTAATACCTTGTTTCTCGCACTGATTTTTGTGTCATCTGCAGATGTATTACAGAAACAATTTACTTTTTAAGTTCAATCTCCAAGATCAAAGCTGTTGTATATCTTCTTGTCTTAGGATAATTCTAGTGTCCAGACAATAAGTAAAAGTAGACCCATCTTTCTTTTTTCCTAGGAGCTGAGAATGAGGCATCAGGAGACTTACTTTTTTTTTTAATACCCCAGCTTTGCCAGTGGGCGTTGCTGTCTTTGCCCCATGAAATGAAGGGATTGTTACCTGAGGTCTTTTCTATTTGTCATTTTAGCATAGTTAACTTGCCTGCAAACATTTCTAGAGACTCAAAGTGGCGAATAGGTCTTTCTGTCACATATTTGTGATCATATTTGCTCTGGATCCTGATCTTTGTAATGTGAAATTTTTAAAAAAATCTAAGTGAATTTCAATTTGTACATTTCAAAAGTTGCTGATAGTAAAAATCCTAGAGATTAAAAAAAACTTTTTATGTAAGACTATGAGGATTCAACCTTCTCTACTAACATATATTAAGTTGGCCAAAAAGTCTGTTTAGCTTTTTGAAAAATAAAAAATACATTTTTCATTTTCACCAATAACTTTATTGATTGGATATTTGGAGTATGTCGGCTGTCCCCCACGTGGTATACATTGATTGTTCTCAATTAATGTCTTGATTTGACTTTTGACTGCTGTCAACTTCAACTGGTCTGCCTGGCCGTGGAGTATCATCCAGCAAGAAATCTCCAGCACAAAACTTTGCAAACCACTTTTGACACATTCAATCAGTCACGGCACCTTCTCCATACACTGCACAAATACTTTTTTGCATTTCAGCCTTTCTTCTTTTTTTTGTTTTTTCTAAAATTTATTTTAATTGTTGTTCTTGTACAGTTTTCTGTCTTTTACTCCCATCCCAGCCCACTGCCTCAGCCCTCCCCACCTCCCTCCCATTTCCACCCCCCTAGTTTTTATCCATGTGTCCTTTATACTTGTTCCTGTAAACCCTTCCCCTTTCCCCCTGATCTTCCCTCCCCTCTCCCCTCTGGTGACTGTCAGTCTGCTCTCAATTTCAGTATCTTTGGTTATATTTTGCTTGTTTGTTTGTTTTGTTGGTTAGGTTCCTGTTAAAGGTGAGATCATATGGTATTTGTCTTTCACTTCCTGGCTTATTTCACTTAGCATGATGCTCTCCAGTTCCATCCATGCTGTTGCTCAGCCTTCCTTGAAATAAAGCATAATATGCTAAAAACATTGCATATTTTCTCCCATCTTCAATATTAAAATGACTACACAAAAATTCACCAATTTTGATAAGTTTTTTAAATGCACACTGATATGACAGCTGTCACAATACAATCTGACAAAATTGTTTTGAATGATGTTAAAGACAACTAAGCTCTACTAAGGCCATCTTACAGAGAAAAGCAAATGAAGTTTTTGATTAACCCAATACTTAAAAAAAAAAAAAAAACATACATACTTAAAGAACCCAACAGCCCAGCTTGATACTGCACCTACCACATGCCTAATGTTCCACTTCAGCAACTGGCTTACCGCTAGGGTACGGCTTTTCAACCTTGGAACTGTTGGCATCTGGGGCTGGGTAATTCTTTGTGGTGGGGGCTGTTTCGTGCATGATGGGGTGTTTAGCAGCATTCCTGGTCTCTACACACTAGATACCAATAGTAACCCCACGAGAGCAAAATTGATCCAGTTGAAAACCGCTGCTGGGAATTAGTAATTCTAGAAACCAGTGCCTTTGTTTGCATCTTCTGTGACAGCTTTGCTTACAGAGCAAGCAGAAACCTTGCCACAGAGGTGAGGGAAATGTGGGAGATCTGCTTGTTTCATCTGGAAAGCACAGGTACTTGGATGTAAAGCCCTACGTGCTCTCAGTTTTGACCTGGTCCTCCAGGGTCTTCTGGTGTCACCTACCTAGGTCCTCTCCAGAAGGAAGTGACAACCAGCCTGCTCTTCTCTGGAAGAATCTCTCTTATAGCAGCAGCAGTGGGGCATATTTAGCCAGCACTAGGAAGAGCTGTTGGCATTCACTTGTCCCTCGAAGAATGTACATTACTGTTTTGGCAAGTGTTCAAGAAAATTCTAACATGTTAATGTATTTACATTTAATGCCATTATTAGGAAATCTATTTAAACAATATTCTCTTCACATACACTGTGCTAAATCATTGTAAATATTAAGAGGCAGCCAACACTATATATGACATACCTTATTAACCACTGGCAAATTGATACTTCACAAATACATGTGAAAATGACTTTTTCTCCCATTTAGTTCAAACTACAGGGCTTTCTTCCCTGTGTATCTGTTAAAATGAAACAATTTGCTTATTAAAACTTAAAACAGTGAACTTGAAAACATACTATAAACTAGTCTTATTTTCAGCACCACAGGAGGGGTATGACTATTAACCAAGCCTCTAAATGTGAAAGAACTGTTGGTAACTTCATTTGTTTTAATCTGCAGGTTGCTCTGAAGAGAACTAGTAATTTCTGAATAAAACATTTAATTTGGGATAAATATCACTGGTCCTGTGAAGGCTTAGTTTCTGTGGCTAGTCACCCAAATCCTTTTGATTGATTTTTCTAATGTAATTTCAGGAAAATAGAATGTCAGAAAGACACATATGGAAGCTATTTAGATAACTTTTTTTTTTTTTTTACAAAAAGACTTTGCTTATTTACTTTTAGAGAAAGGGGAAGAGAGGGAGAAGGAGAAGGGAGAGAAACATCAGTCAGTTGCCTCTTGCACACGCCTAACTGGGGACCTGGCCTGCAATCCAGGCATGTGCCCTAACTGGGAATTGAACTGGCAGTCTCTCAGTTTGCAGGCTGACACTCAATCCAGTGAGCCTCACCAGCCAGGGCTATTTAGAGAATGATATATATATATATATATATTTTTTAAATTTTATTTTTAATGTTTATTTTTTGTTAAAGACTTTATTTACTTATTTTCAGAGAGAGGAAAAGGGAGGGAGAAAGAGAGGGAGATAAACATCAATTGGTTACCTCTTGTTTGCCCCCAAATGGGGACCTGGCCCACAACTCAGGCATGTGCACTGATAAATCAAACCAGTGACATTTTGTTTTGCAGGCTGGCTTAGCCACATCAGCCAGAGCTATATTATTTTTTTTAAATACTTTATTTATTTTTAGAAAGAGGGGAAGGCAGGGAGAAACAGATCAATCAGTTGCCTCTTGCATGCTGCAACCCAGGCATGTGCCCTGACTGGGAATCAAACTAGTGACCTTTTGGTTCATAGGCTGGCACCCAATCCACTGAGCCATGTCAGCCAGGGTTATTTAGAGAACTATAAATCTGAAGATTTACTACTTAGGCACGTTATCTCATTAGAGAATAACGAAGTGTTTTAAAAATATACCACATCTTACCAAAAAAAGGTGAAAGGAAAAAAAATGATACAAGTTTACAATTCATTGATAGTACTAGACTCTCAAATATAGCTAAATAAATATTGTCATGAGCTGAAATAAGATAATATAGAATAAATAATTCCTAAAGCATAGTTTGCCAAAGTTTGGTTGGTTTCTCAAAAGTCTAATATAAAATCTTAATTTTTGAAGGCTCACTTTTTCACTCAGGAAAACTTATTGAGGAGCACTTTGAGGTTAAATATCCTTTTGTGGTAAGTTAATTTGGATGCATAGACTTCTGCCAGATTTTTACTGTGGTGTGAACTCTACATTTTCTGAAGTTGCTAAATTTCTCGTTACAGCACAGGAAAAAGAAGATAAAGTAGGAGAGGGATCAGTTTCAAATTCAGACTTAAGCAGCAACATGTTTAAGATGCAATCATAAAACCAAATATTTCACCCAGGACGTGAAAAAAAGCAGCAGGTCACCAGAAAGCAAAGAGTAAAAAGCCGCAAGCAGAAGCAGTAAGAAGATGCCAGGCTTGGAACAGGTCTTTTTGACACATACCATGCTACCAAGCTCACTCCTTTAGGGAAAAGAAAAAAGTCTCTGTTCACATTGAGGTAACTTATGTACTTTTGAGAATGACAAAGTTGTCATGGAGAAACAGTTTTTCAAAAAGTTTTTCATTTTCTGAATCAATCTCACTGATAAATTTAAAAAAAGAGTATCACCTGTGTTGATTTTGTTTATTTCTCTAGTCTTATGTCCTGTAATATTAACTTGCTTGAGAGTAAATTACCAGAAATTAATGGAAGGGCCTTGACCCTTGGCTAGCATATAAGAAGGGTCTTTCCTATGCAGGTAAACTTCACTATTTTTAAATTTGTGGATTTAGAATAAAATTACAAAGGTACTTCTTAGTAATAAGGCAAAACAAAACTTGCATTTTTTCTTAAGTTTGTTCAAAGAGTTGAATGAATATTGGTAGTCTTCAAGTACTAATAGAAAATGCTTTCATTTATTCACATCACTTGGGCACTTGCTCCCTTCAAACATGCATATTTTTTAATTTAAATTTGTATTTATTGTTAGAGAGATATTGATTTGATGTACCACTTATTTATGCACTCATTAGTTGATTCTTATATGTGCCCTGACCAAGGATTGAACCCACAACCTTGGCATATTGGCAGGATGTTGTAACCAACTGAGTACCCAGCCAGGACCAAATATACATATTTTCTAAAAAAATATTTTATTTTTAGAGAGGGGGGATGGGAGGGAGAGAGGGAGAGAAACATCCATGTGCGAAACATTGATTGGTTGCCTCTCACATGTCCCCATCTGGGGGCCTGGCCTGCAACCGAGGCATGTGCCCTGACCAGGAATTGAACTGGTGACTTTTGGTTTGTGGGACCACACCAAACCCACTGAGCAACACCAGTCAGGGCCAAACATGCATATTTTTAAATGTAGTACCCACATTTGTTAATGTTTGAGAATTCTGACAAACTGAGAATCCTCTCCATTTGCTCTTGAGCCTGCCTCTTAAACAGTAATCAGTGTATCTACTAATAAATATAGTTCACATGACTGAGAGTATCCTTTGGATGTAAACATTGCAAAACAATAGTATGAAGCAGACTGTCTTCTTGGCCATAAGAACATTAGACTAGCCAATGCTTGCTGAAGAAACTGAATCAATATTTACTTACCAAATTGTTTTAGATGTTGGAAGTATATATAAAAGATTGACATGCCCTTTCCTAGTGTCACATCTAATCAGTGGTACTTTAACACACTTCAGATGAGAAGACACACATATCTCGTGAAATACAAGGGAAATACAACCGCATAATACTTGAGACTTCAAAGGCTTCATCCCTAAAGGCCCCCAAATTACATGAGCCTCCTGAGGACAAGTTTGAGAAGCACTGATTTAAATATGCAAGAAAATAAGTACTCTTCTGAGTCAGTATTAGATGGCAGGTTTTTGTTTTTTGTTTTTAAATCCTTACCTGAGGATATATTTATTCATTTTGGAGAGAGAAATTGGGGAGATGGAGGGAGGCAGAGAGAGAGCAAGAGATCAGTTGCCTCCCATACAAGCCCTGATGAGGATTGAACCTGCAACCTGTTGGTGGTGTATGGGAAAACACTCCAACTAATTGAGCAGCCTGGCCAGGGTTAGACGGCAGATTTTGATGAGCAGTTTTGTACTGGAATTAAAATAGACATTCTAAAATTAAGGTCATAAAAGATTACATGTAAGGGATTACTGTCATTTGCCACTATAAATAAAACAACACAACTGCAGAACTAGATTGACACTGGTACATTTTCTTGCCATCAAAAGTAGCTTCAAACCTTACATAGCAACTTTCAGGTAAACCTACAAAAATTTTCCACCTTTATTTTTTCCTTTATGTCAAGGGAATCAGAAGCAGTGATTAGGTTTTCCTGCAAATTAGTGACTGAGCAAAGAGCTACATATATATATATATATATATATATATATATATATATATATATATATATATATATTGCTTTTAAGCCAGGACCACATTATTTATAAAAAGTCACCCCACTATAAAGTGGTCACATTTGGCAAATACATGAATTGGAGTAATTTTCTTTGAATAAATTTTCTAAAAACTTGAATACCAAGGTGTATGGTTTCCATCAAAATAAAAACTTTACATCAAAAATAGAGACTTTGGAGTGTCTTTTAATTTTCCATGAGGAAAACTGTTAAAATGTTTTTATGCCAAAGATAAAACGATAGTGAAAATAACTAGGCACAATCATTTCATCATCTTTTAAAAGATGAAGAAATTGTGAAAAATTAAGGCAACAACATAAGTCACATTATGAGTAGGTTGAAGAACTCACAAATAAAGGGAAAATTCTTCTCTTTAATTAACAATTTTCAGTTTTTACAAATAATCTTGGAATAATTCAGGTAACTAGGGTTTGGGGGGACACAGTTCTTACATGTACATAAAGAACTATTACATGCTCCATTTTCTGTAAATAACTCTATTGGCTGGATTAACAAACACTGTCACAGAAACAAAAAAAAAATTAAAGCCATAGACCACTGCGTTTATATGTACAAAAAGCCATAAACAAACATGCATTTCTCCTTTACTAGGAGGACTTAAATAAATGTGTGAACATTAAGGCAGTGATGATTCTAAAACATAATGAAATCCTAAGTTAAGGCTTTATGTTTGTTTTGAAATCCATATTCATAGGCAACTTGACCAAAGCAAACTTTTATCTACCAGGTCAAATTCATCTGCTCAGGATATGCTATTTACCCATTATGAACAATAATTCTATGAAATAGGAATTAACAACACCATTTAATGAATTATTAGTCCTCTCCTTAGGTTCTGAGGATTTATCCTTGAGCAGCACAACCACGTGCCACAGAAAGTAGAACTTTTTTCTTTTGGTAAAGTTAGAAATCTATAGGCTGCAGATTTTCACTTGCCTGAAAGTTGGCCAACGATCAAGAATTTAGGATCTTCTAAATATCCCCAAAGCATCCTTGACCATGCTCCCATCTTGAAACAGATGTTCTTGATTATTGAAGCAATAGGTCTTCACCTCAGTTTTCTTTGAAGACTGGCTGGTATTATCCTTTCTAAATGCAACAAAATGCAGAAGCTGGATCTATTCTATAATTGCTATCCTAAAGGCACAAATAATATCTTTGCTAGACCAATGTCTTTCCTTATTTATGGAAACGAGAGGTGGATGAAAAGAAGATTCACTTTAAAATAATTGTTTGATTGCACTCTTCCCTTTCAAGCTAATGCAATGTATTGAAATTTAGTGGAAAATGTCCTTTTCCATTTTTTAAAAAATTTAGAGTGACAAAACTCAGATCAGCCCATGCAGTTAGACAAACAGCTCTGGAGCACCACCATGGTCTACTGTAGAGAACAGGTGGTGATGTTTGTAGGGCACACTCTGGAATAAGCTAATAGGTGTGATTCCACAACCAACTGGAATGACTGTTCATTAGACTAGAAGGACCACTATTTACACTAAGTGCTTGCTGCTACTACTTTAAGCAGTAATTTTACAACACAAGTCTTATGAGGAGAGTACTATACACTTATATTGCTATCAACAGTTCATGTAGAGAAAGGATAGCAAAGACTACATGAAAACTGCCTGAAAAGCTAAAGGCAGATGTTTTCTCTTGTGTCTGCAAGTCAGAAAAGAGATGTCAAAGCAGATGAAGCTGCAGGGAGCATGAGTCTCAAATCATCTAAACACTGGTGTTTAAATCGGATGGTGCAGCATTAGATTTCTTTAAATATTACTATCAGGAAGCAGGAATTTCTAACAAGCACTGTCAAAAATATTTTAGGTGCAACTGAAGTAAGTAACACTTAGGCTAAAATATTGTGGAGATTTGAAAAGTCTGTACCCTAGTAACTGGTAAGCTTGGCTTCAGCTACATGACTAGATGGGTTTTGAAGGTATGAAATCCCTTTTTTTTCTTTTTAAGTATGAAAAGACTAGCTAGCAATGAAAGGGCAGATGTAGGCAATGCAATGCAATCCTTTTTAGATCAACGTCTTCAATTTATAATACTTACATTTATACACAAATTTCGTGTTTACAAGTACAAAAGGCAAAGAACCTCAAAGAATCAAAGCAACTGCCTATCAACTACATTCAAAAGAGTTAATACTGTTTCTCCACTCTTCATTTTCTAAATCCAGAAAGAAATTGTAAATGCATCCCACACGTGGACTCCATTTTTAGAAGTTGGAGGCTGTGTGTGGTTCTGCACACGTCTGAGTTTCTACAGAACTGAACTGAGATTCCATCGTGTTCCAGGCCAAATCTGCAAGAAGAAAGTCATCCATTGCTGTTTGAGTTTCATTGCTGGTGAAGAACAAGCTCCCCAGGGTTTCAAAGCCAGAATGCATGGTCTGTGTTTCTGTACTGTTCAACTGAACCTTGCTTTCTAGAGTAGATATGTTTTTAGCAGTGGAGATTCCTTCAGTTTGGGTCTCTGTGTCAGATGAATCAGTACTCATGGAAAAGCTGGAGTGCTTCAGAATACTTCCCAGAGGCAGATGAGGGCTACTATCTAAAAAGAAGTTCAAGTCTGTCTGTGTCTGTGTGTCAAACATTTCAAGGCCTAAGAAATTAGAGTTTCCCCTGCAACTGTAGGGCTGGGCAGAAGTGTCTGCAAGTAAGAAGTCAGTTTGGGTTTCTATGTCCAGTGATTCTAAGACTGGCTCTGTGGCCATGGTGCTAAGCTCACTCTCTTCAGTTTGAGTCTGGATATTTGAGGCTGAAAAGAACTCTTCGATATCAAAATCAATTGCAGAATTCTGGCCTGGGCCGGATGGGAGCTGGGTGTCAGGTCCAGTACTTGTATCAGACAGAAGACTCCGACTGTCCAGTGTCTGACCAGGCAGATTACTTGACAAAATGTTTTCTAAATCACTTAACAAATCCATAGTTTGGGTCTGATTATCTGTCATGTTCTGTGAAGGAAGCATACTGTTCTGTGCACTGAAGTTTATAATTGGTGCAGGTTTCCCAGTATCTTGATTTAAAGTCTTAGGGTGGTTCTGAGGTAACAAAGCATGAGTTACAGTCTCTCCTACTAAGCTGCTGCTTATAATATTGTCTGTGGGAATACTGTATGATGAATGGACACTCTCAAAAATGTCTCCACACATTACACCTTGGTCCATTTGTACTCGGTCATCTGTTGGACTTTGCATTCCACTGGTTTGAGTTTCTCTGGAGATCCCACCTGACTGGAAACAGGCATCTGAAAACAAGTCAGTCTGAGCAGCTATAGATGAAGTTACCTTAGAACTGGGCAAAAACGTCTGTGTATGAACACTAATGGGTAGGGAGACTTGAGAACCGAATGTCAAATCAGTTTGAGAACAAGACGATACAGAGGAATCAGGGCTCACCCACTGTGCAGAAGGTATAAAGTGTTGTGTGGCATAAGACAGATCTGTCTGAACATTGATTGAAGAAATGCTGTTCTTTTGACATGCGTTCCCTAGTTCATGTAGAGGATTAGACAAACTTTTACCCAAGTTCACTTGAACACCTGTACTTATTGGCTCAACAGCAACAGGATTCACAATTTTTGAAAGAGGGAGGCTCTCCTTAAGAGAGCAGGCCTCTGAATCAAGGCCGAGGATCAGGGTTCCTATTGACAAGGGCAGTAAGTGCACAGCACCTGGAGCAGAGCCCTGATGATCAACACCTAACACCACAGGCTGGGCCGAGGAGTCAGCTGTAGGCACAAAGACAGGCACAGAAGAAAACTGCATAACGGGTAGTTTAACCAAAGCTACTCTGGGCTTTGGTAAAAGCAACTTCTGAGAATATCTTGGAGCTGTTGTAAGAGTCTGCTTTCTGGCATTAGAGCCACAAGAGTCTTCAAAAGAAGTGACTAGCTTTATTTCTGAAGTTTCTAATTCTCTAGTGTCTGTTCTTGGGGTTGGCTGGTTGCTCAGTGATTCAGTGGTCTTACTGGACAACTTCTGGTTGTGCAAGCAGTTTTCCATTTTCCTTTTCTTACCAGGTGGATCCCTAAAAACAATGACAGAGTAAAAAGAGGTCAGATTCAACCCAGTGAAGAGAAATTCCTTCCTTTGCAGCTCTCTGAGAACTGGGTCTGCTCTGTGGCAGGCAGAAGTTCAGAAACATGCAAACAGGGAAGGAGGAAGCATACCTTTCTTTTGGGCGTTAGAGCTCTAAGTACTAGAACTCAGTCTAGATATGTGAGCATAAGGAAGCTAACAGATGCAATATTTATTATTTCTAAAGTAGGAAGCTAGTACTCCAAATATAAATTTGGCCTTTAAAATGAAGTACACTTTCATGATAAGGGACCCTCAAAAGAAGTTGGCAGAAAGAATAAAGATCTGGCTCAAGTAGGCATGGATCCTTTGCTAGTACTGCTGCCATTTCCAAAAGTTCTTCCATGTCACATCTCTTCTCCATTATTCCTTTCTTCCTACACTAATGGCTTTCCAGGAAGTTTCATTAGAAACTCTTCCCACAGCTACTGACTTTTGGATCACCATTTCTTCCCCTTTACCTGTGCTCTGCAGGGATCTCATGGCCAGTTCGGTAGATGTGGGACTGTAATGCAGTTCTACTGGCATAGGGACAGCCACACGTGCACTGGAAGGTCTTGCCACAGTCCTCTGCATGTCTTTTCAAGTCCCATTCAGTGCCATACGAATTGCTGCACTTACTACATTTATGCTTCTTTTCAGCATGCATTTTCATAAAGTGCTAGGAAGAACACAAAGGGATCAGAATGAAAAACTGCAAATGCTCAAAACATTTCAAAAGCCATCAACATACAATGATTTTACATAAAACGTAGCAGTCCAAATCAAAAGAATATAAAAGCAGGTAAGTTGAAGTTTTTCATATGCCTCTTCTCCCTATCACTTTTGCTTTGTGAAAAGTACAGAGACAGTTGTAGAAACAATTCATGGTACCCAGCATTTAGGTTCTGATCTACAAATAAGTGATGCAGGCAGAATACAAAGTGTCTGCAATATTTCTGATATGACCTCCCTCCAACAAACTGTCAGGGAAGTATTTCAGCTGCCAATCTCTTCCAGTCCTGAATCACCTCTTTCCCCAGTTGCTGTGCCCCTTCCTCCTTTTAAGATAGCTGCTTCTAAAATTCTTCTTTTGTGGCATTCTGCAACTTCTTACTCCTTTGGAAGAACATTTCCTTTGTGCCTTACTTGTCTGACCTTGGAGCATACAGATTCATACAAGCGAGATGATGTACACACTTTCTCATTCTTTGAAGTGATCATTTTCGCTTTCTCTCTGAATCCACTTCTGGACATCTTCCCCTCTAGAACAAGCCATGTCTCTTTCACTTGCAGTACATCTTACGCATCTTTTCCAACTGGGAGACCCTTGGGTGACTGTTCTTACAAGCAACTTTCTGCTCAATTCTCTAGTTATATTTGGCAGGTTATTAGAATGCACACTAGGTTTAAATTACTTGCATTTCATCCTCAGAGAAGTATTCTTAAGATAAGCAAAATACCTGTTTTACGAGAGAAAATTGAGAGAATGGCCTGTCAGGCCCTCTAGGGCATCCTTCAATTGGACAACAGTAGAATTTGGGTACGGTTTTCAAATCCTTTCTTATTGTTGGATTTACTATGCCATCCTGAAAAAGAAAAAAATCACTTTAAATATTTTCAAAAAAAATCAATACAACAGGCTGGGGGTGAAAACAAGGAATGACAAAAGATAGGAACAAGGGATCTTTTTGGGGAGATGAAAATATTCTAAAATTGAATGATGATGGTTGCACAATACTAAAGTAATTGAATTATTCACTTAAAATGGGTAAATTTTACAGTGTATAAACTATAGCTCAAATTATGTTAAAATTCTATGCATGCTTTTATCTGTTCTAAACCTACAATCTCTGCCATTTGTGGATGAAAAAGGGGCTCTATGATAAATCTAACTGAAAGTTACCTCACAGGGTGGTCTGATCATAAATTCCTAATTGGGCAGGTCATGGTGGGCAGTCACACCTCAGGTATATAACTTTCCCAGTAAAAGTTGACCTTTGCTTTAAGCAAGCAAGCCTTGTCCATTGTTTTTGTGCATCTAGATTTGCACAAAATGCCTCTTCGCATGAAATGCCTCTTTTTCATCCCTCAGCTGTGTAATCACCCTCAAGAGACATACTCTTGTCAACTCTCATGTAGTTCAACCATAAAGATTTCTGTGCCTGCTTTCTCCCACTTTTCTGTAATCTTTTTATCTTTCCTCCTTAATTCCAACTGTGCAAAAGAAACTGCAAACTGTCATTCTGGGAAGCATTTTTCTCAGTCTGTTGAGATTTTTCTTCCAGGTATGTCTTTTGTTCAGGGCACACAAACTCTTAATTTTCTGCAGGTTCTTAGTCAACACCTTAAAGCCACCTTCTATATTTGCTAATGGTGTATTTACAGTTTATCAGGCTCAAGGTTTCTATATCATCCTTGTGTCTTCCCTCCCTTTTTATCTCACCCCCAGTGTCTCTGTGTGAACTCCTGAAAAAAAACCCTCCTTTGACTATGATGTTTGGCCTTCCTGATACATAGAATTGTGACTTTCTCTGATTGTCACCACTGCCCCCAAAGTAGCTAAAGCTAGGTGACACAACTTCTATATAACATACTATGTCTGAAATTTAATCACTATTATAATGGGCAGTACTACCATAGCTTTTACTACTGTGTCAGACACTGTTCTAAGCACTTTATACATATTAACTCATAATCTTAATAACCCTTTATGATTAAGTATGTGAATGACTTTTTGGCTAGGAGTTTTAAAGTAATTTGTAAATTAATTTAGCTTGAAGTGCTCTATCCTGTTGGCCTTGATGACATACTTTGTTGACATATCTCAGGTGTGATGACTTCCAGTATAATTTTTTTTAAATCCTCATCTAAGGACATTTTTTTTTTTCATTGCTTTTAGACAAAGAGGAAGGGGAGGTGAGAGAGAGGAAAAAAAAAAAAAGAAAGAAACATTGATTGGCTGCCTCTCATAGGCTCCCTGACTAAGGATTGAACCCACAACCTAAGTATGTGCCCTGACCAGGAATTGAACCTGCAACCTTTCAGTATACTGGACGACACTACAACTGACTGAGCCACGCCAGCCAGGGCCAGTATAATTCTTGTCTAATTCCCTTCCAAGTGGTCTCAAAGAAGATGGGAAGTAGTAGGACTTTATGGGTCACTGGAAATAACAGGACATGCGCTCAGGCCTCAGCTGCTTCTATAGAACCTAGATATTCTGGTCCTCTAGTATTCTGATGAGAAAGGATTCATTACTTTTGGAACATACCAACCTCCTTCCTTCCCATCACTGTGTATCCAAAGAAGGGAGAAATTAATAACTGCCTGGCTAAGACTCTTTCCCTTTGCTTTCCCACAGGATCTCAAGAGGAATATGCTGATCTTGTTGAGTGTGTTTCCTTCATTTAGAGGGAAGAAGAAGCCATTCTTATTTTATTTTTAAAAAACAATTTATCTTTCAGTGATATCATAGCCAGTCAGTTATTCCTCCATGTCTTCCACAATGGTTCATCCTTTTATAATCCTACTGCACTACACTGTCTGGAGAGTCATATTTATATTTATTTGGATTATTTATTGACTAAGTGGTCTCATAAATAATTGTCCTTCCTAGTCTAGTGTTGTAACAAATTTGACATGCCAAAAAGTATTTGTATATATCACTTAATACTCTTAAAAAAAAAGGTATGTAAAATAAAATCCCAACTCACTGTGCCTCCAATCTACCATTATAACCATATCTTTTTCTGTTACCTTTTTAAATACTCCCCTACTCGGTCTAACATTCTTCTCACTTCCAATTCCATCTTTTATATCCATTCTTGGATGACTGTCCTTCTTTGAAGGCCCAGTTTGTCCCACATTCTCCTGTCTCCCTGTAGACTGAATGCAATGGTGGAAAGCACACTGTGGTTGTAAGCAATTTCTACCAGTGATTTGTGGTGTGGCCATGGACAGGGTCTTCAACCTCTCTGAGCTGATTTACTCATTTCTAAAACAGCATAGTTAACTCTCAGGATTATTTTGTATTGAATTAGCATAGAGCCTAGCCCAGATCACATTCTCACTAAACAGCACTCCCTTGTTCTGCTCACCACCCAGATCTAAAGATCCAATCCTTGAATGAAATCCAAGATAGTACCTAATTTAAGCTATCTTAATTACTATTATTTCCTTTTAGATTCTAGTCTCCCCAACCACATTCCTTAGGAATAGAAACTATTCTATACACCTCTTGGTACTACTTGCTTCAAGAAGAGAGCAACTGCATGCTAAATGCAGAGCATTTTTAGAAAGGCAGTCCTATGTAGGGCAGTGGTTCTCAACTTTGGTGGTCTTTGGTGAAAAGTTAATCACTTGAGGCACTTAAAAAAAACACCTATGTCTGGTCCCAACCTCAGGTATTCTGAGTATTTAGATTTGGATGGGGATTAGGGATCTATATTTGGTCTTAAAATCTCCCCAGATGATCCTAATGTGTAGCCTTGGCTTAAGAACCACTGGTATAGTGATTAAACGCATGGGTTTGGGATATGACCTGACAGAGTTTGAATTCTCTACCTTGCTCTTTTCCTGCGACCTTGAAAAAATTAACTGTCTTGTTTCTTTATTTGCAAAGTAGGTAAAATAACAGGACCTACCTCAGGGTAGCTGTTAGGATTTAGTTAATAGTGTATAGGGCTTAGAACCATGTTTATTACATATCCCTCAATTAATTATTATAGCTATTAGATATTTGCTGACCAACTTAAGGCCAATAAGCTAATCTAAACTAGTGCTTTGCATTAAGTAATGTCTTTGTAAAAGCCTACTGACATGTTGTTTGTTAAAACACTGGCATGTGCTAGCCTTAATGATAACTGACATTGTCTTTCATCACCAAACTCATCCCATTTCACCAATTCATCTAGTATTTTTTTAAAAATAAAATAATTTTAATTATCATGTATTTTCTATCTAGTGTTATCAGTGAAAGAAACTGAAATGTGGGGAGAATATTAAAATCCTTCACTCACTTCACATGATCAAATTCTTCTCAGTTTATGCCATGGAGATGGCCCCCTTCTATGTCCTAGGCTGTCAACTGTTCCCTGAAACACTTCCTACAGGAGCACTACAAAGTTCACGCTCACTTCTAATACATCCTCAATTCTGCTTAGCAGTCTTTTTATTATCCCTTTTCGAACACCCTATTATGTTCTCATTTGCCTGTTCACTATTTAAAATATTAATAAACCTTTTTTTTTAGAAAAGTTTTAGGTTCACAGCAAAATTGGGCGGAAAGTACAGAGTTCCCACATACCCCCATCCCCAAACATATACAGACTGACTCAATATTAACGTCTCCTGCCACAGTGGTACATTTATTACAACTGATGAACCTTCACTGACACATTACTATCACCCAAATTCATACTTTATATTATAATTTACTCTTGGTGTTGTACATTTTATATGATTTGACAATTGTATGATGACATATATCCACAATATAGTATCATGCAGAATATTTTCACTGTCTTAAAAATTCTGTGCTCTGCTTATTCATAATACTCTTCTTCTAATCTGTGGTAAACATTAATCTTTATACTGTCTCCATAGTTTTTCCTTTTCTATTTTTTTAAAAAGATTTTATTTATTTATTTTTAGAGAGAAGGGAAGGGAGGGAGAAAGAGGGAGAGAAACATCAATGTATGGGTGCCTCTCATGCACCCTCTACTGGGGACCTGGCCTGCAACTCAGGCATGAGCCCCAACTGGGAATTAAACCAGTGACCCTTTGGTTCACAGGCCCACGCTCATTCCACTAAGCTATACCATCTGAGGGTAGTTTTTTATTTTTGAAAATGTGTCATATAGTTGGAATCATACAGTATGTAGCCTTTCTCAATTGTCTTCTTTTACTCGGTGACACGCATCTAAACTTCCTCCATGTCTTTTCATGGCTAGATAGCTCACTTCTTTTTTAGTGCTGAATGCAGTTCCACTGTCTGAATGTACCATAATTTACCCATTCACCTACTGAAGGACATTTTGGTTGCTTCCAAGTTTTGGCAGTTATTCACTCCTCTTTTTAAATGTCTTCCATCACCTTCCCACCTTTCCTTTCTCATTGCTACCATCATTATTCAAGTTCTTCTGACTGTTTGAACTGTGTCATTAACCTCTTAATTTCTAGATCTTCAATCTTACTCATTTAAATTTGTCAGATTCATCTTTCTAAAGTATAGTGCTGATCACTAGTGCAAACATTTTCCATAGCTCCCCAATACTATCCAAGTCCAAATTTCTTTAGCTTGGGACATTAAAGTCCCTACCACATAGCTTCAAGCTATCATGCTCTTCTGTCAATTCTCTGTTATATCTAATGGAACTACTTACAATTCTCCAAACCTTTTCAAGGACAGGAATATATTTGTATTTTCTGTTGCATTTGGAATGTTTTAAATAGAGTAAACATTCAATAAAAACTTGAGGCATTATACTGCTTATGTTTACATGGCCATTGAAGCCCCAACTGTATTACACATCAGGACAGACACCAAAGACAGCCCTATTGGTCATCAGCAATCTTCTGGTTGCTGTTTTAACAGGCATGACAACAATGTGACATTCTTGTTCACCTTCCAGCTTTCTGAGGGCCAGCTCCTCACCTTTCGACATCATCACCCCTCCACCCCAGCCTCTGGGCCTCCTTCCCACTCTTGTTCTGAGACAGTAATGCAGAGGGTAAGCTGGCTGAGATGAGAAGAGGGGAGATAAGAAAAGGTGATGGCACAATAAAACATAAAGTGAGAAAGTGATGTTTTTGTTCTTTATCTTTTGTGTACATAAATTGAAAAAAATGTATAAAAAATACTTCATGTTTTTATATTTTGGGGGTTATCTGTTTATGAAACATTTTAAAATAAAAACAAACATTTCATAAAATGTTTATGAAACATTTTAATTAAAAGAATTTGAAAAAGAACCCAACAGAAAAGAACAATAAAAAAAGTAAAGATACAGAAAAGTAAAAGGAAAGACACAAATGAAGATGAGAGGGTAAAAGAAAAGGATTGTGATAATCATGGCAATACTTGGGGAAAAGGGCATGATAGCTACTCCAGCACCTGACTGTCTTCACAGAAAGCATGCAAGAAGAAACCTAGTTTGCTTTGTTGTCTTCTTATTGTAAATTTAAAATGAGAAGACTGTGTACAATATGGTCAACAGAGCAACTTGGAACTGTTCCTTTCTTTTGCTTTTAAAAAACTTTCCAGGTAAATCATTAAAAGCAAACCCCTGCACTGAACACAATACAAAGTCATCTATGCCATGTTTTAAAAATATAAATGTTGCTGGATAAGAGGCTCTTTAAGAGCCCTCCTGCCCTTTTGACTGTTTTCAAACACAACAAATAAAAGAATTTCTCACAATCAAGAAACGCTCATTTACCCTACTCTTCCTTTTGCTGAATCAGGATATTTCCAGATTTCCTTATAGGATATGGAATATAGACATATCTTAAGAACCCACATAAAACCAAAAGGTGGCATGTACCCTTTATCTTATAATCCCATTTTATCCATTGTCCTTCAGAAGAGTTTGTTAATCATTTTTGTTAAGGAATATTTGGTTAGGGGCAGGGAATCCTGTGAAGAAAGATTAGAATAGAATAAGAACCACACAGCAACTAATGGGGAAGGGAATACAAAATTATCATAATTAGGAAAAGAAAACTGGAAAAAGAAACGAGAATTATGCAAGTAGCTGTAATCAAGAATGAAAGGGAGGACTTCCGGCCAAGATGGAGGCGTAGCTGGACATGCTGTGCCTCCTCTCACAACCAAGATTAAGGACAACAAAAATATAGAACCAAAAAAAAGAGAAAAAGAAAACCCAACCAGGACAGAGAGAAATTGAGTTGTACAGGAGTCCGACAACAACGATTCACCTCAGACTGGTAAGAGGGGCGGAGTCAGCAGCCGGCAAGGCTGGCCGGAGTATTCCAGCGGGAGAAGACAGTGGCTGGTGGTCCCAGGTGCGCAGTCACCCCAGGCGCGCACAGGAGGTGGCATGCTGAACGCAAGGAGGACAAACGGCACACAAGGCAGCAGGCCACGGACACACATTTGCTCACAGATAAGCCAGGCGAAAACGAGCAGCAAGACAGACTGCGTGATGCAGGGCCCCAGCGACAGGAAGTGAAGCCTAAAAGCACCCACTGAAAATACTTGTAGGGGCTGAGGTGCTGGGAGACAGTCCCAGCCTCACAGGAGAGTTCGCTGGGGAGACCCACGGTGCCCTGGAGCGTGCGCAGGCCCACCCACCCGGAAATCACCACCAGAAGGGCCCAATTTTATAGGGGAAAGTAGCTGAAGGGACTGGGATCTGCGAGAGAGTGCAGAGCAAGCACCATTGTTCCCTCTTGGACCCCGCCCCCCCCCAATCCAGCATCACAATCCAGCCACTGGGCTGCCCCTCCTCCAACTCCTAAGGCTCCGCCCCTCACTATGCAACAGCAGCAACCAGACAAAAACAAAAACAAAACAAAACAAAACAAAACCAAGGATGGCTCAAAAGGGAGAACAGACCGGGCCCCTGGAGCTAATTCATCTGAGTGACCAGGAGGTGGTCAACCTATCAGATGCAGAACTCAAAGCACTGGTAGCCAACCTATCAGAAGCACAGTTCAAAGTTCTGGTGATTTAGGAAGCTCACAGAATTGGTTGATTTTGGTTGCAAATTAGAGGAACAAATGGAGGTTACAATAAGTGAAATGAAGAAAAATGCACAGGGAACCAATACTGATGGGAGGAAAACTGGGACTCAAATCAATGAAGTGGACCAAAAGGAAGAAACAACCAACCAAACAGAAAAGAAGGAAGAAACAAGAATTCAAAAAAGTGAGGAGAGGATTAGGAACCTCCAGGACATCTTTAAACGTCCCAACATCTGAATTATAGGGGTACCGGAAGAGGAAGAGCAACAAGTGGAAAACTTATTTGAACAAATAATAAAGGAGAACTTCCCCAATCTGTCAAAGGAAATAGACTTCCAGGAAGTCGAGGAAGCTCAGAGAGTCCCAAAGAAGGTGGACCCAAGGAGGAACACACCAAGGCACATCATAATTACATTAGCCAAGATTAAAATGAAGGAGAGAATTCTAGAAGCAGCAAGGGATAAAGGCAGAGTCACCTACAAAGGAGATCCCATCAGACTGTCAGCTGATTTCTCAAAAGAGACCTTACAGGCAAGAAGGGGCTGGAAAGAAGTATTCCAAGTCATGAAAGTCATGGACCTACATCCAAGATTGCTCTATCCAGCAAAGCTACCATTTAGAATGGAAGGGCAGATAAAGTGCTTCTCAGATAAGGTCAAGTTTAAGGAGTTTATCATCACCAAGCCCTTATTATAGGAAATGTTAAAGAGACTTATCTAAGAAAAAGAAGATAAAAAGTAGGACAGTAAAAAGACAGCAAACTCACAGATATTAACAACCAGACCTAAAACAAAAGCAAACTAAGCAAACAGCTAGACCAGGAGCAGGAACACAGAAATGGAGATCACATGGAGGGTTAGCAACAGGGGAGTGGGAGGAGGAGAGAGGGGGAAAAGGTACAGAGAATAAGTAGCATAGACTGTGGGTAGAAAATAGACACGGGGAGGGCAAGAATAGTGTGGGAAAAGTAGAAGCTAAAGAACTTATGACACATGGACATAAACTAAAGGGGGGAATGTGGGTGGGAGGGGGTGTGCAGGGTGGAAGGGAATGATGGGGGAGAAATGGGTCAATAGCATAATCAATAAAATATAATTTAAAAAATAAAAAATAAAAAGACAAGAAAAAAAGAATGAAAGGGAAAATTTCCACTGAATATTATGCACATGTGCCACCCAGATATACTCAGACTAGCGTCAGAGCAGAAAGAAGGTGCACACTTCACTGGTAGTGGAGTCTCTGGTCTAAACAGAATGCTTTCAAAACCACAGGTAACTCCCAGTCAGTCCTTGTCCCCAGGCCTCCTCCTTCCAAAATTTTGAGAACATCAAGTGTAAAAAATAATGTCTGAATTCAAGAGCTTCTCTTCAGAAGCTAGAGGGAGGGTAGAAATTTGCCACACTAGGGCACTACCATACGGATATGGCTATTTTATCACATAGGCCTCCTTCATTAAAGAAAATGAACCCCCTCCTTTTCCACCAAGACAGAAGATACTCAGAGACTGTTGTGAGAAAGGCAGAATAAATCAGGAAAGTGAGCCTGTTTGACAGGAAAAAACCAATGATAGTTCTTGGAGAGGTTTCTTTAATTCCTGCTGAAACAGGTCTCCCTGGTAGCCTAGGAAAGAAACTGAGAAAAGTCCTTTTTTCCCCCCCATTGTTCAGATCCTGAGTACACAGTGCTGTCTTCACACAAGAGAAATCTGGAAAATGAATCTAACTAGAACTGGAAGAATGACTTTACACAGGTTCTAAGCAAGGGAGGATACTGATACTATAAAATGCTAAAATAAAGACTGTCAAAGTTTGTATTTTCCTTAAACATATTCCTCCTTCTTAGGCCCATTATATTTTCTGTATTGGTACCTTCAGAACTCCTGAACTTCACATATTTTAAAAACATAATTAGAAATATTAGATTGTATACATACTATCAAAGTCCTGGAGGGTAAGTGCTATTTTTTATGCTTAACAGGTGCTTCATAAAGTCTTGAGAGATGTAGAGCTCCAGACGGCAATTCCGGAGACAAGGATAATATAAACCGTTAAGAAGCGCTTCCTGGACTGTTGTTCGGGCCAACATAAGGAAGGTCCTTGTTAGGTTGGCAAGCTACATTTGTGCTCAGATGCAGTCGTGTGCCCTAGCTGTCTGTCAGTGAGGGGATGACACTGAAGGTAGGGAATGCCTACTGTATAAGAGCTAAAGAGAACCAAAGGATTAGGCTGTAGGATCCCTACAAATATATACTCAACAACTCAAGTTAAAATATGGTTAAGAAAAGGAAGGATTTTGTTAAAATTCAGTATGAAAGCCCATTCCCAGAGTGACTTCACTGGTGTCCTGGAGGAAACCCAAAACTACCCTGAGGAATTGCAGCCCCACCTGCAGAGTTTTCCTCACCATACCTCCATGTACATTTCCTGTTTGGGGTCCCTAATCTTCACAGGAGAACGCTGTTGCATCTCTGTTCAGTTGGTGCTTTCTAAAAGGAGATTACCCTATTAGACTTTATGCTGTTAAATTCTTACCAGAACATTGATTCTAAGAAGTTTCCGAGAAGGATTTACCTGCGGATAGACAGAACATGCAATACACTAGGTAATTTAAACTTTCTCCTTGGTCAATTCAGACTGTCAAAAGCTACATATTCACAAAGCTGCTTTCAGTGACTTGGGGTTTTGAATTATGTCACTGTTGGCAAAGAAAGACTCTAAGTGGTGGAAGGAAACTCCCTATTGTAATGACTGAGAATTATGATTTGATAGGTCTGGGTGGGACTGAACATCTGGACTTTTAATAAGCTTTCTTTAATAAGATGTGCATTTAAGACTGAAAATCACCGCCCTACTTTACGCCAGGTGGAAGGGATATTCAGACTATTATTATACACGTTCTCTCTTAAGGCAGATTCGTAGGGGAAATTTCCCTCAGGTCTCATTCCTGAGCTGATTTTATCGACACTGAAACTTGGGACTGCCAGTGCTCCACCACATCTGCAGCGAGCTCCCTTTTAACAGCAGGGCAGGACCTAAAGGCCTGAAGGAGGTGTGGTGGAAAGAACACGGCTTTACCAGAGACCAGGTTTAAACCCCAACACTAGTGAGGTTTCGAAACCTGTTTCTCATCAGTAAAATGAAGACGGTATGTCCGTACTTCACGAAGTTGCTGTGAGACCTAGCTAAATGCCCGGGCCGCGAAGTAAGAGGCCGGTCGTCCCGGCTGGTCCGAGCCTGACGGCCGAGTGGCATGACACAGTGTTTTCCAATTATTGCGCGTTCCCGCCTCCTAGCTCCCACCTTGGCCTGCCGGGATTCCCTCCTCCGTTTGGCCCGTTTTACGTACTTGGAAGACCCCTCCGAAGCGGGCCGGCGGAGGATGGACTCACACAGCGAATTCCGGACCCCGGGCCGCGCAGCCCAGGAAACCGGACCCGCACCCACGCCCCCAAGCGAGGCGCTTTCTCAGCGCCAGGCCTGGGGAGGCGCCGTCCGGCGGCGGGCTCACCTGCAGACGGTGGCTCTTGACCAGGTGCATGTTGAGCGCCGGGCTGTTGGGCAGGATCTTGCCGCAGCCGCGCACAGTGCACAGGATGTTGGTCCGCACGGCCCGAGACAGCTCGCTCACCGACGGCTGGATCAGCTCCCCGGCTGGCACCCCCGGTGTTGGACCCCCGGGCTGCTGCCTCGCCGCTCCAGTCCGCGGCCGGCTACCCCTCAGCCGTCCAGGTGGCCCACACAGGCCCGAGGCGGCGGCGGCGGCGGCTCCCTTTGCGGCCGCCGGGCCGGCCGGGGTGCCCGAGGCCAGAGCCCCAGGTCCCGCCGCCGCCGCCTCGGAGGCCGCCATAGCTCCCGCACTGCAGCCTGGACAAGCTCAAGCCCCGCCTTCCGCCACTGCTACTTCCGGCAGAGGGCGTGGCCTCTTAGCTCATTAGCATCCGGCCAGCACCGGCCGGCGTCGGTCCCTTTGCGGATCAGGGAGTGCACGTCTGAGAGGAGACTTTGCCAGGTGGGCGGGTTCTAAAATTTCACTGGGATTCTTGTGAACTGGTAGAAGTTCTGCCGACCCATTCTTTGCCTTCCTAGAAGCTTGACCTCAGACAATAATTGGATAGAAGAAAAAGCAATGCGTTCAGAAACTTTACTTTCCAAAGATTGGAAACAACTCAAATGTTCAACAGCAGGGCAGGTAACAGTACATTAGTTACAGCTATCTTTTATTTAGGGTTTACCATGTGCCAAACTCTGGGGAATGCACTTTTCGTTTGGTGTCTCATTTTGTCCTCAAAACAGCCATTAGAAGGTGTGTACTGTAAGTTTTCCCCCATTTTGCAGAGAAGTAACTAATTCGTTCTAGGTCATATTATACAAATGAAGGGATTGTTGTGATTGACAATTATTTTAGGGAGGCTGGATTCACTTGCCTTTATTTTAACTGATGAAATCCGATTTCTGTTTGGAAGGCAGTGTAGCTCCGGCTAGGGTTCTAAAACCTAAGTACCCAGAGATTCTAGGTAGGTCATGTAAACGAGAATAGTAGGTTAGGTGTATACGGAAGGGAGGGGTGAGGGCTACAGTGAAATGAGAAATACATCCTTTGTTTAAAGGGGGACAGCTAATATCTTTGATATCACTAACAGACCTAGGTAGGCCTAGGAGGAATGGAAAATCACCAGGCGGGAAACTATACCGTGGGAAAATGTAGCCTGGGAAAATGCCTGCCTGGGAAACTGCCTGCTGACCCTACCCAAGACAAACAGATGCCCGGCTAAGATTGGGGTCTGGGGGCTGCCTATCTGGCATAACAGGATATAGCTTTAATTTGAGCCATGGCATAACAGGATGCAGCTTTAATTTGAGCCAATCGGACCCTGACACCCCAACCAGTTAACCTTGAGGGTTTTGGGGCTTAAAAACCCTGCCCTAAGAACAATGGAGCTAGTCTTAATCTTCCCTGGTTGGTTCCCCAATCGAGGTTGGCCCCACTTTCCCCCCTTTATTCCCCGCTAATAAACCCTGCTCCTTGGCTTACTGAATCTGCCTGGTTTCTTGAGCAACTCTGACCTAATAATCACTAGATTTTTTTCCCCCCTCAAGATTTTATTTATTAAAGGAGAAACATCAATGTGTGGTTGCCTTTCACGTGCCCCCAGCTGGGGACCTGGCCTGCAACCCAGGCATGTGCCCTGACTGGGAATAGAACTGGTAACCCTTTGGTTCACAGGCTCGCACTCAATCCACTGAGCCACAACAGCCAGGGCTCACTAGATTTGTTTTTTAAATTTTTATGAGAAAACATCCAACTTTTATATATTAGTGTCTGTATTAGTTTTCTATTGCTGCAGTAACAAATTACGACAAACTAGTGGCTTAAAACAACACAGACTGGTTGTTGTTGAAGGAACTCAAAGAGCCTGGAGGCTTTGGTAAGAAATAAATGATAAAGAGTTATGCAAGTGTCTTGGAGTTTGCAAACTGGGAACAGAGCAAGGCAAAAAAGCATTCCAAAGAAGAAAAGGTTAAAAGTTCTTATAGTAAAAAGCGTATTCTTGAGAGTTATTAGTTCTGCATTCTTAGCCCTAGGGTTGGTCCTGGATGTTTATTGGTCAGATGTCGGGTAGTCAGGATGATGAATTCCAGGTGGTTCAGAAGATGGGCACCAACAAGTCTGGTCATGTCCTATGGTCTGGATAATGGATGCCAGGGGGATGTATTTGTGAGTCCTTCAGTGGGTAATCAGTATTCTGGGTCCCTGAGTCCTTCAGGGGATAATTAGAGGGTTATCTGCATGTCCATTTGTAAATTCAGGCATTGACACAGGACTGGAAAGTTCAAAAAACGTTTTAAGTTCCCAGGCTAGTTAGAACAAGAATAGAATCTTTCATGCCTCAACTTTCATGTTAATAATTTTAACAGCTTGGTTAAAATGACTCCATTTTATATGTTCCCTATCTTTACTCTTTCCTCATTATCTCACAGTTCTGGAGATCAGAAGTCTCAAATGAGTCTACCAGGCTAAGACGGAGGTGTCGGCAGGGCAACATTTCTTCTGGAGCCTCTAGGGAAGATTGTGTTTACTTGCCTCTTCCAGCTTCTCAAAGTCAGTAACGGTGAGTTCAGTCATTGTATCACTGATTTCTTCAGTAGTATCTCCTTTCACTCTCTCCTCCTCCACTTTTGAGTACCTTGATGATTACACTGGATCCATTTAGGAACTCTCCCCATCTGCAAAGTCCCTTTGGTTGTAAGGTAATATATTTACAGATTCCAAGGATTCAGATGTGGGCATCTCTGAGCAAAGAGGGGGGCGGGTATTATTCTGCCCACCCTAGGAACTCAATCTGATTTAAAAAGTTCTGTGGGCCAAAACCAAACCAAACCCAACAATAAAACCCCACATCTATGTGTGGGGTAGGATCCATGGGCTGTTTTCTTTTTGGTATGCTGTTTAAGAGTGCAGGCTCTCAGGTCGGACTGCCTGTGGTTAATGTGGGCTCAGCCGCTGACTAGCCAAAGCTTTTGGTAGTCATTTAAAGTAGAGTAAGACTAGTAATGCTGCCTGCCTTGTTTAAGATAATACTTAGATGCATAGAAAATACTTAGCACAGTGCCTGCCATATAATAAGTGCTCAATACATGTTAGCCATTATTCACTTTTGGAGACCCTACCTAATGTAAAATTAGGTAAATTCCTAATTAGAAAAATTCAAAACTCCCACTAAGTTATTCTGAAGCAATTCCTTTACCTAATTTTACATTAAGCAGTAAATTCTTTGGGCTATGAAGGTCCTTGATGTATATTTACGGCTCCATCTGTTCCCAAGACTGCATTTGAATATAGTATGTGTCTCTGGACCATTAAGCACATAACAGCTAACAGTTCAATGTATTCTCATTTCCTTAGGCAGGTGCTTCAGTCTGGGAGGGCCTCAGGGGGCAGACTCAAGTGATCCTACTATAGATGGATATTATGATTAGCATCTCATTCAGGTTGCAGTTGCCCTTCCTTGCTAAGCACCAGAGAGGGCTGTGAGCCGTGAGGAACCAACCTAGGAACATGTAGCACCTCTGGGCAGACCTAACTCAGGCGTGCAGGCACTGAGCACAAGTGCCTGCCCAGTGGGCACAGATGCTCTAAACCACAACTATGAGCTATACGGAAATCAGCATTGTTAAGCCCCTGCAGACTCAGTCCCTCAATCTGAGATAACTGGAGTGTCTTTGCCATAGCTAATGAAATCTAAAAACCTATCTTTCACATAGGATACCTAATCAGTAAAAAATACCATTGTATTATAAAGCACAGCTTAACACTTTTTTCTGATTATATTTATAGATCTGTAAATTAATCCTTTTAGATATTCATCAAAAGTAACTTATATACCAGTTTTTAAATATCTTTATTCACAAATCAGTATAAAATTGGTCAGTCTGAATGTCACATGTATGAGAAAATAGATTATAAAAAGCATATTTACAATGAAACCATTATTTTATATAACTGAATCATCTGATATGCTGTCTCCTGCAATAATAACCTAGTGGACCCAAGTCTGATTATCCTAGAAAGTTTTGAGTTTGGTAGTTTCTTGGTGCTTCTTTATGTAATCCAAGGGTTAAGGGAAAATTCCTGAAAACCAGCAATTGGAACCAGACCTCTCTACGATTGAGGAGAGACAGATGTGAGAAAAGGGACCCCTTGTCACTTATTCTAGGTCCACAACTGCTGTGCTTTGCAGAATATGGGGGAGAGGGGAGCACACAGTGGAAGAGGAATGAGTCATTCCCAACCATGATATTGAACATTTCTAAATTGTCAATATTAAGGGTTCATGTCTAAAACACAAGTTTTTAGACAGCGCTATTCAGCCAGCTATGAGGTGAAATGTGTATGCGATATAATCAGGGAGATGTGATGTTTACAAAACCATATACATCTTATTTATCTTTTATTTTAAAATAATTCATTCTCTTTTTGGGTATGCAAGTGAGCAATGGAGAAAGTGGTGCATCTGCAATACCTGAAATTAAAAAAAGAAAAAGAGAAAATGAAAATAATCATGGTGCAAAGATTTGAATCAGTTTAAAAATGGGCAAGATTAGAGTGTGGATCATGGACCCCCATTAAATGCAGAAGCAGAATACGCAATAATAGAGCATGATGGGATAGCAGATTGGCCATGAGAAACCTCCCAGGTAACTAGTCAGCAAAGAGAGATTTGAATGTACTATGTTACTCATTCTTCCAGCTTGCAAAATAAACTGACTACTTACCTGCTGGTGCCAAGGATTTCAATGCTTCCAGAAGATTTGGGCTAGAGAACTTTACTAGGCACCGGAGAGGTTCATTTCTTTCAGCCAAAATGTCCCTATTTAAGTCACTTTTGAATTTCGTTTCAAGCTGTCAACAAATATATTTATAAATGACTATTAAAACATATTGGTTGGAATGGCAAAATAAAACAATCAGATTGTGCATTTCATTAATTCTTATCATCAAAAAATATAGAGATTAATGGGGGAGGTATTAATTTGAAAGAGGAGGGGAGGGAGAGAGAGAGAGAGAGAGAGAGAGAAAGAGAGAGAGACAGAGACCTCAGTTCATTGTTCAAATAAGCATTAGGCCTAAGTGAGCAGATTAACGGTAGATTTCAAGTGTGGCCTGTAGCTGTAGAGGCACTAGGCAGAAAGAATTTTATTGGAGGGCTTAGGGGGGAGGAGAGTGCTGTGATTATGAACATGGGTATTACATTAGGATGATCATGATTTGAATTCTTTTATGGTAGCAATTGGCTTGTCCTCCACCCTGGCCTTCCTGTTGGCCAGTGGCACACTTCTAGAATGAGCTAGGTTTACAGTACTAACTAGGCTCCTGGTTTTTTCTCCATATGATACCAACTGGGCTATATAAATGGCTTATTTATTCACTCTTTTATTCAACAAGCTTTTTTTTTGTTTGTTTCTATCCAAATTGGCTTTTTATTAATAGTAAAGACTATTGGCCCTGCCCAGTGTTCAGTTGGTTGAGCTTTGTTCTGTAAACTGAAAGGCAGTAGGTTCAATTCCCTGTCTGGGCACATGCCTAGGTTGCAGGTTCATCTGTTTGGGGTGCATGAGAAAGGCAACTGATTGATGTTTCTGTCTCACATCGATGCTTCTCTCCCTCTCTCTCCCTCCCTTCCTCTCTCTTTCAAGTCAATAAGCATGTTCTCAGGTGAGGATTAACAAAATATAGTAAAGACTATTGACACATACTGCTTGCAAATAGTATAGGCACAAAAATAAACTAGCAGATATTTAAGGGCAAATGTAAAGTTTGTATATTAGGTCATTACAGATTTTATATACTTTCTCATACTGTTATTATAAACTAGATATATAAACAAACAAAAAAGCAAGGTGCAAATCAGCAACTATCATATGGTACCATTTCTGCTTTTAAAAGGAAAAAGATATAGACAGACACCCCACATGTGCATACACTACCTCTGGAAGATTACTTAACCATTAACAGTTGCCTAAGGGACTGTATCAAGGAGTGAGAAAGAAACTGCCTTTCATTGAATAGCCTTTGGTACAATTTAAAATTTTTTTAGTCAATCATGCACAAATTCTTAAATATTTTGATTAGTAGTTAAAAAAATACTTTACTTATTGATTTGAGAGAGAGAAACATCAATTTGTTGTTCCACTTATTTATGCATTCATTGGTTGTTTCTTGTATATGTCTGACTGAGAATTGAACCAGCAACTTTGACATATGGGGACAATGCTCTAACCAACTGAGCTACTTGACCAGGACTGATCAACAAGTCTTTATGGGCACCCACTATGTTGTATGTATTGTTCTAAGTGTAGCCAGGCTAGAAAGATGTAGACTGTAATTTTTTCCCCTCAAAAATACAGATCACAGCCAGTTTTACATAACTGAATTAATATGAAAGATGAAATGAAAAGACAAATTAAAAATTTCCAAGGGTCTTCTTTAATGGTAGAGGAACTTACTAAATGTGATAGAGAAGTCATAAATTTATTATACAAAATTGAAGTGACAAATGAATAAGAAATAGTTTCTTAGAACCATTTTCCACTTAAAGTTTTTATTCTTTTGAAAAAATATTGATAACTATAGATAATTTATAGCAACATCTTACCTTATATTGTGCAATTTCTAGTCTTGGTTGAGGATAGTCTCCAAAAATTTCTTGAGTAATTCTTTGGACTCTGTCTTTTTCTATTCTGTTTTCATGAATGATCCTTGAATCCACTATAGATGGAAGATTTCAAATAAGACATCTGTTAGAAATCTATTTCATCCTTAAAATATCCTCCTTTCATTCCTCAGCTTTTAACTTGCTTGTATAATTTAGAGATAATGTTTAACCTTTACTGTTTCTTCTCTTGATTGTAATAATTTCTTATTGTAGAAAATTGGAAAGTACAGGCTGATAAAAATGAAAAGAAAAATCATCCACAATTTTACCACACAGAAATAAGTACTGTTAACATTTTAATACATTTCTACCTAGCCCTTTTTTTCAGTGACTACAAATATGTATATTTTTAAAACTGGGATTATAACACACACACAATTTTCTATCCTGCTTTCTTTACTTAACATGAATGAAATCAATAGCAGTTTCTACATCATTGGAAAGTCACAAAAATGTTTAGTTCATAATGGCTGTACCATTTCGTTTTACTATCATTTTAAAAGTGTACTTCCAGATTTCAGTTTTTATTTAAAAACACACATACTGTTTATATCTAGCCGAAGGCTTCTTTCTTGTAGAGGTGTAGTAGCATTGTGAGTTTCAAAGGTCTAGGGAAAAAAAAAGAAAAAAGTGAATGTTTTCCTAATTTTAACACCTTAAGTACAGCTATTAATTGATTTTAGAGCACAAAAGTATGTCAAATTTTATCTTTCTCAAAAAGAAGAGATTTGAGGTCACATCTGTCTGAGCTGAGCATTTCTCCTAGAGCAGGGTACTGCCGAGACTGCTGGGGCCAGTAACATGGCTGTTTTGCCTGAGGGGCTCTGTACCTTTTATCATAAAAATGGATCTGGAAGAAACAAGTGGTAAGGGCAAAAGCTACAAAAATCAAGGCCCTATTTGCAAGATGATGTTTTAACTTTATAGCTAAGTCTTCATAATCCTAAACAACTCACTGAGATTCTTTTTTGGAAAAATAACTTTCCCACTCAAAGTCTGAATTTCTTGAATCCCTTCTCTGACCTTCCGCCATCAAAGCCACTGTTTTTATAGTTAAGTGTTTAATTATGTGACTTTTCCTAGAAATACTACTGTCAGAGCCCAACAGTTGATACCAATTTGATGTGAGGGTGATGGGGGCAGTTACGGGAGAAAAATCATCTAACTTCTTAATGTTAGCTTTTTCCTTAAAGAGCAGCTTGCAGTGAGCCATCACGTCTTTCTGCCTAGAACCAGGTGAAATACATAAGCATAGGGTGGGGCCCAAGTAGGTTTATAATTGTGAGTATGTGAAACACAGAGTACATTCTTGTCTTATTACTTATTATTGTACCATTTTTCATACAAGCAACTGTAAACCTACTTTTGCTCCACCCTGTATAATATATGTAAGGGCTCAAATTTACACACACAGTGTCAGTGATTCACCTACTGGAGTCTGAACATATGAGCACACGGGTGCCACGCAAAGGAGCAAACAACCCTGAGCCCGTAAGGCCAAATCTGTTATCATTAAAGGGAAACAATGCATTTAAATAATTTTAACAGATAAATAAATTGTGGGACTTAATAAACCAATGCTTTTCCCTTCACTTCTAATCCCTGTATCACCTAATTAACTGATAGGACAAAAACTCTGCTTCTCTCTTGCAGGACAGAACGATGTAATTGTAATTAGCTTGAAAAGGCAGTGTTAAGTTATTCTAAAAAGAAAAGAAATTCTAATTAAAGTAGCTGATCTGGAAACTGGGATCTATAGCATCATTTTGTTTTCCTTCATGTTAACCAACTGAAAGCTTTCTCTACTTCAATAATACCTGAAGGGATCTCCTTTTATTGGAGGTGGACTTTCCCACTGCTCAGTGGCCTCTAACTCATGTGTAAAGAGAAAAAGGAGACTTAACCTGAAAGAATGTCACTGATAAGCTCACCTGATTATACTGCTTAAAAACAATAGCCTTAAGAGAGTCCAGATATCGGCTTCTGAAATCCATTTTCACAATCCGATGGTGTTTGCTAGCAACTGTCAGTGCCTTGAAGTGAAAGTTATAAAGCTATTAAGATTACTATGTCTATACTTGTATTTATAATATTTGTCAAAGTAAAATTAGGAATTGCAATAAATGAATAGTTTCTACTTAAGAGTTAAAGGAAATGCAGAAAAATGAGAAAAATGTAATCTCATGTCCTGTTACTCAATTAAAAAAGAAAAGCCTAATGGCATTAAAATAATTAGAAATACAAAGTCTTTTGTAGCATTTTTAGACATGTGATCCTATTTAAAGTTAGGAATTATAATAGATTAAGCTCAGACCTAGAAGTAAACAATGAATACTCAAATGTTACCGTTTTAGAATACTAGTCATCTAATACTACAATAATACTGCCACACAAAAAGGCAAATATATATGCTTTAGAACAATACTGAAGAAAAAAATACGTATCAATATTAAGTACAATTTATGAAAGCTTCTTATTATCTGGGGAAACAAGTTAGAAGGCTGAAACAGAATTAGCAAGGTAAGATATTTACCTGGAACTGGAGGGTAGAGATAAGTTTGCATTAAGATTCACAAAGAAACTAAACATTAGCTTTTGGTGTAATGCTTAAGCCAGTTGTTGCAGGGTGGATTCACCTGGCTGTAAGTGGATGAATGACCACTATAAATTATGGAGGAAGCAATCCCAAACATAAAGAAGCAGAGGTAAGTGTTAAAGGGAAGTGGAAGCAAGCTGCAGCAGATATCTTCCTGCCATTCCAGTAAATAGCCAAGGAATTTAAATGACAAGCAAGTCTGTCCACTGGGATCCTATAGCTCTTGAATCCAGAACCCTGGAGTGCAGGGTCCACTTAGCAATAGAGATGATGCAGCCAGGGTAGTGGAGCTGCTCACCTACAACCAGCCGAAATGAAAGCTCTGGAACCAGCTGAGGGGCCACTGTAGTTGTGAATATTAATAGAGAACAGAAGTAACAGCAGTCAACAGGCCTATGCAGGGATGGCTTATTCTGGGGAAAGATGTCAGGAAGCCAGAGCTATAACAAGAAACAGGCTCTGAATAGAGCTCCTTTTTATGGTAAAGCAGTCTTTTTGTGTACAGAATGTGGGGAAAATGATTACAAATGAAAATAGCATTCATTAATAGGCAAATTATGCAATCATGAAAAAGTAATGATATGTATCATATGGAACCACGTGGAAATGTTAAAAAAGCAAATGACATGCTAAGTACAACTCTGGTTTTGTAACAAAACATCTGAAAGGAAATAACTGTTAACAGTAGTTATCCTGGGAAAATGGGATTGGGAAGAAGGGTATGAAGTTTTAAAAGACATAACTGTTGGTCTTTAGAGACTTCTGTATTGGTTAAATTTTTTACATTAAACTTGCAGTACTTCTAAATTTAAGGATGACAATGAAGAGCTCCGAACTAATGCTCACACTGCTTTCCCATTTGCAGAAGAACCACACTTGCTTATTTTAGGAAGTCAAGAACTACACATGGCATTTTTATATACAATGCTTAAACCTACACAGACCTCTGAGATAGGATAATAAAATTTTGTAGCTGTAGTGATAGGTTCCATACCTGGCCCAGAAGGGGAATGCTGCTCTTCAGCTGCGAGGAAGAAATGAAGGCGTATGGAGTCTGGGGATAATATACCACGTAAGTAGGTTTGTACTGGTTTGGCTTCCTGTACTGTGTTCCCCAGGCAATTCGAATCCATACTGCATTCTCCTCAGCATCTCTGAAGGTGACCAATACCTTATTTAAAAAAAATAATGATAAGTTTCCTAGTTAAAGTCTCGTGGCACCAAGAAAGAACACATGCTTTCTAGGGGAGAGGATGTCATTGTAATCTTCCACATAGCCTTTTCTCCTACTTTCATTATACTGCTTTTAAACTGGGAATCTTTGAGAAAATATTTTGTGGTTGTTTTGTAGACATATACACCTTGCCAAGTCTTTTGGAAGAAAAAGAATTTTTAAATCTACAATCAGTGTATGATACCAAAATTTTCAATAGTTTCTTGGGCTTGTCTTGAAAAACTGTGTTCCTCTACCTGTCAGAGTTTATGAGTAAGGAGCCTTACACATGACATACTTGTTTTAAAATGGAGCCTTTTTAGAGGTGAAAGAATTAAGGGGAAAAAAAACCCCAAACAACTCATAGGCACAGACAACAGCATGGTGATTACCAGAGGAAAAGGGGGTGGGGAGGGGTAGAAAAGGGTAAAGGGGAATGGTGATGGAAGGAGACTGGACGTGAACATACAATATACAGATGATATGTCATAGAATTGTACACCTGAAACCTATATACTTGTATTCAGTGTCACCCTAATAAATTCAATAAAAATGGAGACTTTTTAGCAGAGCATGCCCTATAAAATTTAATAGTAACACTTCTATGTAGTAATAAGCTTAAAAATATACTAATCCTAATGCTTTTATAAATTTAGCCGAGATGCTAAAAATTACTTTAAAGTAAAGTTATGTGGTCAAAATATACGAAATTCTACTTAGTTTCCATTTCATGGATAAAATGTAAACCTTTCTAAAATTTTAAATATGATTACCAGTTTGTCTGGAGTTCAGTAGCCTACTCTTAGATTAGTAGCTCCCCTCTAGAGCTCAGGCCCTGTAAAGGAGGCACTTGAGACAGGTGTACTTGGCTGGCCCATGTCTCTTTACTTCCTCCCTCTCGTATCTTACTCCAGTAAAGCAGGTTGTAATGTGGCTGCTGGCATTAAGAAGGCAGTTTCTTTGACTCTGCCCACTCTTTATTTGGCTGCTTTTCCAAATTCCCTTGGTGCACTATATAAGGAACCCTCCCTAGTCCTGGGTGTGGAAGATGCAGAGCTGCCTGGGGTTCCCTGAGTGAGCAGTACAGAGGCTGGCCCCAACAGAGGGACCACTACTGCCCTGAATGGAAGACTAAGTCTCGTTCTGAATAGCATCTTTGTGTCGCATTACTAAAGCAAAACACCTGTAAAATCAAGACTGAATACAGTATATTAAAGGCGCACTTTAATTAGCAGGAGAAAACTGGTAGCACTCAACGCATTCAGGTAGTCTTGCTAGCCCAGAATGAGAATCTTTTAAGTGAGGGTTCATGGAGGGGCTTAACGAGGCCAGTGACCTCCCTGAATTGGATTCACAGTCAGGTGTGCACGTCTAAGTGTATGCTTTTCTGGAGAGAGGTTCTGGATCACTTACCAAAATTTTCATAAGGGTCTACGATCCAAAAAAGGTTAAAAAAAATCAATGGGCTAGGAGAAAAAGATGTCCCAAGCGTCAGTCTAATCCTGGCCCAGCTTGTATTCTTAGAGTAAAATAGATACCTGAAGAGGTGGGGCCCAAATACAGACTTTTATTATTTTCCAAAGAAACTATCTCAATAGATATCATCCTGCAATAGTTGGGATACAGCATTTTTCACTAACAATAGCTTAGATTAGTAATGCTTAAGCTTAACTGGGTAACTAACCCCACCAAGGTTCCTAAGTGGTTGGGCTAACCTAGGACCATACCCTCCAGGGAAGTCCAACCCATGGCCCAGGATGGCTATGAATGCGGCCCAAAACAAAACCATAGTTTTACTTAAAACATTATGAGATTTTGTTTGTTTTTGTTAGTGTTTGTGTATTTAATATGTGGCCAAGACACCTCTTCTTCCAGTGTGGCCTAGAGACTCCAAAAGTTGGACACCCCTGGGACTTCAGTTACTGACAACCACCAGCAAGCTACTGAAGATATAAAGGTTAGTGTGAGAATTAAATGAACCTTATAACACATAGAATTGCCACATACTTAACAGACTATTCATGATAGTCTGATACATGATATACAGGCAAAAAAGAGTAATGTGGTTTTTATAATTGAAACATTTTTTTCATTTGTCTCTTCTTTATAAGTTTTCCAAGAACTTTGTATTCTGAATAGTTTTACCAACCTACCCACTCTCCACCCTCCTTCTCTCAAAGGCTCTGCATTGGATCCCTGAACTTCAGGCTCTGTCCATCACTCCCCGGTTAGGTTCCCTGTGCCTCCTTACACCAGCTTCTCTACCCAATTGATTCAAGGGTAGGAGTTCTTAACCTGAAGTCCATAGTTAGAATCCAGGGTACCTATGAACTTGGTGGGGGAAAAAATTATATATTTGCCCTAATTTCTAACTGAAATTTAGCACCTCCTTCAATTGTGATGGTAGGCAACAAAACAGAATTTTAGGACCAGTTACACTGTCATTATAGAAATCCTAAATTTTTAAAAATCACATTACAGTTGTTGCAGATGCCTTAAAAACTTACACCCATTACTGCTTTGAAACTAGTTGTTTGTAGACCCACCATGAGATTACCGTGTAAAGAAGCACATGCATTTCTACATAACAATTTAGTATTTTACTACCTTAATAAGTGTATGTTAATATAATTGGTTTCCCTTGTAATTCTATACATTTTATTTTACAGCCTTTAAAACCACTCTTCTGAGAAGTGGTCCATGAGCTCCATTAATGGCCAAAGGGAAACCTTGGCACAGAAAAGGTTAAGATGCCTGTCCTAGAGTAGCAGGCGAGTCACTCTTTAATCCCGAGTACCAGGAGATGCTATTTGGTGTGACATCACCACCACCAGCCTTTAGGAAAGTGGGGTTATCTGTCACTGGTTATGTCATGAGGAGGAACGTGAAGATGAGCTGGGAGTCCTGTCATTTGAGAAAAGGGGTTAGGACATGCTGACCAGTTCGAGCAGGGGCCCTATGGATAGAGAAGACACAGGAGCTTTACTTGTACATCTCTGTCTCCTAAAATGTACAGTGCACACAGCACGTCATTCTCTGGCCAGCCTTTCAAACAGGACAGATATGTCCCATAATGAAGCTCATTTGTTCCCCTGGCCTCTCCTGCTAGTCTGCCTGAAATCCACTCAGGGGGCAAAGCTTCTGGAATACGGCAGTGATAAAAAGAGAAGAAAGCTAACAACTGAATACATGGGCATTAGAGTAGGAGGAAGTGTGTTTCAGACTCTCCTCCTTGAATGGTGGGGGCAGGGGGCATGGGGTTCAGAGAACACGAGCTCCTGGTGTCTAAAAGAGGCATCGAGTGAGGAGAGGGCACCGAAAAGGAAAAAAGCAGATAAACTCTGAACTGGAGCCAAGAGAAGCTCTCTAGGAGGTTTCTTGTTTGGGGTAAAGTAGTATGGGAATGCTGCCAAGAGTGGTTTTCAAAATGAGTTAGCCAGTCCTGTTCAGCTTCATAAAAAGGCTGGTTCCAGAGGCGTCCAGGCCATAAATCTGCAACATTTACGGAGAGTTGGCCAGGGACTCTGTGTCAATGAGGCTTTGCTTAAAAAAAAAAAAAAAAAAAAAAAAAAAAAAAAAAAAAAAAAAAAAAAAAAAAAAAAAAAAAAAAAAAAAAAAAAAAAAAAATGGCTATGTGCCACACCCAAATGGGACTCTCCTTTCATCTCTGAAAAATTTTTAATTTCATGGTAAGAATATTTTTCAAATAATATAATCAAAGATAACTTAGGAACAAGGTATAAAAATACTTATTCATAAAAGAGAGAAAAAAAAGGGAGATATCTTCCCTTTGGCTCACAATTCTCCTTGAATTAATTTGTAAATTAAATGAAGCCCTACTCACAATGCTGAGATTTTGTTTTATAAATCTGATAGAATGATTCTAAGATTCATCTCGAAGAATGGTCAGGATGTTTTTGATAAAGAAGAGTAATCAGGGATAGAAGCAGGGTGGACTTGCCTCAGTGGTTATTAAAATATTTTAAAAACTGCAGCGATGAAGGGAATGGGGGAGTTTGCAAAGAACATGCCCAATTCATTTATTCCCCAGCATTTGTTGAGCCCTTGCCTTGGCCGGTGGGGAGCAGGATGGTCAGGGTTCTGCTTTCAGGGAGCCTGCAGGCTGGGAGGGAAACTTAACAGTTAAACAAGAAAATGAGAAGAGTTGGTGATGGCAGCACAGGACAGGGGGCAACCTGTCCAGTCAGGGAAGCACTCTGAGGGAGCACCATTTAAGTGGGGGGTAAGAGGGATGAGGAGGCTATTCCAGGTGGTGGACGCTATTCCAACCAGAGAGAACAGCCTATGGTAAGTTCAAGAACTCAAAGAAGATTAGTTCAGTTGGGCTGGCATGCAGAGTACAGCTGATGTCAGCTCAGAGGCAGGCACTGGATCCAGGAGGGCATGAGGAGGAACACATCAAGGAATAGAAGAACACAGAGTCTAGAAGCATGAATGAATCTGAAGATTCTGGTGAGGATAACAGCCATGGAAAAAAAAATGAATTAGTAAACAAATGGTGTTGGGATAAGTCATTAGCTTCTGAAAGAGAAATCATCAATGAGTCTATTCCTCTCTCCCTCCCATCTTCCACCAAAGAAAATTCCTGTAGCTTAGCTTCTTTGGTGGAGGGCTGAGCACAGCACTAGTGGGATGCTCTAGTGAAGGGCAGAGGTAAAGGAAAGGAATTAGTCATGGAGACAGTACAGGAGCAGTTTAGGATGTGTAGAGGACAACCAGAAGACAGATGTACAAGAACAGGGTTTGACTGCCAGTTGTCTGAGAGTGTTACCTTGAGCACAAAAATGGATGTGCATCTTTCCCCCCCCAACATTTTAAATTTATTTTTAGAGGGGGAAAGGATAGAGAAAGAGAGAAACACTGACCGGGAATTGAACCAGTGACCCTTCGCTTTGTGGGAAGACACCCAACCAACTGAGCCACACCTGTCAGGGTTGTTGTGCGTATTTCTGACCCAAGCATCTGGCACATGGCAGAAAGGAAGCTGAGAGGACCTGCCCAGAGTAGATGTGAAGAGTGTGGCCTGGAAGCCACCTGCCTAAGTTTAAACCCTGGTTCTGCTGTTTTCAGCTGTGTGACCCAACTTGCTTCACCAGGAGGATGCAAAGAGTTAATAATTGGAAAGGGGTTAGAATAGGGCGCAGCTCACATGGTGTTTGCAATCAGCACAACTGTTGAAAGAGAAGAGGCCACAGGATTTTGCAATAAGTATCACTGGCACTCTTCAACAGGGAGGTTCTCAAACTTGACTGGGTACCAGCATCACCTGGAGGGCTTGGGCTCACCCCCAGTATCTGATTCAGTAGGTCTAGGATGCGGCCCAAGTATCTGCACATCTAACAAGTTCCCAGGTGATGCTGATTCTATTGATCCCAAGATCACACTGTGAGAGCCACCACCCGTAAAAACTCAGTTTCAACCTGGCAGTGAGGGCACTAGCCAGAATGCAAGGGACTTAAGCATAAAGCCAGCAAGGCTGGAGTACCCTTTCAAAGAGTCTTTTGGGGGAGGTCTTTGAAGGGGAGCAATAAATAACACCCCTCTTTTCTATCCTTCTGAACAACTAAGAAGTGAGGCAAAAGAGTTGGCAGGTGGAGGCCAACATATAACTCATATTACCAAGAAACTGGTGACTGGCTCATATCTGCAGGCAAGTGGCCCTCTGGACAATAAAACCCAGAGTTGGGCAGAATTTCCCATGTGGCCGCTGGCAGAATCACTCTGGGTGGCCTCCCTTGCAGGGGCAGAGCCAGGCCCTGGAGCAACAGACTAGAGTAGGTGGCCCCTGCAGGCAGCTGCTCTCAGGTCAGTGCTCCTGCTTGAGAAAGGGGGAGGAGAGGTGGTGAAGGGACACCTCTACATGAGGGACATCATGGGAGCAAGAAATATTTGCCTCCAAGTGTTTTATGCTTAATGATGAGCATGGAGAGTGGGTGTACTTTTACTGAGACTTGGGCATATTTATAAGTGGTAGAGTAGGTATCGGCAGATCAGATTGAGAATGTGAAAGACTTAAGAAAAACCAAGTACACAGGCCCTATGAGGATGTAGGAGATGGATGCAAAGCACACAAGAAGGGTCATTATAAGAAAGGAGGGGAAGAATATGTTCAGTGACAAGTGGATGCACAGAAAGAATGAGAGAAGTTATGAAGGATGAGGTAAGGAGAGGCAAAGACAGATCAAGGAATTTGTGTATGAAAAACGAGGGAACACTACCATTCTAGGGAGGATGGACACAGCATGGTGAATGTGACAGATCTGTTGGCATATCTTTATATGTAAGGAGGACTAAGGCAGACTAAAGCGGAAGGACAAGACAGTGAAATAGGAAAGGTTGTTAGAAAGAAGGATCACAAGACGATAAGGTGGTGCTTGTGGAAATGGAGTGGCAGTAAGATTCTTTGGGTGCTCTTGAGCTGCACTGACCACCACAGGAGCCACTAGGCATCCACAGCTGGTTGACTGAAATCTGTTGCAGTTACATTGGATCAACATTTTCATTCCTCAGTTGCACTAGCCACATTTCAAGTACTCAGTAGCCACATGTGGCTATTAGTTAGGGTACTGGACAGTGGTGCGATATACAACATTTCCATCCTTGCAGAGAGATCTGTTGGATGGGGTTGCTCTCAAGAAAGAAGCATTTGCCCTTGAATTGAGAAGTGAGAGGAGAGGAAAGTTTTCATAATAAAAAGTTTCTTTGTTATGGACTAGAAGAGTACAGAATATTACTAATTGAAATCCTTACAAATTAAAAAAAAAGCAAATTTTAAGTGCACAGATGCCATGAAATTAGATTTCATGGAAATTCAGAAAGATTTTGTTCTTACATTTTTTAATGCTCTTTGAAGAATTTTCTTAAATGAACTTTTGAATTGTCTCATATCAAAAAGGTCAATGTCTCCACCTGTCAAAGTGAAAAGAAAAATTAAGGGAGCTACACTGTCTTCAGTAAGTGCATTTACAAAGACCCTCAGGTGAGCATTTGTGTAATCTCAAAGATCAAATCACACAAGTGCTGCCGGTATTCTGACACAGCATTGCTAAATATATTGTTCATTTTCCTGTAAATGAGTAATAATTACCTCGTTTTGCAAGAAAAGATACTTAGGAGGAACATGCTTTTCATTTTCAAATTGCCAAAATATCCAGTACAGATGTTCACTTTAAAAGAGAAAATGTGGAGGAAGCGGGGCGGGGGGAGTTCGCGTGGCAGCCTCTGCCCCCCTCATCCTACTGTGGCAGTGCAGGGTGGGCTGTAAGACTGGCACAGGACAGGGCTTGGGGTGAGGGGATTACATTAAAAAACAAAATGCAAATAAAAGGGGAAGCATTACCTGGTTCTTTAGTCATCTGAAAAACATCCCAAACTTTCTGGTGCCGATGAAATTGAGTATCTGAGAGAGGGAGGAAGAGCTTATTACTATTCTATCAAAGAACTTTTAAGTAATGTGCTTATGAATATATATATTTAATAACATGCAGGTGGAGAAACTAACAGTAATTTACAAATTAGGTTATACACTTTTATTCAAAACATAAATTTTACATGGATTAAATTTACTCCAAACAAAACACGTCATAAAGAACTACTCAATCTGGTAGAGCTGTAGCATTTACTCTTAAGTCTGATCATTCATTCTCTTTCTACACAGAACACCACATTTATTGAGCAGCCCAGGGATAATGTGCTCCCTGTGACTGGCATGTGCACTGGCTGGATGTTCCTTTGTCTGGAGCAATCTTCTCCTAGCTTGCTGCAGACTTCAGTCCTGCACCTCATCTAGGCTCTACGAAAATGCCACCTATGCCGTGGCCTACCCTGATCATCCTACCCAAATTGACTCCCATCCCACCTTGCTTTAGATTCCTTCCCTACCTGACATCGTATGTTTAAATGGTCATTTATATAGTCCTTGTCTCCCCAGCCAGAGTCCTGTGACACACAGGACTTCATCTTGTTCACTGCTGTATTCCCAGTGTCTAGACACTAGCTGGCATGAAATGAGTGCTCTGTATATAGTTGATGAATAAATTAGTGAATGTATGAATCTGAGATACAGGAGACAACCTTCAGGAGATAAAAACTTAAGGGTGTCTTGGAGTAAAAATGGACCTAGGAAGTTATGAAGTTTAATCTCACCACATTATCATCCTGGATGGCCTCTGCCCCTTCACTGACCTCTGTCTGCATCCCTGTGTCTTTGCACCTAGGACCAAGGTGCTCTGCACCCCATAAAAAGGGGCTGTTGGCCCCAACACTCAAGGGTACCAACTTGCTATGCTTTTTGTAGTTTCTTGTCCTTCCTACAGTCTAGTGTCCTTTTTTCTTTATTTGGTGCCTTGGTGTCCCCTTCACTCCACTTAAGGCAATGGTCTGACAATTCTTGATTACCTAAATTTTGTCTGAAATGGGTGTAACCTGGCACAACGTGATGCCTACCCAAGAGAAAGCATCCAAAGGGTTTTTGTTCCTTACTGGTATTCTGTTCTTGATTCTGTGTTTCAGAGTTAAGATGGCCTGCTAATTGAGCTCTGAATAAGGTTGTTGTAATAATAATAGAAACTAAAATATTTTGTTGTTAATGATTCCATTAAACATCATGCAAAAGTTCACGACAAGTGGCAAGGACTTAAATACACATGAAGGTATTTCCTCAAATAGAATATGTCCTAGACTCATCTGTGGTGTTTGTGACAACTGTGGTCTGCCTCTAGTATCCCCTATCTTAGCAAGGAACTCCATCTTCCTTTTGGTTGCTCCTACAGACCCTGAAGCCATGTGTGCTCCTCCCACTCACTCCCCCAGACTATAATTCCTTTGAAGTCCACTTTTAATCCTTACATTCCTTACAAGATGCACCATTGTAAGCCCAAATTTTCAGAAATATATTTTTAATTCTGTTAATACAAATCTTAACAGATATTTACTATGTGCTTATTATATGCCAGTTACCGTGCTAAGAGCTTTTCAAGCATTATTTCATTTAACTCATAATGATCCTGTGCTGTATTATCATAATATTATTATATTAACGGTGCTACTATTATTTCCACTTTACTTAGTATAAGTCTGAGGCCTAGGAAGGCAATACGACTTGGCAAAGGACACAAGACTGGTAAGTGATAGAGCTGGGATTTTACACACCAGGTCAACTTGACTGTAGAATCAGAGTCCTTACATGCAAAATTGCCTCTATGATGAAACTGGATTGGTTAAACATAAATACAAATCACCAAAACTTACAAATGATGTCTAAAAGGGCAGCATCATTGACACTTGCACGCTTCTCCTAAAAGAGAAAGTAAAATATTCAGTAAATATGGCTATAGGTTTGGTTCTACCCCATTTACAGCACATTTTAGAATTGCTTACAAACTAAGAGCACCCTCTCAACACCTTACTGACAACTTGTCTCTGCCCTATGCTCTCTTGTTAAGTAACAAATACATCTTTTGATTCCTGTTTCAGTACAGGCACTCACAACTGTTCTCCCACAATCTACTCCTCGTTTATCACTTTTAACTTTTTGTTTTTTTAAATCAAACTTCTGAACTACCCCTACAACAGGGTTTCTACACAGTTAACATTGTGAGTCAAATAAATCTGTGTTTGGAGAGCTGTCACAGGAGGCTATGGAGCTTCCTGGCCTCTGTCCACTGGAAGCCAGTAACACCCCCTCCCCAGTTTTGACAGCGAAAAATGTCTTCAGATATTGTATCCTCTGGAAAACGAAATCCCAGCTGAGAACCACTGTTCTATATGTATGCATGGCATGTAGTTTCTTTCAGTGTACACAAAGATCCAGTTTATTCTTTTCAATGACTGAAGAATATTTTGTTATACGGATGTATCATTGATTGGCTAATCTTCTATGTATAGTTGTTTGCAATTTTTTGGTTTTTTAAACAATGCTAGTTAATGTCTTTATATATAAATCTTTATATATTTATAACTACATCTATAATGTTTGTCTATTATATATTTTTATATCTTTATTTTTAATGATTTTATCCACATGAATTTTCAGAAGTGGAATTGCTGGGTCATAAGTATATTTACTTAAACGTAAGCGTATACTGGAATATGGGAATTCTTTGTAACAGCAACTTTTCTGAAAGTCTGAAATCATTTTAAAACAAAAAGCAAATGAGTAAATAAATACATGTGAAAGAGTGTCTCTTTCTGCACAACCTGACCAACACATCTGAGTATTATTATCTTTTCATCTTTGACAATCTGATAGGTTAAAAAAGAATACCACTCACTACTTTAACTTGTATTGATTGTGTTTTTCTCTCCCATGGTATTCACATTTTTCTTAATGATCTGTAAGCAGTTTTGGTAAGCTGAAAAGCCAACTAAAAAGTAGTGTCTTCCCCTCTATAGTAGTACATAGTCTCATCACTTCACAGTTTAGCAGCTGCTTTAAATCTCGTTTGAACTAAGGAAAGAAAAGAAAAACACCAAAGAGGATAGCATGATGTTCAAGGTTAATCATTTGAACGCTGTTACCTCACAAAGCAGAACCAAGTCATGAACAAGAGATTCCTTTCTCTTCCGGAAGTTTATGTTCTGCAGTCGATTTTCAGATAAAAAATCCCAGGCTTGTAGGATTGTCATCATTTCAGCCATTGGGATTTTCAAGATGGTCCTCTTGACAAACTCGGCAACAGTTTCATCCATTTCTTTGGCACTTTAATAAAACAAAAACCGCACAAGAACAACCAGCACAAAAATTTAACTTACCAGTGAATTTTTTTCAGCATATTTTTAGCTGGGATTTTGATTTGTAGGTCAAACATCTAAATGTTTATTTTATTTTACTTTTTCTCAGGCAATCTGCAAAGTGTTTCAACAGGAGGATTTAATATTTTCTACTTAAGCTGTATATTTAAATACATTTTAGAGTTTTAAAAAATTAGTGCTCTCTCTCCTTTCTTGGCTAGAATATTTTGATCTTCTGATGGCAATGATATCGAAATCATGAATTCATTTACTGATTCTTGTAACAAGTTCCTGGGCACTTACTCGTGCCAGACACTTTTCTAGGCACTGAAGTTAAATGCATCTTTAACCAAAAAGACAAAAATCCCTGCCAGTGTGGAGTATCCTTTCTACTTGGGAGAGACAGGCAACAGGAAAGTCACAAAATGTATTAAAAGTGCTAAGTGCTACAGAGAAAATGGAGTAAGCAGTGTTAGGAAACTAACACTAGTGAAAATGGAGCAGGCTGGAAGTGAGGTGGAAGTAGGGGTGGAGAGAGTAGGCCCCACAGAGAAGTTGGCATCTGAGCCAATCCTTGTAGGAGTATGCCATGTGTCTAGCTATTGGAAGAGTTTTCCAGGCAGAGGGAACAGCAAGTGCAGAAACCTTGGGGTTGATCTTCAAGGAAGAAGCCCTCCAGGGAGACCAGAGGGAGGAGCACAGAGGAGGTGAGGTCAGAGATCATGAACTGCCCTGAGGGCCACTGCAAGGATCCTGGCCTTGACTCTGACAGAAACCAGCAGTTGGAAGTCTTTGAGAAGAGGCAGGATATGCTCTCACTTAGGTTTTCTACCAGGATTAATCTGGCTACTGTACTGAGAATGTAGACTAGGAAGAAGGGAGAAAACAGGATGCCAGTTAGGAGGCTACCTCAAAGATGTAGGTTAGAGGTGATGGTAGACCAAAGTGGAGATTGTGAGAACAGGTCAGATTCTGGATGCACTTTTAAGAGAAAGTCCACAGAATTTCCCAATGGATTATGTGCAGGTGTTAAGAGAGAGGAATCAAAGATGACACCAAGGTAGCTGAAAGAATGGAGTGGCTATTATCTGAGATGGGGAAGACTACTGGGGGTGGAGGAAAACTCAAGAATTCTGTCTTGAACATGTAAATTTTAAGGTTAATTTTTAGGCTCTAAGTGGAGAAACTAAACAGCTGGAGTTATGAGCTTACAAGACACAATGAGAGCTGGAGGTGGAGAGGACTACAGTCTTTAATGCCTTGCCAATTAATATAAATCTATTACGTCACTCTTCTGGCCCCATGCCTGATTCTTTAATTGTTCAAAAGGTCTTGCCATAAACCTGGGGTAGCTCCCTCAGCAATAGACAGGGTAATGATCTTCTGGAGTATAACTAAGGTTCTCTTTAAGCTATGGCATAGGGTAGGGGGATTCTGAGCCCTTTTATTACTTTCTTCAGGGAAGAAGCTACAGGCCAAGGATGGCAGTTGATCTCAACTCTACCACCTCATCTGAGGACACTAATGGACATGTCTTGTTCTCCCTCAAAATACAGAACATAACAAGGCAAGCAAGTATGATTTCTAAACAAAGATTAAGTAGGATATCCTCAGATGTTAAATACCCTTAACAGCCTATCTTGTAGGAAAGAGCACACAGAACTTGCTTAGTGTCTGAACAGAATCAGTGTCATGAAAATGATCCTAACGTCAAGACTGAAATCCTCACAAGGCCCTGCACTGTTTGGCTTCTGCCTCTGTACCCATCATCTACCACTATCTCCTTGGCTTTCTGAGCTACATTAGCCTTTTAGTTTTCTAATACAAAAATAAACCCTCCACCAAGGTCCATCTATCTCCAATCCTCCCTGACTAGAATATTCTTCCTGCACATACTCACATGGGCAACTCTTGCTGTAATTCAGGTCTCAGTTCAGATGGCTTCTCGGGGAGATTTATTCTGACCACCCAATCTGAAGCTATTTCCCTACCTTCATTGCATGTCTTTACAGAACTATCTGAACTTACCTTGCTTATTAATTACTTCATCACTTAAGAATATTTTACTGAGCTCCACTAGGGTAGGAACTATATCCATAGTTCTATCCCTATACAACAAATAGTTGTGGAATGAAGTATTACTTTCCTTAAGCAGTGTGCCTGAGGAGATAACCCGGGAAGCATTAGGGTCCAACAGTCCGTGAAACATCAAAAACAAGGTCAGGGTGGGCTTGTTAAAATGCAGATTTCTGGGCCATACCAATTTAAACTGGGGTTGGGGGCGGGTCACTGAGTAGGGCCTGGGATTCTGCATTTTAGAGTGCCTGAGAAGATTCTAAATTTTGGGTAGTTTGCAGAATGCCATTCTAAACAATTTGGGAGAAAGAGCTCACCAAATGTCATCAACAAAGCTGGAAAACTTTTGAGTAAACTCTTGATTCCCTGTGATTATCTAATTTCTTATTTCCTAGTAGATAGCAGCCCAGTGCCTGGACTACAAAAGGTGGTCAAGATATATTTGTTGAATGAATGCATGACAAAAAAAAAAAAAAAAAGTCCTTTTAAGTAACTTTCCTGTAAAGCTACACCGCTGAAGAGCTGCAGCAGGAGCATAAGAATTGTACGCGAGAGCCTGCATGGACGAAAAGGGACGGAACCCAAGGTTAACTGAAAAATCAAAACACCCAACTCCGGCCAAAACAGCAATCCAAAACTGGGAGAGCAGTGCGCCCCATGACGTGACAATTCGAGATGGCCTGGCACGCTGCAGGCTTACGCAAGTCGCCCCCCACCCCCAACCCCAACCCGGGCGGACGTGAGGTCACTACCAAGCATCATTGCCCTCTCTACCCTGTCTCAACCATAGTCCTTGCCCCTCCTCCTCCAGCCGAGACCAAGCGCCAATCCCACACCTCGGGACGTGCGGCAGTGGCAAAAAAGTCGCCCCAGAGGCTTGGGATGTGGGTTCCTCAAGGAGCCCGCCCACCCATAGCACGATTTCAGAGCCTCTCTTACCGTTCGCATCGCCAGCCGTCTCACTCTTCCGCAGCTGTTCCCGCCCGCTGCGCCTTCAAAGCTGCCAATTGCAGTTCCTGCCGCCCTCGAGCCCCGCCCACTGAGGGGAGGGCAATGTTTGGACTGTATCCCCCCCGTTGGGGGTCGCGTGGGAAGAGCGGCAGAAGTGAAACTCAGTGAGCCCCCACGTCACCTTCTTAGCAGAGATTAAATCGGTTATTTTCACCAGTGACATCTGACTTGTTGGTTCAGCTTCCTCTTTAGGCTTTGCCGTGTCTCTGTGGGCTCGTCCACTCCCCCCTCCCCCCCTTGTAAAATGGACCCGTCCAGGCCCGGTGGCGCTTGCGCCTCTGAGGCCGCCAGCGGCGGGGGCCGGCCTAGCGGGTCAGTTGTGGAGTGCGTAGGAGCGTTCCCTACTTCGAGCTCCCCTGACGCTGGCGCCCGGGCAATCCTGCTTTTGGGTGAGGAGCCTTCCCTGGTGAATACCGCTTCAGCCCTCCCGGTGTGGCCGCGAGTCGGGTGAGTCTGGGGGTTCAGAGGAGCGCTCTTCTTCTGACCGCGGCGTCCGGGTAGCCCGCGGAACTCCTACATGTCTCTTTCCTGGTCCCCTGCTCTCCTGCGCCCCCCAGAGTAGCGTCCTGTCGTGACTTTCTGTCGCCCTTGGAGGTTGGTGTCGGGAAGGCGGGGTCCTCGGGGCGGCAGTTGCCCTCGCCCTGGGGATTTTGTCAGAGAGGCTACAGGTGCTGCCTGCGCTCTCCACCCTCAGGCTTTTGCTGAGGACCTGCTAGTAGTTGAGGGCAGGCCTTGTCCTAGATGTTTCACTCTTCTGCAGTCTGTCCCGCCACTCTCGAGCCTTGTGACTTCGGGCGGGCTTCTCCGCTCCCTGAGCCTCGGCTGCCTCTCCTGTAAAATGGTATAAACCCGTGGCATCGATTGTGAGAAGGAAAGACCTTAGCGTAGTGTTTGAACCCGTGAGCGCTCAATACATTGTGTGTTTATTGTTATTGATTATGTAATTTAGAATTTGCAGGTAGAAGATAGGAGCCGGTTAGGGTGCATCTCAGCTGAGAGTTGCCACCAATCCGTTCTGCGAAGGGAGAATCTCATAAAATCCCTGTCAGTACACTTTTCAATGAGTGTAGATGTTCATATCCCTTTTATTCGGTTTAAAGATTACCGTGCCTATCGTTTCCCAATAGGTGCTTTAAGTAAATCCGAGTTCTGGAAACCTTCATTTAAATTTTTAAATGCATAAAAGAAGTTTGCGCTGGCAAAGGTTTTTGTTGTGACACCCTTTGTATTTCCTTTCTTTATACACACACACACACACACACACACACACACACAGGCTCTTGCACATGTGTAGTTGATTTAAAGTGAGCCTCATCTCCACCCTTAAAAAAAAAAACACCTATCTATGTTGAGGTCTGTACCAATTTTCATTTCTATGATAATCCTAAACTAAACATTCAGTGAGCATTTACTATATGTATTTACAAGAATATTCTCTCATTAGTCTGCGCGTATTTCGAGGTGTATGGACTAATTTTCCCCCCTGAAATTCATGTGATTTGGCAGAGTGCTCAGCACCTCTCAAATGCTTATTAATTGTTCAGGGAAAGCTACAACTTGGTCCGTTCCTTAAGAAACTGTGATGGAAGTTAGAGTCCTATAGAGCCCTCCCCCGTGAAGCCCAGGGGTTGCTCTCAGTAGCGGTGGGCATGGGCTGTGCTTTGGGCACACCTGTTTACTTAATAGCACCTATTAAGACTTGGTCACCTTGCAGCTGTGACAAGTAAGTAGCAGTGGGTAGGGTTCGGTATTTCCCTGTTATCTGCTGTGTTTGCTACCTCTGCTGAATACGGTGCAAAGTTTTAAGATAGTTGGAGAAATACTAATTTACTAGTTCCAGTGCTTTCTGAAATGTAGGCCTTAAAAGATTGTTTTAGAGAGCTTTAACTGTTAATTTACAGGTTTTTCTGGAGAACAGATTTTTGAAAGACTTCTGGCCTTGTCTTTTGCTTGTTTTAAAATGACATTAGGATTTGCAACTGTAGTGTAAATTTATTTCTGGTGCAGCAAACTCTTTCTAAAGAAAACAAAAATGACATTAAAATACGGGTTTTCCCCCATGTAATTATAGATCTGCTGAAGTGCTTACACAAGTTGCTTATTGCTTGCTTTTGGTTTATTTATTTTCTGAGATGGTGCCATCTGGTGGTTGAAATCTTCTACCATCGAATACTCATTAGGAATATTTTATCTCGGAGTCTTGGTAGGACAAGCTAAAAGAGTGAATAAAATAAGACTCATTTTTATATTGTCAGTGAGAGTACCCTACTGCTTCTACCCTCTCAGCTTACTCCATAGTAAAGGTTAAAATAGTTCTTTAGGGGTGTGTTGGCCACCTATCAAAACATCAAATTGTTGCAGCTGAACATTTTTAAGAGTTTCAGCTGACTGTTTTGGTATATCAGTTTATGCATACTTGAGGAAGTGGGTAGAGTCGGTGTGGGGAGGGAAGGATGTAATTGTGACAAGTTAACCCTTCTGATGTTTTCTAAGTGCCAGTGGGACTGAGCTTTTGATTTTTAACTGAATAATAATGGATGTTATCCTTCTCTTTTTCACTGCCAACACTCCTGCATGACAGCTTAACACAAAATAAATATTCCCCTCACCTTGGTTTCAGCTGTGTAGCCTCTGTTCACAGCACCTTGGCACTGTCCTTTTGAAATTGTGTTCTATATTCCTATCAGTAGCAGGAGTTTATCATATGAATGTGAATTTTGATTTTGGAAATAGCTTAAAGTCATCTAATTGTGAGCTTAGATTTGAGAAGAAACTTAAGAATGCAGTGGTATGGTATACTCTGTGGCATCCTTAATTGATGTAGCCAGTCTCTCTGGGGCACATTTGGACAGATAAGCAAGAGCTTCATGTAGCAGCCTGTTTCATTGTTGGACCTGTCCTTGAAGATGACAGCTGCCTATGTAACTTCCACCATTTGATTTCCAGTCCTGTTCCCAGAAACATTTCAGAGTAAATTCAATTGAACTCTTTCTACTATGTGACAGAATTGCACAAATAATACTTTATATGTCACACTGTTTACTGCTTCAGAGACTCTCATGTTATTTTAAGCCTCATGATATCATGGAGATAATAGGTTAAGCGCTAATTCCATTTTTACTTCTATTTTTTATTTTTTTAATTTTTTTATTTTAATTGTTGTTCTTGTACAGTTTTCTGTCTTTTACTCCCATTCCAGCCCACCGCCCCAGCCCTCCCCACCTCCCTCCCATTTCCACCCCCGCTAGTTTTTGTCCATGTGACCTTTATACTTGTTGCTCCAAACCCTTCCCCTTTCCCCCTGAAATTCCCTCCCCTCTCCCCTCTGGTGACTATCAGCCCCTTCTCAATTTCAGTGTCTTTGGTTATATTATGCTTGTTTGTTTGTTTTTTTGACTAGGTTCCTGTTAAAGGTGAGATCATATGATATTTGTCTTTCACTACCTGGCTTATTTCGCTTAGCATAATGCTCTCCAGCTCCATCCATGCTGTCATGAAGTGCAGGAGCTCGTTCTTTCTTTCTGCTGCATAGAATTCCATTGTGTAAATGTACCATAGTTTCTTGATCCATTCATTTACTGATGGGCACCTAGGTTGCTTCCAACACTTGGCTATTGTAAATTGTGCTGTTATGAACATTGGGGTGCATAGATTCTTTTGGATTTGTGTTTCAGGGTTCTTAGGATATAATCCTAGCAGTGGAATTGCTGGGTCAAAAGGTAGATCCATTTTTAGTTTTCTTAGAAAATTCCATACTGCTTTCCATAGTGGTTGTGCCAGTCTGCAGTCCCACCAACAGTGCACTAGGGTCCCCTTTTCTCCACAACCTCTCCAACGCTTGTTGTTCGTTGCTTTGTTTATGATGGCCATTCTGACAGGTGTGAAGTGGTATCTCGTTGTGGTTTTAATTTGTATCTCTCTGACAGCTAGTGATATCGAGCATCTTTTCATGTGTCTCTGGATCCTCTGTATGTCCTCCTTAGAGAATTGTCTGTTCAAGTCCTTTGCCCATTTTTTAAGTGAGTTGCTTGTCTTCTTAGAGTGGAGTCCTGTAAGTTCTTTATATATTTTAGAGATCAAACCCTTGTCTGAGGTATCATTGGCAAATATGTTTTCCCATACAGTTGGTTCTCTTTTTATTTTAATACTGTTTAGCTGTGCAGAAGCTTTTTATTTTGATGAGATCCCATTTATTTATTCTTTCCTTTATGTCCCTTGCTTTAGGGGACATATCAGTAAAAATGTTGCTGCATGAAATATCTGAGATTTTCCTGCCTATGTTCTCCTCTAGGACTTTAACGGTGTCACAGCTTATATTTAAATCTTTTATCCACCTTGAATTTATTTTTGTGTATGGTGTAAATTGGTGCTCGAGTTTCATTTTTTTTTTTTTTCATGTAGCTGCCCAGTTCTCCCAACACCACTTGTTGAAGAGGCTATTTTTAGTCAATTTTATGTTGCTTCCTCCCTTGTCGAATATTAATTGGCCATAGAGACTTGGGTTTCTTTCTGGGCTCTCTGTTCTATTCCACCGGTCCATGTGCCTGTTTATGTGCCAGTACCAGGCTGTTTTGATTAAAGTGGCCTTGTAATACAATTTGGTGTCAGGTATTGTGATCCCTCCTGCTTTGCTCTTCTTTCTCAAAATTGCTGCAGCTATTCGAGGACGTTTATGGTTCCGTATAAATTTTTGAAGTGTTTGTTCTATGCCTGTGAAATATGCCATTGGTACTTTAATAGGTATTGCAATGAATCTGTAAATTGCTTTGGGTAGCATGGACATTTTGATGATGTTAATTCTTCCAATCCACGAACACGGTATATGTTTCCATTTGTTTGTGTCTTCCTTGATTTCTTTCTTCAGCGTTGTGTAGTTTTCTGAGTATAGATCTTTTACTTCCTTGGTTAGGTTTATTCCTAGGTATTTTATTTTTCTTTTTGCTATATCAAATGGGATTTTTTCCTTGACTTCTGCTCTTTCATTGTTGGTATACAAAAATGCCTTGATTTCTGGATATTGACTTTGTATCCTGCTGTTTGGCCAAATTCATTCATTAGGTCAAGCAGCTTTTTGGCTGAGTCTATAGGATTTTCTATGTACACTATCATGTCATCTGCAAACAATGATAGTTTTGTTTCCTCCTTTCCAATTTGGATGCCTTTCATTTCCTTTTCTTGTCTAATTGCTGTGGCTAAGACTTCCAATACTATATTGAATAGAAGTGGTGAAAGTGGACAACCTTGTCTTGTTCCTGATCTTAGTGGAAAAGATTTTAGTTTTTGCCAGTTGAGTATGATGTTGGCTGTAGGTCTCTCATATATGGCCTTGATTATGTTGATGAATGCTCCCTGTATTCCCACTTTGCTGAGTGTTTTTATCATAAATGAGTGCTGTACCTTATCAAATGCTTTTTTCGTGTCTATTGGTATGATCATGTGATTTTTGTCTTTGCTTTTGTTTATGTGATATATTACATTTACTGATTTGCGAATGTTGAACCAACCTTGCATCCCTGGGATGAATCCCACTTGGTAATGGTGTATGATCTTTTTAATGTATTGTTGGATGCGGTTTGCCAATATTTTGTTGAGAATTTTAGCATCTATGTTCATCAGCGATATTGGCCTAAAGTTTTCTTTCTTTGTTGTGTCTTTATCTGGTTTGGGGATTAGGATGATGCTGGCTTCATAAAACGAGTTTGGGAGTCTTCCATCGTTTTAGATTTTTTTGAAAAGTTTGTGAAGGATAGGGGTTAGCTCTTCCTTAAATGCTTTGTAAAATTCTCCTGTGAAACCATCTGGTCCAGGGCTTTTGTGTGTTGGGAGTTTTTTGATTACGGCTTCAACTTCATCTGTTGTTATTGGTCTGTTCAGGCTTTCTGCTTCTTCTTCATTGAGTTTTGGGAGATTGTATTTTTCTAGAAACTTGTCCATTTCACCTAGGTTTTCAAATTTCTTGGCATACAGTTCTTCATAGTAATTTCTTACAATCCCTTGTATTTCTGTGGTGTCAGTTGTAATCTCTTCTTTTTCATTTCTGATTGTGTTTATTTGGGTCCTCTCTCTTTTTTTCTTGATGAGCCTGGTAAAAGGCTAGTCGATTTTGTTTATCTTTTCAAAGAACCAGCTCCTGGATTCATTGATCCTTAGAATTGTGCTTTTAGTCTCTATGTCATTTAATTCTGCTCTGATCTTGGTTATTTGCTTCCTTCTACTTGCTCTGGACTGTCTTTGTAGTTGTTCCTCGAGTTCTGGTAGGCATAGGGTTAAGTTGTTTGTTTGAGATGTTTCTGTCTTTTTTAGGTAGTCCTGTATTGCTATGAACTTCCCTCTGAGGACTGCCTTTGCTGTGTCCCATACGTTTTGGGTTGTTGTGAATTCATTTTCGTTTGTTTCCAGAAACTTTTTGATTTTCTCCCTAATTTAATTATTGATCCATTCATTGTTTAATAGCATGCTATTCAATCTCTATGATTTTGAGGGTTTTGGGTTTTTCCCCTTGGGGTTGGTTTCAAGTTTCAGTCCCTTGTGGTTGGAGAAAATGCTTGGTATCATTTCAATTTTCTTGAATTTTAAGGCTTGTTCTGTATCCTATCATGTGGTCTATCTTTGAAAATGTTCCATGTACATTTGAAAAGAATGTGTATTTAGTTTCTTTAGGATGAATGGCTCTCTGTATATCAGTTAAGTCCATTTCATCTAGAGTGTTGTTCAATGCCACAATATTTTTGTTGATATTTTGTTTAGAAGAAGATCTGTTCATTTTTGACAGAGGGGTGTTAAAATCCCCTACTATAATTGTGTTGCTGTCAATATTTTTCTTGAAGTCCTCAAAGATTTTCTTGATGTATTTAGGTGCTCCTCTGTTGGGTGCATATATATTTACAATGTTTATGTCTTCTTGGTGGATTCTTCCCTTGAGTGTTATGAAGTAACCTTCTGGGTCTCTCTTTATGGCTCTTCTTTAGAAGTCTGTTTTGTTGATACGAGTATTGCTACCCCAGCTTTTTTTTCCTATCCATTTGCTTGGGAAATTTGTTTCTAGCCCTTCACTTTGAGTCTGTGTAGGTCTTTTGTCCTGAGGTGGGTCTCTTGTAGGCAGTATATATGTGGGTCATGCTTTCTTATTTATTCAGCTACTCTATGCCTTTTGATTGACATTTAATCCATTTACATTTAAGGTTATTATTGATAGGTACTGATTCATTGCCATTTTTGTACCTGTATTCCTCTCTCTCTCTTTTCCTTCCTTTCCTTAAAGCAGTCCCTTTAGTATCTCTTGCAGAACTGGTTTGGTAGAGGTGTATTCTTTTAGACTTATTTGGCTTTCTGGGCAGCTTCTTATTTGGCCTTCTATAGTGATTGAAAGCCTTGCTGGGTAAAGTAGTCTTGGTTGCAGGCCTTTGGTGCTCATTACTTGGAATATTTCTTGCCATTCTCTTCTGGCTTGGAGCGTTTCCATTGAGAAGTCAACTGCTAACCTTATCGGGGCTCCCTTGTATGTTACTTCCTGTTTCTCCTTTGCTGCCTGTAAGGTTCTCTCTTTGTCTTGGAATTTTACCGTTTTAATGATGATGTGTCTTGAAGTGGGCCTCTTTGGTTTCCTCTTGACTGGGACTCTGTGTGTTTCCTGGATTTGTGTGACTTTTCCTCTCATCAAATTAGGGAAGTTTTCCATCATTACTTTTTCAAATAGGTTTTCCATCCCTTGCTCTTCTTCTCCTTCTGGTGTTCCTATTGTGCGGATATTATTACGTTTCATGTTGTCCTGCATTTCCTTTAACCCCTCTTCATTCTTCTGAGCCTCTTTTCCTTTTCTTGCTCTTTCTGGGTGTTTTTTTGTACTTTGTCCTCCTACTCAGTGTTCCGATCTTCTGCTTTATTGATTCTGCTTTCTTTCCTTCCACTGTATTCTTTATTTCAGAAATTGTATTTTTCATTTCTTCTTGGCCCTTGTTGATTCTATTTCCTTTTTCATGTTGATATCATTTGCAGTGAGTTCATCATAGCTTCCCTGTAGTTTCTGGTAGCTCATTGAGAATTCATGGAGCTTCCTGACAACCATTGTTGTGAACTCAAAATCTGATAGTTGAGTTGCCTCCATTTCATTTAGCATTCTTTCTGGGGCTTCCTCCTTTCCTTTCATATGGGGATTATTTCTTTGTCTCCGTATTGTTTTTGAGGCTCTTCTTGTTAGCCTTAGCTTCTTAAATTGATCTGTTCTGGCTCTCTGGGTTTATGGTGTGAACTTCTGTGGTAGAATACCTGTGAGATTCAATGGTGCTGTCTCCTTTAGGTATCCTGGTGTTCACAGCTTCCACTTTCTTATCTGTTGAAATGCCCCCTCCTTGGGACCAACTCTGGTCTTTCCACAGTTCCAGGTTTTTGTTGTTGTGGTTGTTTTGTTTTGTTTTTGTCTTACTCGTGGGTATTTAAGAAGAGAAAAGGGGAAATAAAATTGAAAGAGAAGAAAGAAGAGAAGAAAGAAAAAGAAAAAAAAGAGGAAGGAAGAAGAGATAAAGTTGGAAAGGAAGAAGGAATAAAACAAGAAAGAAGTAATGAGAAACAAAGGGTGTTCAGGGGTAAAAAGATAAATATAACGAAAAAATAATAGAAAAAAATTAAAATTAAAAAAAAAGGAAAAAAAACAACAGGAAAATAACCCCCCAAAACCAACAACTCTTGCTGTTTTCTGTCTTGCTGGCTGCAATGGCCTAGGGATGACAGTATCACTATTCTCCCTGTTCAGCACTCAGTTGTCTGTGCACTACTGTCCTCAGAGCTAGCCCTGGGCCTCTCTGCCCAGGGCCTCAGGCGTACCTTCTGAGGAAGCGTGTGCCTACTCCAGACGCACGCGGGTGCCTATGATCTCGCAGCCACCTGCGGTCACACATGTGCGCCAGTCCTCGTGCAATGGTCCCGATGGCGGGCTCGGACAGTCGCTCGAGCTCAGGCATGCAGCTGTCTCATGGGCGCCGGGCTCAGACAGTCCCGTGAGCTCAGGCATGCGGCCGTCCCAATGACGCCGGGTGCCAGCAGTGGCGGAAGCTCTGGCTTGCAGCCGTTCTGATGGCGCCGTGCGCCAACAATCAGGTGAGCTCAGGCGAGCTCAGGCGTGCAGTCCTCCCTGGACTATGTGTGGGTGTTCACACCCCCAGTTTGTCTGCCACTGAGACCCCAACTCCTCTCTGTGAGACTTCAAGCAACCAGGTTTATCCCTGTGCTGCTGAAACCTTGTTTGGTTGGGCAGGGAGCGGTTGACCCGGCTCCCTCCCTAGAGCCCTGTGGTGAGCCTGGCGAGTGCCGGCTGGGGCCACAGCCCCGTCTGGGTGTCCGTGCTGCCCCTTGGGCTCTTATTGTTCTGAAGTACTCTCCTTACCGTCTGGTTTTCCAATGTCCGCTATAATTTTTGATCTCCTGTTTTCAAATATGCTGTGTTTCTGATGGCTGTTTGCTCTGTTCTGATGTAAATTGGCCAGGTTTTTTTTCTCCGATGTGTTGGGGGGAAGTGAAATGTGCTCCTTCCTACCGCACCGCCATCTTCCTCCTCCTAATTCCATTTTTAGAAAGAAGAGACCATCTTGTAGGTCTCTTCTTTTAGATCAAGTAAACAAAGCAGTACAACTTGTGAGTAGCTGAATCCATGATTTTTGCCGTCAAAGCATCTTCTCCCTACAAATCCATGGTTTGTCCAACGTAACCAAGTTTTTCCTTTTATCTGTCTCCTCTGTTGGAAGCTTCTCTAAGCTGGCAAATATTACCAGTTTTATTAATGGTTTCTTGTTTAAATCTAGTGACAGAGCCACCACTTCCAGAGCACTATTCCTAGGAATATTCAAATTGTGAGTATTCTGGACATGGATAATCAGGACGAGTTATAGTCCTGTTCTTTTTGTTAGTGTAGATGGACACTCTGTTTCTAATAATACAGGATAATATCAATATTACATTGACTTCTTTGGAAACTATGTCTAGAATTACTGCCTGTTGAACTTGTAGCCAGCCAGACGCTCTTTGGGAAATAGTAGTTTTTTGCTATCTGACTTTATTTCATTCACAAACCACTGGGAAGGTATGTTATTCCTATTATGAACATTGGAAAAAAAGCTGTCGTGGTGAGAGATTACCTTATATAGTAACTGCCACTTACTGGGTCGCTGGGCTTAGTTTTGCCATGAAAATGTGGTAATGCATATTTTGATGGACAAAAAGGCAATTTCTTATTTAACTAAAATGTAAAAGATATGTACTTATAGTTATTGGGAGGATTATTAGACATGCGCATAGCACATAGTGTTTAACAAATTATTTTGCACACTAATAATGTAGATATATTCTTATGGCTTTGAAGAAATTAAAAAATAAAGAGTTGGAATATATATTTAGCTTTTCTTCAGTTCATAATAATTACTTTGAATTAAAATAGTGTTATTAGAATAGGCTTTTAAAGATGACTAGTGAAAGGTACCAGCACTCATTTAAGTGTGTTCTCAGGGCAGTGCCATTGTTTTATAGTCATGTGTATCATAATATGCATTTATGCTTATATGCAACATGTATGTATATTTTTATCTTGTCAGGGGTTTACTTTGCCAATTAAGTCATTTCAGTACATTATAAACTTGTTTCTGAACTGTAAAATCATAAATTTGAGGGCTGGTTGACAGAAATATGCAAAAATTTTGTCAAATATGTTACAAAATAAAATTTTAAAGTCATTTGCAAGTGGCTCAACTAGTGTACATTTTCCTTCAGAAGGTGAAGTGAGGCAGAAACCAGATAACTGATATTATACATTGGTACAGTATTAGATGACTTAAATTGCTGTACTATATGAGACCTCATTTTTCTGAGGCAAAAATTTATATCATTAAAAAGACTTTGTAGTCACTGGCAGGCAAAAAAGACTTGAACTAGGATGTATTTTCTTTTTTTTAAATTATATTTTGTTGATTATGCTATTACAGTTATCCCATTTCTCCCCCATCATTCCCCTCCACCCTGCACACCCCCTCCCACCCACATTCCCCCCCTTTAGTTCATGTCCATGTTTCCTAAGTTCTTTAGCTTCTACTTTTCCCATACTATTCTTGCCCTCCCCCGTCTATTTTCTACCTACCATCTATGCTACTTATTCTCTGTACCTTTTCTCCCTCTCTCCTCCCACTCCCCTGTTGCAAACCCTCCATGTGATCTCCATTTCTGTGTTCCTGCTCCTGGTCTAGCTGTTTGCTTAGTTTGCTTTGTGGTTGTTAATATCTGTGAGTTTGCTGTCTTTTTCCTCTCCTATTTATTATCTTCTTTTTCTTAGATAAGTCCCTTTAACATTTCATATAATAAGGGCTTGGTGATGATGAACTCCTTCAACTTGACCTTATCTGAGAAGCACTTTATCTTCCCTTCCATTGTAAATGAAAGCTTTGCTGGATAGAGCAATATTGGATGTAGGTCCTTGACTTCATGACTTGGAATACTTCTTTCCAGCCCCTTCTTGCCTGGAA